>CP045893.1:19589595-19620586 GCA_013387185.1 Caligus rogercresseyi | reverse complement strand
AAAACCATTTTGCCAATCAGGTCATAATTTTTTGAAATTTGAAGTTTTTTGGTTTCTATTTTCGACTTTTAGACAAAATCACAACTTTTTGTTTATTGAGCTACAAAAATGGTATGGTGTTTTTGGAAATGGCATGGTCATATTAGCGGGGGCGGAGACTAGTTTAAGTTGAAAAAAATATCAGTGAGGCCCAAAAAAGCCAAAAAACATTAAAATTCTTAACAGTTTTTTCAAAATTGATTATAATATTTAAAACTGTGTCTCCTAAAGAATGATAAAAGAGTGGGGCCCTCCCATTGTGTGTGTTAATTGCATTACACAACTTAGAGAATGGTCTAAAGGCAAGAAGAATAACTCAAGGTTTTGTGTACCTATGGTGTGGAGAGAACCAAAAAAAAAACCACTCAGATGATTGCCATTGTTGCGCTATAAACCGTATAGGTATAAATAAAAAACCCAGAAAGATTTTAAAGTATCCAAACTTGGATTCTGCTATCAGACCAGTCCCAAAGTGAAGATGTTCCAATTCCAGTGTTCGAGTCACTTCCAGATGTTACAGATGATGAGTGTGACTGTGTGATAGTTCACACAATGATGATGATATACACTTTGAAGGTACAACATCACAGCCAAAGTAGTTCAACCAGGGTGAATTAAATGACCTTGCGAGAGACTTCAATTTGCGCAAAAATATGCAGTATTTTTGGCCTCTAGATTAAGTTAGAATAGTCTGCTTCAAAGTGGTACAACAATATCCTTCTACAGAACAAGAGATTCAGAGTTTGTTCATTTCTTCTCTGAGAAAGATGGACTTGTTTACTCTAATGGCATTCCTGGTCTCCTGGATAAGTTAGGTATAAGTAACTACAATCCTCAAGAGTGGAGACTTTTCATTGACAGTTCTAAATAAGTCTCAAAGTTGTTCTGTCCCATAATGGAAATAAATATGGATCCATTCCAGTTGCCCATGCCACCAAACTAAAAGAAACCGAATTCCCTTACTTTCTCTGTCACTGAGATAGTAGGGCAAGGGAGGGATGAGGAAGAGGTGGCCAGAGAGGACTCATATGACTATTGGAGAGAAAATGTTATTGCTGAGCCTCTGGTGGAGAGATCAAAGATCATTTTCCCTCCTCTTCACATTAAGGATTAATAAACATTTTGTCAAAGCCCTAGACAAAGATGGAGACTGTTTTAAATACATTTGTGATGCTTTCCCTGGACTGAGTACAAAACGAAGGCTGGAATTTGTGATGATCCTCAGATCCGAAAGCTAATGAATGATCATCTGTTTGTTTTTATTATGAACCAGATTGTGTATAATGCTTGAAGTTCCTTTGTCTTGGTTGTGGATAATTTTCTTGGAAACAACAAGTCAAGCAATTATGTGAAACTTGTAAACAGTATGCTTGTGAGCTAAATGCATATATGAGAATCAAACTTAATTTCCTTTTCTGTCACCTGGAGAAATTTGCCTGAAAATCTTGGAAGTGTTAGTGATGAGCAGGGTGAGAGGTTTCACCAGGACATGAGGGACATGTAGAAGAGATACCAAGAATATGGGATAGCCACATGATGGCTGACTATTGCTGGAGCATAGCTCTTGACTATCTTAATTTGCAGCACAAGAGGAGATCTTTAGAGAGAAGTTTTATACTACTAGTATTTACCATTCCATGCATTTTCAATTTTAATATGTTTTTTTGTATAGTAAGAAATAAAAAAGCTTAAAAATAATTTTGTTTTACTTAAGTAGTTGTAATATTTATAATATGTATACTGAAAAATATGCAAAATTGGTCCATTTTACAAAAAATAAATGTAATTTTTTGAGCCTCTCTGATAATTTTTCAACTTAAACTAGTCTCCATCCCCACTAATATGACCATGCCATTTCCAAAAACGCCCATACCATTTTTGTAGCTCAATAAACAAAAAAGTTGGTATTTTGTCTAAAAGTGGAAAATCGAAAACAAAAACTCAAAATTTCAAAAAATTATGACCTGATTGAGCAAAATGGTTTTTAATTTAGTTATCAGGGACCCATTAGGTATTCAAATCAGTTGATATATCCCAAGAGACTTTTTTTTATTTGTTGCCCTGTGTTATCATAGGTTTTCTATGTTGTGCACATCATAAAAATGAACTGTTGAAAAAGTATATATACAAAAGTGACATAATAAAAATTGAAGATTTGTGCAAGAATAGAAAAATATGAATAAGCATTATTGTCCCTTTTTGGAACAACAACGCAAGTAAATCTTTTTACAGAGAAAATAGAGTTGAGAAATTCAGGTGCGCCATCTATGGTTATAGTTTGATATCACTATGCATTCAGGTAATAATATACTTCCCTATATCTTACAGGATCCATCACATTATATGGCATTTGATATTATACATGCATGTCACTTGCACTTGAATCATATTTTTCTACATTTTAACGAAATTAACGAAAATCAGATAACGAAAAAAAAGTAACCTAACAAAAATATCTTTTAAAACTTTGTATATCAACACATAAATTAGAAAGAAATATTGCATAAATATTTACCGACTTCTTGTGTGGTTAATTATAATAAATAATGTTAATTAACAGCAAAGCCCTTAATGAGCTTTGGTCCAACTCCAAGTGGTGGACCACTCTATTCCATGAAAAAATGTCCGTTTAAAGACTTACTTTTTTGTTCAAAAGTAAGAAGCTCTATGTACACTAAAATAATTCTTTAACCATATATTTTAAAAGAAAATACAAATGGTATAAGGTACATTTGTATGTATGTATGTACAGGATCTTGCAGGTAAATCCGCACAAAGTTCAACTTCGTCCAAATCCATAAGGAGTGCAAGTAGAGCTTAGATATTGCACATGTGGGAGGTTTTGTGAATGTACTGTCGAATTGCGCCCGAAAACAAAACAAATACACTGATACGGAGATGGAGCAGACCCGGAGGGACACGGTCATCGAGTTGCTGAGCGCAGGGCACCGTCCTGCAGCCATCATCAAGTTGCTCAAGTACCCCAAGAGGACGGTCTACGACAGGGCTATTCAATAATTTTCCAAGTGGGCCACATTAGAATCCAAGAACTTGAGCTGGGCCGCAAAATTTCCGCGGCCACTTATTTTCAAATAAGTCTATTATTATGTTTTTTTATTTAACATTAGTAGTATTACTATTAGTATTATTAGGCCGATGGTTACTATGCCTATTATTATTATTTTTTATTAGGCCTATTTTATATGACCTTATTAGCTTTCAAAATTGAATAGGCCTATAAAAATGCACACAAACAACTCTCTGCTCCATCTCCTTTATTTAAAACAAACAAAAAATAGAACATTTCACTCAATATTTCTCATTGTTCATGAGGCTGGCTGCTAAACAGAACAGGGCTATTTTAGCCCACTGCTGCCGGTGACTTTAGTGAAAGAAGTGGTATTTCTTGTTTTGCACAAGATCTCTGATGTTTGGCTCATAAGATGTCAATGCAATCCTAAGGCACTGGTGAATTTTATTGTCTGTTAGGGAACACCGATAACTGTTCTTAATTGCATTCACGTGAGAAAAGCTCGATTCGCAAGTGTATGTTGACCCAAACATGTTGGCCGTGTCCGGGCCGCATCTGGGCCGCCTGGCCCGCGGGCCGCCAATTGAATAGCCCTGGTCTACGACATCACCAAGAAGTGGGAGGAGTCAGGGATGTCCAAGAAGAAGGAGCACAAGCCCAGGAGTGATCGGATCTGCACGCCGACATTTGTGGCTGGTCTCAAGAGGTCCATCAAGGCCAATCCAGGGACGCCCATGTCCATCTTCGCCAGGAAGCGTGGGGTCAGCATGTCGTCGACCCTGGATGGACTTTGTGGCCTCCGGGACCCCATACACATTCCAGCAGGACTCGGCGCCCACCCACAAGGCCAAACTTGTGCAGTCCTGGCTGAAGAAGAATGTGCCAAACTTCTGGGACTTCTTGTATTATGCCTAATAAACAACTTTTTTATTCAAAATAGGTATCACTTTGTTCCATTTTGGATCTGGAGGACATTGAACTTTGTGCGGATTTACCTGCAAGACCTGTACATGTATAACGTAAGAAAGTATTTTTAATTTTACTTCAACGACAGTCATATTTACAGGGACAAAACACATCTGTTTGTTTTTATTTAGCTCCCATCTCATCGAAACTTAGTCCGGTATCATCCGGTAGTAAAAACATATCTAGGAGCTACGATCTTTATTATTATAATTAGTTTAAAAAAGGAGGTATCATCTCGTAATAATCTGTCTCGAAGCTAATTTTTTTTTATAACTTTATTTATTTAGAGGAGTTATATAAAACAATATATATAATTAAACATTATAGATTAAAATAAATACTCTAAACAAAAGTTCAACATAGTTCCTAACAATATATCAAAACAATAAAAACATGAACAAACAAACATTACACAAACAACAAAATCATATAAAATATACTTTCTAATCTTATATGAATAAAATTTTATTTAAAATTTCAGAACAATAAAACATTTTGTGTTAAAAAGACTACTTAAGAATATTACTTCTTTAAAAACTTTTTATGCATTCGTAAAAGCCACCGTAAAAATTTCTTGTAATCTTTGGAGGGATAATACTTGATAATAATTGAAAAATGCTCATGGAAGAATTCTATATTCTCTTCTTTTAATATTGCAATATGTCCGGAAATAATTATTAAAAAAAATCCATAATAGTTAGAAATGTTTATAATTTATGCTAAAATATATAATGTATTAAATAAATGCACTTAAAACGATAAAATGACATCTATTGAAGGTAACTATTATTATACATTTATTATTTCTGCCGACAATCTTACTAAATTCTGATAGAGCAGGGCATCATCATATTTCATATATAAATCATCGTTTGATTCGCTAATCACAATTAAAAAATAAATCTCCCAACACTTAAATAGTATTCTTCATTATAGACAGAGGCGATCCTGGCTACTTTTACGCCCTGGGCGAATACTCTATTGGCGCCCCCACACACACACTGACACACACACACAACATGTATACATGAAACTGCTAAAGTGTTAAAGTAGAGTAGCACATGCATAACATAAAATTCTTCCTTTTTTCCCTAACGGAATGGCCAAAATTTAGTTCTTCTTTAGTCCGGTAGGGGCGCTGCTTTGATGCTAGAGCTCTTGAAAATAATAACAAAGTCCTTTTATATTTATATTTGGAGACACACAATGTTGTAGTGATTTGATATATTTCAAATCATCAAATTTAATCCCTTTAAAACGGTTTAAATAGGATTATGACATAATTCATGGACTAGCGAGATCTAACGTTAAAGAAAATGGCCAAAATTTTGGGCAATTTTTTTTGTTTACTTTTTCCTTGCATGCGCTACTTTACTTTAACGCTTTGGACACTGCAGCAAGTTGACGTGATGGTAGGGGCGCCCTAGCGACCAGTACACTAACTTGACTTGGAAATTAGCGGTTTTAGAGTAGCAAAGTGCCAATTTTTTAGGGGCGCTCCCAAATAGATTGTGCCCAGGGCAGTCGCCCACATTGCCCATAGCAAAAACTGTAGATTGTTGATAAAATAGCGGATTCAAAATTTTAACTTCATGATATATACTTTTTTAACTCCATTTCTTCGTGTTCAGCTTGCATTATATATAAGGAGCCACTCACACATATATATGTATGCCCAGAGTGGGATAATTGCTTTTGTTTCTTCTCAGACTTAATTCAGGAGGCCCTTCATGAAATATATCTTTGTTCTCATTGTTCCTTTTTTTGATGCATATGATTAGAAGAAGAAGAAGAGATGTGTGTTTCAAGACATATATCCTTTTATAAGCCCACAAAGACCTACAAAACTGCATGAATATACAATACAGCTCTCGGGCTATATGATATATATGTATTATCTATATTCACTCTCAAATACATTTCCCTGCGTGTATATATAAATGCATACTTTAAAAAACATGTCTGCAAAGCAAAATAGAGTGAAATGACATTTTTAGGCGGGATAAGCTCCTTCCATGGAGAGCTAAAGCACCTGGAAGGGAGAACACACCATAGAGATAAAAAGATATAGAGAGCTTACTCCCTTCATCTGTATTTTTGTGTCCAATATAAACAAAGTAATTGATCTAAGACATCGTAAGCTGATCATAGAGATATAATCTATCTCTATGGTGATCAGCTAACGATGACGTAGATCAAATTACTTTGTTTATACTGGACACAAAATATAGCTGAACGAGGATGTTTCTCTGCTATTGAACGCAATAAGCTCTCTATATCTTTATATCTCTATGGAACAAACAGTGACCAAGAAAAGAGAAGACCAACAGGAGCGGATTAAGTTAGCACAAAACCCCCATAGGCTATTTTTTCTCCATTATATATCCTTGACTCTTATTTTAACAGCTGCCCAATGACGTCATCACATAATTAATTTATTGGGGAAATGTTCCACTCTCTTGTGTTTCTCTCTGTATTCTGTCTGCCTCTCAAATAATAGTTATTATCGATCATCACTCTGACTATCACACATGGAAAAATATATGTATAAGAGTTGTATAAACGAAAAAATCATGCTTATTGTTATGTTGGCGGGAAATACGTTTTTCATATCCGTAGATATATATAAGTAAGTGGTTCTCAACCTTTTTATTCCCCTTCCTTTATCAATGGCTCTCATACAAGCAACAAAGGGGCATGTTCCCAAAGAGTTCTAAATGTTCCAATTGCCATTGTTTATGAAGATGAACTGTAAATGTTGTTTAGGTTGGGCGTCTATGATTTTGATCTTCCTCCTTTTAACTCAGTTTCTTTTTTTTGTCAAATCGAACATGACGGATTTGAATGGGGCTTTACTGATTTTTTAACTCTTTTGATTTGAATCCATAAAATAACAAATTACAGTCACTAAAACTTAAGAATCTAAACATTTAATGGATTAGCTAATTAATTTAAATAACTTTTTAATACCTAAATAATTTAAAGATTATTATCATTCATGGCATCCAGCTTTTTCTCATTATATGCTTTGAGTGATATAACCCTTACAACAAATATTATCATTTATCTTGCTCTTGCATCCTTCAATTTACAAATGGTTTACACATGGTCTTGTGAAAGATATTTATTTTAAATGTCGTGTACATACTTTTTTCAATATAAAAAATAAATATCTCAAGACCACCAGGACCTTTCTTTTCTTCTTCTTTGATCTTTTCGTCTTGTCATCGGCAGGGATTTAAAATAAATATACTGTTATTTATTTATTTGTTGATTGAACTTCAATTTCCGCATTGACTATGAGTATCTGTTATATTTCTACATTTACCATAAAACATGCATTGCGATCTTTTTATCGGTGATCAATTATGAGGAGTTACATTAATTAGCAATTACTAATATTTATATTGCTGTTCGAAGGCAAGTGAATTTATGACTCAATCCATTTCTACAAACTTTAATGCACTTCTTTTGTCGCACAGATATTTTTTGTTTAGTTCGAAATAGATCAATGTCAACGCTTGTTTTTTTCTTTACATCTGCATGCCTACATATTGTTGACATTTCATATTTTATGATTTAACAGCTCATTTTCTGATGTTTATGCTCTCCCCAAAACAATGCTCGCTTCTTCCTACGGACCTAATTTGAACTTTACAACACGACAAGATTTGAGATTTTTATTTATTAAATAAACTGATTGTGGAAACAAAGCCGCAGTCAAAAATTATATTTTACAACAAAGTATTATTCACTTAGGAAATTCACCTCCATATTTATTTATGTATTAGAATAGCTTTAGTGGATATATAGCTAATATTTAGGGCTTAAAGATTGAGAATCCTTATTAACAGAGCTGCGACTACCGAATCGGTATTCGATACTACCGACGGTAGATTTCAAATACCGAGCCGATTATACGATTTCGGTAGAAACTACCAAATATCGTACCGATTGACAATCGGTACAGTATATTTGAAAGTATGAATTTTGTGACATTCACATAGAGACATAAAGATATAGAGAGCTTATTCCCTTCAATAGCAGAGGAACATCGTTCAACTGTCGCTTTGCCCAAGCGCTCCCTTGTGTGAAGAACTTCGAAAAATAATAAGCAACTACAACTTATAGTTTATAGAGCAGTTACATGAAGATATATTCAATGTAAGCTTATGCTAGGCATTGAATACTAGAGTACCTGAAAGTGCATTTAATATCGGACAATAAAAGACAATAAATGAAAAAAATATATAGCCTTCCATTTACTACAAAATTCAAGTACATATATAATTTTATAAGATTAGTATGCATTAAATTTTCAAATAATCTCTAATAAATTATAACAATGATGTATTTAATTGTCTTTTGTTATAATTGTCCAATATTAATGCATATGAAGAAGTAAGAGCAGATACATAAATAAATTTTTCTCTCTTTATAATCTACCCTACCGAATACCGATATCGATCGGTAGTAGGTATATACCGAATACCGAACCGGCGGTAGATTTTTCTACCGAATCCCAGCTCTGCTTATTAGATGCCTCATAAATGCCTCAGTATCAGATCAATAAAAAAGTTGAAGATAAAAGTCAGGTTATCTTGCATGTCATAACTATCATAAATTTTTTATTTTTACACATGTCTCTTCTTGTTTTTTTTCGTCATAATGATGGTTCAATAGTGTTGCATCTTTGAGGATATGATACACACTACAACTACTCAAATGAACCAAGGTAAAACCAGCACCCTCAACATTACCACATATGCCACCTTCTCAGTTTTATAATATAGTTTATACTACCCATGAATTGACAAATGTATATAACTTTATCATTTGAAATTAACTTCTTTAACTACGAAAAAAATAGCTTAATGATTTATTCAGCTTAACTTTTGTTTATATTTACTAAAATTAAATTATCTTGGTTAATTTAAAGCAAACTCAAAAAAAATAATAACTGGCTTACTTACTAAATGTATTTTAACCTATATCTTATTACATAATAATTACTACATATATAATTGTTTAATGTATATAAAATATATATTTATGTCAATATATAAATACTACATTCTCATATATTTATTTATATATTACAGAAAAAATGAATGTTGACTCCAACATGCTTCAAAGAAAAGCGTTGTATTGTGTAGAACTTGTTTTTTCTTACATCCAGCGATCTTAAATTCAATAATTATGAATGTATTTGTAAGCAACAAGACACTTAATAAAAATCTGCAAAGAGCGTAAAAGAATCTCAAAAAACACAGCATGAAGTAGGCACAAAGTATCTTATTATAATCTATATTATGTGATGTGTAAAGATGAACTAAACCAATATGTCAAAGTCTTGTGGATAGAACTCTTACTCAGTCATCATGGTTTTTTGACCACATGCAAACTTATTTGATATTATTGAATAACCGAAAATGACATATTTAAACTTAAAACGTCAAAGTAAAGTAGCACATGCAAGGAAAAGTAAACAAAAAATTGGCCAAAATTTGGTTATTTTCTTTAACGTTAGATGTCGCTAGTTCATGAAATTACGTCACAATCCTATTAAAACCGTTTATAGGGATTAAGTTTGATGATTTAAAATATATAACACTTTTTCAGATAAAAACGTCTCCAAATATAATAATAAAAGGACTTATTTATTATTTACAAGAGCTGTAGCATCAAAGCACCCTTACAGACTAAAGAAGAACTAAATTTTGGCCAAATCCTTTTGGGAAAAAGGAAGAATTTTATGTATGCATGCGCTACTTTACTTTAACACTTTATTTAAACTGAGCTTAATCACCCATATATATATATATATTATATATATATATATATAGTATATATATATATTACATTACGGTTGTGAGTCATTTTAAGACTTTTAGTGTCTTATCCCATTTATGTCAAATAAATATTAGTTAATTTAAAAAAACTAATTGAGCAAAATTTCAGCTTTTAATACTAACCACTAATTTACCATTAATACCCCTTTGGCATCCATGACAACAGCAGATTAACATGCTAATAATGATTACCATGTATAGTTAATTCATTGCTAAGACAACAAAGTATGCTTATTTTAATATTTTAACCTAATTACGATAAGAAATGAGATTGAAATGGACTGAGAAGTCGAAAAAACTATTAGGCAATAATTTTGAAGACTAAGAAGGAATTGAGAGAGACAAATAATAATAATAATACACCGAGCTTTTTAAATATGGTTTTAAGATAATATCATTGCTTTTATATTTTTATGATATACTTTATTGATTATATTAAATGAACAAAATTGAAGTTTATGTGGTATTTTAACGCATTTGCTTGGGATTGTTTTTTTATTGGTTTTTTGATTTATATAATAACTGAGCAGGCTAAAAAATATATCCAAGAGTATGCTTTGATATAAATATAAATTCTGACTAAAGCTTATGTGATTTATTGACATCAAACAGCTTATGTATATCTTTTGAAATTTGTGGAATGTAATAATGGCCAATATTTGGATCAGGCACATTTTTCAGTTAAAAAGATGACAGTACTTTAGATTTTTTTACTTTCTTATTGTCAACACTATTTAAAAAAAGGCGGGAGAGGTTGGGAGTAAAACAAAGCAATCAAGGGTACTGCATAAAATGAATTTTGTATATCATCTCTCTAGGAAGTGGGGAAAAGGTGTATTTTTTGGAACGTGATTGGTTGAAAATAAAAGGAGAGGGAAGTATAAAAAAGAAATTCATACTATGACATGTTATTCTTTCTGCTTACGTCATCAAAAATTGTTTTTTATAATTCCTCAACTATTGACCTTATTCGTCAAAATAGAGAAAAAAATTTCTTTTTTAAGAAATCTAGACGACCCGAAAAATTTGGAAAGAATGGCCTTATCCTCCAATATCCTCACAATTCATGATCTCACGAATGACTATCTTCAAGTCCGGAAAATTTGTTTTAAACTTCAAAGGGCGGCAGAAGAGCACAAGTCCCCGTTCCGTGGCATCTAAGAATGTGTTTCTCTCCAGATACGAAAGCGGAGGCGGAAAGAATTGTCGACAAATACTTAAAAGAATTGTTTTGAAGATATCGTGGAGGAGTAGAATTCTGAGTTCGATTTCCAAATTTAGCCATGGAAAAGCTTCTCTGCCCAGTTACAAATATCCACGGGTTGTATTTACTTCAACGCTCCATGTAAAGACTGTGGCAAAATTTTTAACTCAATTATTCATGCCTTTTCGCAATGTCCTGTTCTTAAAATCGTGAGGGACTTTATCAGCCTCAACATTCTTCGAATCGACGACAAAAATATTTCCCCCATTCTTCTTTTCGGTCTCACATCTAACCTGCGATCTGCGTCGGAGAAAACAAGAGCAATAGAGTTTGCTCTATCAAGCTTCAGAAGTTATGTAGCGGAGCACCTTGCGTCGGGGAAAACTATCGAAACGGAGGAATTAAGATCCATTCAAATTTCCGCTGCTGCTCGTTACTCTGCGCTGGAGATCAAGATTCCAGGACGTGTTGATTCCCAGTGGAGGTTCGCGGGAGACTTGGTTCGCTACTTTCCCTCATTCTCGGACAAAACAGTGAATGATCTTAAAAACTCTTACGAACTTATAGAGGTTTTATCAGAAGACATTTTTGTAATTAATTTACCATTTTTATTTTATTGTCACTGTGATTTTTTTACCGTTCTTACCGCATTGTTTTTTTTACAAAAATCCTTTTTAACGACTAGAATGTTTGTCTATTGAAATTGACTTTTATATTTTGCGATTTAATTTTAAACTAGAATGTTTATTTATATATATATTATGTAACTTCGCTAAATAAAATAAGGTCGAAAATGTTAAATAAAACATGGAAAAAACGTACCTGATATTCTATAGTCCTTAATTGGAAGGAAGTCAATGGGACACACTGACCCAAATTTAAAAGATAGAATAGATAGAGGTAAAGACCCTGATTAGAATTACATCTAAAAGAGTATTTAAAATCGGGAGGAAGTCATCCAACAAGGCGAGACAAAGACATAATAATAATTATTATAAACGAGCTACGAACCATGTCCTTTGTGAATCATTTGAATGGACTCACTAAATAAAATAACTGCTCATATTCCAAAAAAGCTTTTTTTTTACCACCTTGGGAATCCCATGACTTTAATTTAGCATCTAACATGTCTGAGTGTTTGTGCTGCTTCTGCAAGTCTCTGAATTATAAGAATTGATCAGTTATTTATTACTATATCAACAATATTTTTTATTCTGGCACCTAAAGTTTAAAAAACCTTTAAAATCCTTTTGGAAGTTCATAAAATAATAAGTACAATTTATTTTAAAATGCTGAAACTACATTTTTTTCTTGGAAAAAACTGAGTCATTGTAGTTATTTTCACGTCGGAGTGTAATATTTCAGGGCCAAAACATTGGAGGGGCTATGACTTGTGGTGGCAATCATTTAACTCCCAATTGCTTGTTCATTCATAGTAACAAGGATGTTTAGAGGGGAATTTTGGACACATGTTCTTCTCTTCAAGGGCATTCCTTTTTATGAGGTGTCACACCCAAATGGTTTTGTTTGAAATGCATGTTGGATCTATGTAGAGCCGATTCAAAACCATTCTTCATTAGATAGATTTTGTCTCTCAAGAAACTGGATAGAGTGTTACTGATCAAATAACTAGTTTCGCTCCTAGATATTTTTTTAAAGCATAACACTACATTATTGCTTTGTGTTTTGATTTGCTGACTCAAAGAGGTTTTTTTCTAAAAAATATGTTATGAAAAACAGTGGAATCTCTACTCAACTGTTTGTGTTATTAAACATATAAATATATATATATATACTTAAAAGAATCGAATCGAATAATGGCCATCAATACTAATTAAACCAGCCAATGAAGGCATATTTAAATACAAACGGAAAGATAATTGCTCAAACGTCTCTAAGACAATAGATTTTGCGGTATTATATTATAAAGCAAGAATTGCGAGCAAACAAACTTTGAGTGAGATTTTAAGTCCCGAGAATTATTCTATTATTATTACCTCCGCCGAAGGAGGTATTGTTTTCACTGGCGTTTGTTGGTTTGTTTGTCAGCAGGATAACTCAAAAAGTACTGAACGGATTCAAATGAAACTTTGTGGAGCTGTTGGAAATGCCAAAAGTAACAAGTGATTAAATTTTGGCATCTCTAAGTGCTTTTTTAATATGCAAAATGAGCAAAATACTACTAATAATAATAATGAAATGGGGTCTCTATTCAGGGAGTAGGAAAGAACAAACGCTAAAAAAAAATTTCATTGACGTATTATTGTTCATATATCAGCTCAGGACTATGTTAACCCAGTAACGTAGCTTAAACTTCTTCCTCTCCCTTGCTCTGAGTGCTTTTTTAATATGCAAAATGAGAGAGAAAAAATGATTAGAGATAGAAAATCGGGCGTGTGAAAGGGAGAATGTTTGAATGGGAATGTTGTGGGGATCGGCGGAGGTACACACTCTCTGAGTGTATATATGCCTCTAGTTATTATTATTATTTTTAAGAACCTAAATATGAAGGGAAGAAAAAACAAAAACAATTAATAACCAAACACTGAATGATTTAAGACGATCAAAAAATGCGTGTGTGCAAAATGACCAGAATCAATTAAGAAGTATTGCCTCAATCAACAAAGCTTCTTTAATTGCCCATCTTATGAATTTATTAAATTAAAATTCCAAAGCCCTCAAAATAGACCAAATAGTCCTATACTCGAACGTGAGACTAAATCCTTGAGATTCCAAAATTAATACACTATAGGTAGAAACTAAATGTACAGATACTTAAATAATAATAAAAAATCCATTTGTATAAAAAGGAACTTATTTCGGCAACCATAAACGATGGATAAATATTTCATGACTATTTTAATAATAAAACTACCAAAAGAGCCATTTTTGAGATATCTATAACCTTAAATGAAGATTTCCAAGCTGCTTGACATCGTAGAAATCTATTTTTTAAATAATATAGCAGCATATTTTCCACCTACTATATTTAACATACTAAAATTTCATATTTTGATTTAAATAAAAAATGAAATATTAGTAAACTATAGTCTAATTACCTCCGCCGAAGGAGGTATTGTTTTCACTGGCGTTGGTTTGTTTGTTTGTCAGCAGGATAAATCAAAAGTACCGAACGGATTCGGATGAAACTTTGTGGAGTTGTTGAAATGCCAAAGGAACAAGTGATTAAATTTTGGCATCTCTGAGTGCTTCTTTAAGATGCAAAATGAGCTAAATACTAATAAATATTTCAAGTTATCCTACTCTGCCTATAGATGTCGCTGTGCTGTGCTCTAAAAGAGGAGAGCACAGCACAGCAACATCTATTGACAAATGACAAAAAGACCAAGTGATTCATTTGGTGGGGGTCGGCGGAGGTTTGCACTCTCTGAGTGCTTCTAGTTGAAATATTTTTTATTGCTATTAAATTCGGGTACATAAGTTAGATCCCCCTCGACTGTGGTTCTCATGTGAGTACTTTGAACTTTACTTATCCATTCTGTCATTAAGCTTATTGGGTATTGAATTCCTTTATCATAACATGAAGAACAATGGATTCCTCCTTAAGAGCATCTAATTGATATAGTTTGCTTTTATCTTATTTAGTGATATTTGAGCTCAAAAGAAGAAACATTTTTGAAAAACAAAACAAGCCTTTATTTTAATAATTTAAAATGATCTTAAAGGCCTCTTTAAGGCTTAAGTGCCATAAGATTATTTTAGAAAATAAATGTTCAAGCATCATGTTACAAAGGATTAAAGCAAAGTATATGAGGCACACGACAAGAAAAAATAATCCTTAAGAGTGTAGATCATATAATTTATTTAAAAGCAGTCATTGTTGAAGAAATATACAAATGATTATTGAAAATGGTATCGTCACGCCTCATGACATAAAACCCGGGAGCTAATTCGATGTTGGTCCGTTCAAATTCCCATTATCGAGGTGGTCTTCAGTGGAACATACATTCTTTACTCCATGGCATCTAAAAACTAGAGGCATATATACACTCAGAGAGAGCAAACCTCCGCCGTCACAGGGTCCTTATGAGCCTTCCGAGGCGGATTTTTCACGACTGGGGCGGCGTAGAGGGACGGGGGAGGGTTCCCCTCGACGGAAATTCCCAGAGGAAGACGCTCCCGGCACCCGATTTCACAGCACAGCGACATCTATTGGCAGAGTAGGATAACTTGAAATATTTATTAGTATCTAGCTCGTTTTGCATCTTAATTCTGCACTCAGAGATGCCAAAATTTAATCACTTACACAAAGTTTTATCCGAATCCGTTCCGTACTTTTTGAGTTATCCTGCTGACAAACAAACAAACCAACCAACCAACGCCAGTGAAAACAATACCTCCTTCGGCGGAGGTAATGAATGTTCAGTCAGATTCAGACATGGCTGACAGGACTTGTCTAAAGTTTTTAGCCCTCCTCCTTGATCTCCCTGAAAGATGGAAGCAAAATAGTCTGAGGTTATTGGCAAAAATTGCTAATGGAAGGAAGTTCACGGCCCAACTTCAGGTCTCAGCGGATCTCATTAAATTTTACAGGCCTTGCAAGGAACCCTACATAATAGCATTTTACATGCTTTTGCGGATTGTCGAGTAGTAAGCATTTTAAAACGCTTTGTGGAGCTGAACCTAAGAGGATTGGAAGGGAAATCAACCGGCAAGTACAGTAAAGCTGTTGTACTCTTTGGCTTAAACAGTGGTAGCCGGCCTTCGACTACAAAGGCGATCAACTTTGGAGTCCTCAACGCAAAGGCCCTCATCGCGAAAAGGATTACAACGAATGCGCCCCTTCATCCCTTGGAATTGAAGGCGATTCTTCTATCAGCTGCGACAAGGTACGCTGCCTTAGACCTCAAGATACCTTCCCTTTTCGACAATTCGTGGACCAGGGCGTCAGAAGAAATTAAATACTTCCCATCGGTAGGGCTAAGTCATAGAAAATTTATTAGAATATTTTTTAAAAAGATTTAAAGATTTTAATTAGTTGCCATTTGTGTTATATAATTTTACTGTGATATAATGATTTATATTATTATCAGTGGTTTTAATTAGATGCCATTTGTATTATATTATATCGTTGCAATGTAATGATCTGTTTAAGTATCTGTAATTTTAATTAGAACGTTCTCTGTTGAGGTAAACTTTTAAACTATAATGTTTATTTGTGTATTTTTTTTTACGTATTTACATCAATTTAAAATACATATAATATTTTTTTGTATGTGTTTTTTAAGAACTGTGAAATAAAAAAATGATTGGGGGTTTCCTGCACTTCTTTCACGGACATTAGACTAATGTATGTCAAAGACTGATATCTTCTGATATGATTGAATGAAAAACAGAAGGTTCTAAAAGAACAGTTAGATTTTGAGAAAAATAGAAATCTTTTCAAGAGTTTCAACAAAAAGGGCGATCGATTTATGTTAACATAAATAGCAATAGAGACCTTTATAAATAGAGACCTTTTTGAACTAATAAATTATATTTGGATTTAATATTCTAAAATTGCATTTTCGTAGTTATAATATCTATTGCTAATACTTTAGAATAATCAAGTAAAATTTAATTAAGCTAATATTTATATGTATATATATATATATATATATATATATATATATATATATATCGAGTACTTAAATTATTACCTACAAAAAATATTTGTAAAAATATGATAAGCCCAAAAGAGAATTTAAAAAGATTAACCCTTCTATTGTGTTAGGGTCAAAATTGACCAGTTTTCTAGTTTGAATGTGTAAAAATTACCATTTGCTTTTTTGCTCTGGAATGAGGCTTCATCTAATCCTCAGACACACCCGATTGAATGCAGAAATATCATTTTTCACCATTTTAGTAAATTATAAAGGTCTCCAAAAAAAAAGTTACATCTGTGGTGTTACGGGTCAAAAATGACCCGGCAGAGAATACTGGCTGTTTTATGCATCACCTAAAAGCTATGGGTTACTCTGAGGATCAATTGTGGCCCAATATGCCCAGTTATGGCCCACACACACACACACCCCCCCCCCCCCCCCCCACACACACAAACAGGCTTCTTTCACATGCACAGACAGACACATATAGAAAGCGCATTCAGGCACACACACACATTTTACACGAGTGGTACATTTTAAAACACTGTGTCTGTGGAGCCAACTAAAGAAATTTCCCACACTGGTTCCATTTATATGAATGTATACTAAGCCAACAATGACTTGAAAAACAATATTGGAAGAAAACTGGTGATTTTAAGCATTTTAAAGCATTTTCAAATCACCGGTCAAAATTGACCCGCGAACACCACAGGTGTAAACAGCTTTCTAACACAATATAAGGGTTAAATCAATCCGCAGCAGATGTTTTTATTGCAACTGAGACATTTTAAATCAACATTTGAGAGTCTAGGATATAAATGCATTATGATCATCTTGTGAATGTTTGGACGTAATCAAATAACGGGAAGTGACCCCTCAACGGACCATAAAGTGATGTCATAAACTTATTTAGTATTTTTTTTTCGCCCTTCGATCGCCTTTCATGTCCTCCATATAAATGCTATTTTAAATATTCTAGTGCGAAATGTAGATAGGATCTCGAGGTCTCAAAATTAGTTTTCGTTTTTATGTATATATAAATTAAATGAGATATTAAGTTTTGAAAAATTATAATTTTTTTCTGGAGAACCACCCAAAAATGACTATTTCAAATCTTTAATTTCTCGTTTATTTTTGCACGTATAAAAAACCAAAGTAATATGGAATCCTTAATATTTAATATTTTAACGGAGTCAAAATTTGTAGGTATGCATCTATTATTTCAAAAGTATTCACACAGTATATAGGTATAGATGTAACTAAAGATAGAGTGCACAAAATCTAATCAATAGAATATGTATGTATGACTAATGCGTTGTTTCATTACCTCCGCCGAAGGAGGTATTGTTTTCACTGGCGTTGGTTTGTTGGTTGGTTTGTTTGTCAGTAAGATAACTCAAAAAGTACGGAACGGATTCGGATGAAACTTTGTGGAGTTGTTGGAAATGTCAAAAGGAACAAGTGATTAAATTTTGGCATCTCTGAGTGCAGAATTAAGATGCAAAATGAACTAAATACTAATAAATATTTCAAGTTAGCCTACTCTGCCAATAGATGTCGCTTTGCTGTGAAATTGGGTGCCGGGAGCGTCTTCCTCTCGGAATTTCCGTCGAGGGGAACCCTCCTCACCCCTCTACGCCGCCCCAGTCGTGAAACATCCGCCTCGGAAGGCTCATAAGGGCCCCGTGACGGCGGAGGTTTGCACTCTCTGAGTGTATATATGCCTCTAGTTAATTATGTGGACAACCCCAAGTTTCAGGTCATATTTTCCTCCAGTTAGCCCAACTGAAAGTAAATAATTGGATTATGTCTTTTTACACCCATGCCTTGATCAAGGTGAGCACCAGTGTAGGTAGTCTAAGAAATAATGTACTATTTCTATTTCTGCATGCCAAATCAAATATGCTTTAAGAAATTTATCAAGAAACGGAAGCAGAAAAAATATATAATATATAAATAAAGAAGGTATAAAAAAATCCAAAACTAAACATGGTGAGATGTTAGATCATAGTTTGGCAAACTTTTTGACTTGGGTTATAAATTTGAAAAAAGGGACCACAGCAGTAGTACATTGAATGTCCACTTTCCCTTTCTTATATCCGCTCAATTTTTACAGAAGAGTTCAAATGGCAGTGAGAATATTCAAGAGAGAAATAAAGAGTAAGGACCGGCCACAATGATAGTGCGCCATCTATTGGTGAAACGCGGTATTGTATGGACAAGACGTAATGAATGATTTATGAAGCATATTATTTACTGGACAAGCTCGGTGGGCGGATTAAATTGTCTAACGGGCCGTATAGTTTGCCCATGTCTGTGTTAGATAGACTTGAACCCAAATCTCTACAAAATTGGTTTATAGAGCTATGACAAATTTTTGAACCGAAGGAACTCTCCCCAATAAAAGCACACCGATCAAGGAAAATATTTAGTGGATTTTGAATTAGTTATATTCATTTGATTAGAGAGCTCATATATATACTTCTACCGGCTGATACTGGATTAAGTTCGGGTTAAGTGGGAACTATCTAGGGCGAAGCAATCACATAAACTACTGCTGGATATCCATTATGTCGATCCTTATATCATCAATGTGTTCCAAGAGTGCTTAAAGAAAGGCTAATAGGTATTTAAAGTTACATCCGACGGACTTGAAATATGTTGGAATCTCTCTCGTATATGTTGGCCCACACAATTGATCTTAGTTAATTATCAATAATGCTGTAAGCCCCAAGATACACTGCTACTATAGTCGATCACCCATGAATATAAGGGCTTCAGATTCAGGCAGAAAGTACTTTTTGGTAAGTGTAAGTGGTTACATGTGTAATTTATAGTTCTTACACAGGGGGGGGTGGGGGGCAGAACTCATGTAAACAAAGAGGGATATTTCCAATAATAAAAATCAAAAAAAATGTGACGTCATCACTTAGACGATTTGCCTATATATCTAATACCTACACCATCTAAATAAATAACAATGTGTTTAAATATTTAATATATGGTGGACTAATATCAATGAAGCCACACAACCTCGTATATAATTCCATATAAAAAGTAAGATTTTTATGACTCTGTGTAACTACATTCACATGATTTTCAGCAATAAAACTGAAATTGGTTTAATAATATGTTATTTGCATTAGATTTTCCATTTTCAGGCCGAAACTCAGTCAATTTATTAACATCTGAAAAGGTTTGATTATTTATATTTTTCACTAGTCCATAAAAGTAGTATTCCTTTTTTATAAAACAGACAGAAAGATAATGAGAGAAAAGAAAGATAATATAGATATTTTTATGCCATAAATCATATCAAATCGATAATGTGACGTCATGTGTGGCGTTTCAGTTTTTCTTTTCTAATCAGAGGAATCTAAACATTGCGTTCTGCGCATCTTGTATTATCTATTATCTTTGGGTCTTACATATAAGAGACAATCAATTGACGTTTGGTAATTATATTTGACAAAATATTGAATAGGAAAACGTAATATCTACAAACATGTGAGGCTTTATCCGTCATAACATTCCACTACCTCATATAAGGTTTGGAAGGGCCCCTTCATGAAAGGAGATTATTTTATTCAAGCTAGGAAGAGGAGGAAGACATTAAAGAACATTGCAGGGGCTAAGCAATTTAAGGCGTATACAATAATTATATTTGCAATTAATGTCTCGGCTGAAACAAACCAAAAATACTACAAGCAACAACAATAACAATGTATGACTTCATTTGCCTCAAAGGATAACACATAGTCATTTTTAAAAAGAATAAACAAAATAAATCCTTTATGCTTCAAATGTCAAAGCTGAATGTTGTGAATGCAGGATTGGTATTTAATTATCAAAAAAAGGCATGTAATGTGTTTTCCCAGAAGTTATTTTGATATAAATTAACCAATTATCACTTGAAAGAGTGGAGCTTATCAACAAAAGAGCTCTTGATGGGCTGGATTCCATCGTTAAAACTAAGCGGTTATTACATAAAAATCCTTTGTGGACCACACGCTCAAGCAGTCTTAGGATTCCGTAATAAATGAAGAGGCTCGAGTAGAAACTTATGTATATCTCTAACATGAAAAACCACCATATTCCAGTCATATAGGAATCCAGGCGCATCGTACAACGATGACTGAGGAATGGTTTGAAAACAATTGCTCAAACTAAAAGATGTATCATCCAGGCACAATTTGGAGTTTTGTCTGCCATTAAAATCCCTTCAGCCAGAAGAATATTTACAAAATGAAGTCAATGTGAGCAGATCTTATAAAGAAAATTTGATTAAGGCCTTTTTGAATCCAAAAAGCAAGAATTTAAAGAAAAAGAAAGTTGTTTAATACATAGGGCTTATATAAAGTAATTCATAAATTTTGATATCAATTGCAACCAGATAGAGATGGGCTCAGTAAGACTTTTCAACTCCTAAAATTGGACCTGGAGGCACCTTTGGCTTAAAATCTTAAGAATTCAAAACATTTATTCTTCTTATGAGAAGAACTATATTATTTAACTTTTCTATAAGATTTCAAATATGAAAATTATCCTTATTTCAAGTTTTTTAGAGTTCGTCTTGTACTCTTTCTTATTCATAAGTACATTCTACAACTCTTTATAGAATGCGTTGAGGAAAATGTATGAAAATGAAGAAGATGTACATAAATTTGCAAATTCAAAAGTAAATGAAACCAAGAATGAGGAAAACGATGAGACCAAAAGTTACAGAAGTAAATTTTTAACCTATCAAGTAGTTTCTAAGGTAGGGATGCCGTGGTGGCGGCCCGCAGGCCGGATCCGGCCGAATGGACATCACATCCGGCCCTGTTGCATCAGTGGTTGGGAAGAGTTTTTATATATAAATAATATTATAATACAATATCAACAAATGTAAATTTACTTTTGTTTTTTATCCTTAATGGTTTTAAGCATTGCTTAATTTGTAAATCACGAGGTGCCGGAACGCAAGGTACATATGACAGCGCAGGTATGATGAGGCAAGCGGAGGTCCCGGAACGCACATAAAATGACGCTTAAAACAACATACAAATGCCATTTACAATGCAGTGGGACTTATTTGACTTATGTGACTGATATGGCCCAGTTGGCGATATTTATTCGCGGAGTGGATGCTGCCTTGAATGTCACTGAGGAGTTTGTTTCCGTGGTACCCATGACAGACACGACTACAGCTAACGACGTGTTCGTTAGCCTTGTCGGGTCCTTTGAAAATCTGGAGGTGGACTGGAGTCGCGCTGTCAGTGTGGCTACGGATGGTGCACCTTCCATGGTAGGAAGAAAGGCCAGGGTGGTCGTGAAGTTGAGAGAAAAGGTACGAGAGACAAACCCAGACCAAGTATTCTGGAACTTTCACTGTATTTTACACCAAGAGGTGTTGTGCTGCAAAAGTCTGAAAATGGGGCATGTTATGAGTGTTGTTATTGCCACTGTCAATTTTATCAGGGCCAGAGGGCTTAACCATCGGCAATTCGATGCATTTTTATTTGAAAATGACATTTACCAGGGTCTTCCCTATCACACCGATGTGCGTTAGTTGACCCGAGCCGTAGTGCTGAAACAGTTCTACAAATTACGCAAAGAGATAGCTGAGTTCATGCAGGCTAAAAGGAAGCCTGTGGAGGAATTGGACGACCCCGAATGGATCAGAGACCTTGCCTTCTTAGTGGACATTACCGAACACTTAAAAGTCTTGAATGTTACTATGCAAGGTCGCAACAAACTCGTTACCGATTATTATGACAGTGTCCGTGCCTTTCAAAGTAAACTTGCGTTATGGAAGGCACAGCTCAGCCAGCGCAATGCAGCCCATTACCCATGCTTAAAATCTCTGTCTGTCAACCATCAGAGCATGGTCAAGTATGCAAGCTTGCTTTCCGGCCTCATGCACGAGTTTGACAATCGATTCACGGTTTTCATTAAATTTGAAAAGGACTTTGCGCTTTTTCGCTCTCCATTCACGACGGATGCTTCCGAGGTCCCAGAGGGGATGCAAATGGAACTGAAAGACTTGCAATGCTGTGCGCGGTTGAAAGATGCGTACGCATCTACTAGTATTGAATCATTTTACCAGTCTTTGCCACCCGAGTACCCAATTATCACTGCTTTTGCAGGTAAAATCCTCTGTATGTTTGGCACAACATATTTATGTGAGCAGGCATTTTCAGTAATGAATCTTAATAAATCGAAAGTGGGCAATCTCCTGACACATGGACATCTCAATGATGTCATGGAAATAGCCACAGCCCAGAGCCTGTCCCCCAATGTGAACAAGCTGGTGAAAATTAAAAGGCTTCTGGCTTCGACATGTAAAATGTAGCTGGCTTCCTCATGTTTCATAGTGCAGGGAAGTAATGATAGGGAGGAAATAAAGGAGATAGGTATGTGGAAATATTTGGGAGTTGATTGACAAAGTTGATGTGCTATCAGTTGCTTGTTGTAATATTTATATTATTATTAATTATTTATCTATTTAATATTTAGTCACCTGACCTGTTTGAGTACTTAACCTTGATACATATTTGACTTCTTTAGGCCTTGGCTACTTAGCATGGCCATCTTTTTATTTGCCTGTACATCCAAATAATTTATGTGCAAGTTGTCAATAAATTGGATGAAAGTAATTTAAAGTTTACTTGTGTTATTATGTGACCTAGTCAACTTGTTGTTTTTATAATATTTTAGATGTAAGTTACTGACATACAGAGGTTGATGTTACACAGTTAAAAAGGGTAAATTGCTTTTGGCTGCCATATAATTGTATGCTTCGTTGCGAGACTATTGTGTATTGCAATTCATTTTTAATGTACAGGCCTTCATAAATTATATCAAATAGCATGTCTATTTGTTTAGTGTTTGGTCTTGCCAGGCCAAAAGTGTACCGGTAATTTGGCCCCCTGAGGTCCCACTTGAAAGCAATCTGGCCCCCTGACAGATTTCACCCTGGCATCCCTGTTCTAAGGTGAAGAAATAGAGAAACTTTTATCTAAATGCCTAAAAAACGTAATACAACTATATTATATAGATATAGAAATGAGTCTATTTTTAAATTCTTTACATTCAATATTTCCAGAGATTATATTCGTTAAAAATAATATGCTTTCAACAAATGGTTCAAATGCAGTGACGTGGCATGAGGCTATGGAAGGTCTGACGTCATCCTTTCGATTAAGCGCCCTTAGGGCAGGCTCATGCTTGTAAATTTGATTGATGGCGGGTACGTTAAATTTTAGTCAGTTTATTATAGGTATTATGGTTGTACTCAGAGGCAGTCCTGGCTACTTTTACGCCCTGGGCGAACACTCCATTGGCGCCCCCTCCATCAGTGTTACAAATAGCACTGATTACAACATCTTAACAAGAAATAATGTTAATATAATAATAATAAAATAAATAAAAATAATATAAAGTGTAAACACCATTGTGAAATGCACAAATTTTAAATTGCACAAACACAAATGAATACAAAAAGTAGTAACAATTAACTGAATCTGACTTTTCTTGCCTTCTTTGACGGAAATCATCATACGAAATTGTTTCTGCAATTGTATGATTGATTCTGATGAGTAGAAAACTGATTATTTTTTGGGAGGGGCGCCCCCAAATAGATTGCGCCCTGGGCAGTCGCCCACATTGCCCATAGCGAAAACCGGCCCTGGTTGTATTGCTATCAAGCACTAAATCTCTGGTCTACACATGAATAATAAAGTAATGAGTTTTACAACAAAAATAACGACACTTAAAGCACATATTATTGAGAGTAGAAATGAAATCGTAATTCCGTTAATCAGTTTGAAATGAAACTTCAAAGAGTATAACGGCTTGAATGCCAGATTTCTTTAAGTGTATAAATATACATCGATTCGCTTATTATTGAAGTTTTTAAAATTATAGGTCTTTTGAAAGTCCTTCGCTTTTTTCCCCTTGCGTAGCAGCTTCAACATTTTCCACCCGTGTGGAGGAGGCGTAATAGATGATAATGGTTTGAAATGATTGACAAGGACATATAAGGAAGTAATAGATTAGATTAGACTCTAATACGCAGTAAAAAAAAACCTATGACGCTATTTTTGATCATGCAGCCATTTATGCGGACTCACTGTCACCACCAACTCCATACAAATTGCTCTGTTACCCCTCCCTCCTTCTATTTATCCAAAAATGGGGGCCTCTCACTGGGTGTGGAAAGGCCTCCGAATAAGTGGGAGCCTGACTCTAGGGATACCAATCTAAATATATCATTTTTTTAAAGGGAGGAAAATCACTACTTTTATATTTGATGTAGGTCTTCAAAGCTCCATGTGGAACATTATTCAAATCTGCTTTACATGCATTAATTGACTATAGCTGCAGGTGTTTTATTCTTATTTTCTTTATATATATATATATATATCAGAGCTGCGATTACCGATTACAAATCGGTATTCTATACTACCAACGGTAGATTTCAACAACACTTCTCACACATTATTTATAAAGCTTTGGTGTTTATTGTTCTCTACGAGTCAAGTTTTCTGATTATCTTTTGACCATAGAATCATATTGAAGGGAATAAGCTCTCTATATATTTATATCTCTTTGTGAATGTCACAAAAGCTATAATGTAAATATACCGTACCGATTGACAATCGGTACAGTATTTGGTAATTTCTACCGAAATTCGTATAATCGGTATCGATATTTGAAATCTACCGTCGGTAGTATAGAATACCGATTTGCATTCGGTAATTGCAGCTCTGATATCGCAGCTCCCCCTAGGATTTTACCTTAGTGGATAGATATCATTTTGTGAAAGTTTGACGAAATCGAATAATGAGAAGTGTGGGAGGCGCACCATTGAGAGGAAGGCTGTGCCACCCTTCGTGCAAATATGTATGTCTTAAAGGACAATGTGGAGACTACAGTGGGCTGACATGTGAGAGGACCTGCTAAGCCTCAGGCCTAGTATCGAGCCATGATTGATGCTGAGGGGGCTTACTTTGAGGTTTTATTGCTTATTTATTGCATAATAAATATGAAGTTTCATTTTCCTACTACTTGTACTTTTTGAGAATCTTGATAAAGCCATGATTGGTAAAATTCGTTCATGGTTCGCTCGGACATACTTTATATAAAATAGCTGTCAAGATCAACTTTACAGTTATTCGAATAGGAAATACTTATGATACGACGAGTAAACTATAAATGCGAATCTTGAGGATTATGAAAACCCAGAAGCTGTTAGTGAATGATAATAATACTAACTAGAGGACTCAGAGAGTGCAAACCTCGCCGATCCCCACCAAATGAATCACTTGGTCTTTTTGTCATTTCCAACCCTCTACGCACTGTCCCTTTAACTCTATATACTGCTCCTTTATTGTTTACACTCTAGAGGTACATGGAAGGAAAAAGAAACTGACGTCATCAAAGAGGAGAGAACAGCACAGCGACATCTATTGGCAGAGTAGGCTAACTTGAAATATTTATTAGTATTTAGCTCATTTTGCATCTTAAAGAAGCACTCAGAGGTGCCAAATTTAATCACTTGTTTCTTTTGGCATTTCCAACAACTCCAAAAAGTTTCATCCGAATCCGTTCCGCACTTTTTGAGTTATCCTGCTAACAAACCAACCAACAACAAACCAACGCCAGTGAAAACAATACCTCCTTCGGCGGAGGTAAAAATGGATACGCCTATGTGGATGCAGATAAATTGTGTTGTTCCCTGAACGAGGCACACCAAATAACGAACGTGGAATTATTATAGTATCTATATCTTTTTTGAGAACGAAAATCAACAATCAAGTGGGAAGAACATCTTTGCACAATTTAGGTTTATAAACGATATAAATAATTGTGATAAAATTTAGGAGTATATTTATGCAACAATGATTACAATTACATGCAATAAAATGAGCATAAGATTTCTTCACAAATCCTTTAAATTATTCAGAAAAACATGGCATGATTATTTTCGTATTAACTTATCGACATACAATATACATGGTTGAGGCAAGAATAAATTATGTCCAACCGCCCAAAAAGGAACTATACAGTGTGTTCCATCAGAAATGTAATTTTTAAATTTCGAATTAGAAGTATTTAAATAATACAACTGTATTATGAATACGCAATTTTGTTTATAAAGAGAGGATTTTTATCAATACTAAAAATCTTCATTGATTGTCAACCTGAAAATGCTTTCTGAACTTGAGAAGAAATGGATCATCTTGCAGATTGGTAAAACACCTTCTCTTTCTACAGTACGCCGAGAATTTATATTTCACTTCAAGATCAGTGGGAGGGCGGCGAAATCTTACCAGCTGATCCAGTTCACAAGAGTTCTTGATCATTTCAATAAGACTGGTTCCATCCACAAGAAAAAACAAATGAAACAAAATAAAAAAGAACAGAAGCACTGGTTCAGGAGGTAAAGAGTTTCTTTGAAGAAAACCCCAGTTGCTCACTCAGAAAGCTTCTCAGCAAATTTCGCTCACCAAAACAACACTGTGGAGGATTGTTAGACATGATCTTCGATTCCGTTTTTAATCATTACACTTCAGTTCAGCCCTTAACTGATGTTCACAAAGCGCAAAGAAGCCCTGACCATTACGATTACGGATACTTGATGTCTTTTGTATTTGTAGACTTTCAATCGATATAAGGCGCATAGATGAATTGCTTTGATTGTCGTCAGCTGCCCAAGTTGTTTCAAAGAGTTCTCCAAACCGACATAGATGTTTTCCTAAGAGTTGCTTTTGTTTGGCAGATAGAGGAAGGAACAGCGACAGGATCCCCTCTTACAGTGCCTTCCTTAGCCAGGTAGTCGGCAACTCATTTCCCGTGTTATTATTGTGTCCCTTGATTCAGCCAATGGTTATGCCACAGATAAAATTCTCAAGGACACTTTTGCGATTTCTAATTTCTTTACTAAGCATATTGCCAGGCATAGGTTTAAGGCTGTCAATAGAAGTTAGACTATCAGAATGAATTAGCAAATTTTTATCTGTTATTTTTCCTAGCGGGTAGATTTCTTGCCAAATTTCTAATAGCTTCTACTTCAGCTTGATAATACAGTGTTTGTATTATCCAGCTTAAGCGAGCATTGATCTATTACATTGTCCAGACATGTAAGGGCCCAATCGGCGGCGCCTGTACCATCATTCTTCAGGAACCGTCCGTATATCCGATTAAGTCATAATCATTTGGGGTCCATACCTTATTAATATAATGCTTTGATGATCCCATGTGCCTTCAAAAATGTTAAGAACATTACGGAGGCTCACATGAAAACATTTTATCAACTCGATTGAATGGCTTATTTGATATGTTTTCTAAAAATTATTCAACAAGCTTCTCTTACATTCATTGTATTATTTCGATATATTTGGTTCAAAATATTGGATGTTTAACTTCAACATTCCTTTATTATTGGATAAAGTTAAAATATATTCATCCCAAGGATTTCAAATAGAGCTTAAAAAAATAATTTAGTAATAGGTGAGAAAAATTCTTTCGGTTGGTTCTATGTAAAGGATATCAAATACGTGTTGGATTATTGTTGGGTATTTATTTCAAATAAAAAAAGAAAAAGGGATATTGCTTGATGTTACGTCAAATTACAACAAATAATCGTGCATTTTAAATAAATGATGTTATCCAATCATAAATTATTGTGATTTACAATATATATATATATATATATAGCCAGTGTATGTATTTGGGAGACACCTTAAGAATATAAAACAACCAGACGAGCAATTCAGCCAGTCCGGGAAGATTAGTTGAGAGCGTGTTTGTTTTATTTCCTGTATCTCAGGTGAAGGAATTTAACAATACTATCAGATAATTATTTGTTTTGGACATTATTTAAAAATAAAGGCTTTCATTCAAATTTATAAGATTACATTCACATCTTCTTAAAAAAATAATTAAATACACATTTATTAAAGAAAATCGCAATAACATTTATAAATGTAAAATAACTGACTGTAACATTCAAAAATCAAAGGGTTATGATAAATTTAAAAAATTACAGTATTAAAAATATTAAACATTTGCATATTAAAAATATAATACGCTATTTTCGATTAATTATAAGGTAGGAGGGCATTAACAAAGTTCTTATCTAAATAAAATAAAGTCAATAATACTTTGAATCAGAATTCAACATAAAAATACCTATTGAGAGACAAAATTTATCAAACCTCTAGAGGATGAGGGTCTTTTAAGATTGGTCCTGATCCTTAACAACTTCCATATAAGAAAATGCCTCACCACTTTAGTGTGCATTCATAATTTTTATGAAGATGTAATTATTTGTTATAGTCCTATAAACAGTATTGATCATTTCATATTTGATATAAAGTATACTCGTAAACGTAAGTCAAAAGGGGGAATACTTTCATTAAAGAAAAAGGAAACAAACTTACAATGTGATGATGATACTTTGTATACCCTTCCTTCATTTTGGCAAAAGAAAAGTAGGTCAGCCCTTAACCTCTTTATGTCTCATTTAATATTAATGCAGGAACTTTACTCATTTAGGATCCGTTTATTATAAATACGTACCATTTATATATACTTCAAAATGATATAATTAATTCGTGTCGAGGAGTATTTGAATATTTACAAACTTTAATTAACTATTTAAATATATATAATATATAAATCAAATCGACAAATCTTGCCACTCAAACATGTCAACTACTGCTGACCTAATATTGCTTAATATCTTACCTTTAGTAACTTTATAGGTGTGTCCTAATTTTGTCTAAATTTCAAAGTGGCTGCCCTCTGCCGCAATCATGGCCTCCAAACGGGGCCTGAAGGCAGCGCAGACCCTGACCACGTAGTCCATGGACATGTTGGTCCACTCCTCGTGAACGGCGGACTTTAGGCTCGCCACATTGGGATGGGGTCTGCTGCAAGCCTTCTCTCCAGATTGCCCTAGATACCATAGTCCAGAGGTGAACAGTCTGGTGAAGAAGGCGGCCACATTCCCCATGGCCAGAAGTTGGCCAAGTTATCACTGCACCACTTCTGGGTTTTGATGGCCTTATGCCCTGGTGCACTATCTTGCTGGAAAAACATAGTTGCCCTCAGGGTAGGTGGAGTCCAACCATGGCTTGACTACAGTCTTGAGGACGTCCAGATACTCATTGGCCCCCCTTGAGGCCAGCAGGGAACCAGAAGGGGGGCATGGACTTGCCGTCGCTAGCTACCACACCTAACATCATGGCACCCTGGGGGTGCTTAGTGGCATTGATGGGAGGGACCATACTGGCACTGGTGGCTAGATAACGGTCGTTTCTGGCATTTCTGGCCATGTCCCAGTCCAGAACTTCTCATCTGAAAACACACGTACCAGTCCAGGATTCTTCCTCATCCAGTTCACCAATTTCTCCCTTTCTTGACCCTGAGCATTTGGTTGAGCTGGAAAGCAGCTGGCGCTTCCTCCTGACATAGCTGGTCATGCCCAAGTTCCTGGTGGCAGTCATGGCCGTAGTGTGGGACACCTCCATGACCTTCGGCCGCTTCCTCATGCTGATTGTGGGATCTTCCTCAATTTTGGCCTTGATATCCACTAACTTTTTCTCACCCAGCTTTTGTTGTGACCACCACTTCCCTTAGCTCTTTCCAGGTCTTTGCCATCCACCAGGAGCCCTTAACCTTGTAAACAAGGCTCCTGGAGCACTTAAGGTTGCCACAATGGTGGGGATAGACACTCCGGCCTGAAGCGGGCTGCAATCTTTTCTCTTTGAACTTCCATAGCTTTCGCAATAATCAACTTAGAAAAAAACTTATTTGACAAAACACGTGTGTTTTGTTTACACTAAACGATTCCAGCAGAAAATTACGGAACAAATCATTTAAAATCACGAAACTTTCATTTTTTTAAGGGTTATGTAGTTTTCAATAGTTTTGGATTTTTGTTCTTATGCAGTTGTACATGTAAGATTTCTTTAACTTTTAGGGCAATAAGCAGGAATAGGTAGAGGCTACAATTTTCCTTAATAACCATTTACATATTTCTAACAACATTGGATGGCAATCAATTTAATTTTTTCTTAACAAAAAATTTATCCTCCACTTTATCAGGTCCATTAAGCAGTACCCCAAAGATATCACTAACCAGAGTGTCATGATTTGAAAGAGAATTTTATCAGCTTTCTATCCATGTATAGATTGTTGGGGTACTCCTGATGGTTCAGGCAAGAAGTTGTCCATGTTTTGTGAAACATAGTGATGTCCACGATTTGCTTTTACACACTATATATAGATATATATATATATA
>CP045893.1:19565369-19589495 GCA_013387185.1 Caligus rogercresseyi | reverse complement strand
TGATCGCCGATCAGAAAAACTCCGATCAACAAGCCAGCTACTAAATAATAAAAGAATGTCATATTTAGGATTCTACATGTTCAATTTTTTCTCTCTTCTGTCATTTTTTGCCTATATGGTTCGATAGGATATAAATAAGCATTATAGCATAAAATGTTTGTCTATCGAACCTAGGATCTTATCAATGAGGTAGATCAAAAATGACCATCCCCTCTCGGGATTCGTATCTGCGCCCCAACTTGAGAGTTGAAACACGTCGTAACACACAGGGCTATCGAGCTCTCTTCTGAAATTAAACTTTCTCTCTTTTTTATGGAAAACTATTCCCAAAAAACCTGTTGTATCAAAGATCATACAAAAGTCTTTGTATGTAGATTCTACACCTTTTTCTCTCACATCATCTTCAAGCAGAGTTAACATGAAATATATTTTAAGATAAAATTGCTGCACCAAAGTACAGATAGACAGCTAGTCTGAAAAGTAAATCATTATCAAATTTACCCTTTTTTGGTTAAGAGACATACATTTATTAAAGATTATTTTTACATTAACAGCCATGATTTCAAATGTTAAAGTGCATGTTTGTTGTATTTTGACTGTTGTTCTTAATTTTCCATTAGGACATGGACATCTGAGGGATTGCATTAACTTAAAACGTGTATATTTGAACGTAAATATTTATCATTCCCCAAAAATAAACACTTATAGATCTGAGTAAGTCCTCTTTTACTCAATTGATAAAGATGTTAAAAGCATGCATTTTGTGCTCTTGGAGTGGAGGTTATAAAAAGTCAATATCATTTAATTGGAAAAACAAGAGAGACGAGTGGCCCTTTTAGGTAGGGATTCTGAAATATCTTCACTCATATATAGTCACAGTCCTCAATTCCATTATATGAATACCAAATAGTACCATATAGAAAATGAAGGAATAATAAACTATATTTTACAATCTTAAAAATATAATTAAATGTTATGAAACCTTAAAGAATTACTTTATTATGTTTTTAACGTTTGTGTGGGTTTGATTTTTAAATTTGATTTGTTTTGATGTTGTGGCATAATTATGAATATTTTTATTGTTTTATTTTATGTTTTGAAAGGCTTCTCAGGCGAGGAATCATTTTAAAACTACAATGTTTATTGATGTTATACACATAATTCCTTCCCCTAAATATTTTTATTATATTTTGTTGTATCTTATATCATAAAATATTTTAAGCCTCAATAAAAAACGTACCTATTGCCTCTTTAAAAAAAATTATATTTTATTGAATTCAAAGAATGTATTTATTTTTTTAGTTGAAACATTTTATTTAAGTATCTGCAAAAATCATACAGTTTAAAAATACACTAAAATAAACAGAAAACAGAGTAAAGCTATAGAGTGCAATGTAAAAAAAACATAAATGAACATTTTATTTCATATTTACTGCCCAGAACTCTATATGAAAGGACGCATCAATTATTATATCTAAAATTAATGTAAATATAAGATAATATTAAATATAAAGTTGATGTTACTGTTTTTATATAACATTTTTGTAACTTGTGTCAAAAAAATAAAGACGCTACATGAATGAATGTTTTTTAGAATGAGGATTGGAGTCCAATATGGCCAGATTGTATTTTTATAAGAATGCATCAATCTTAGACAATGTGATACAGTCCTCCCTCGCAAAGTCGCGACGGCCCGATCCACTACACGACTACCGCAAAATATATGAGGGGTCGCGATGTTGATATACATTGGAATTTAGAGAGATTTGACATCACCCGGCGTTTAAACCTACAGCCATTTCGCCTTGTTGTCGTACGTGCATCTGAATACATGTACGCGGCCCGTGAAAAAAGGGAGCCCAGCCGTCGTCGCGTAGTAAAAAGAACTGAGAGATGTGGAGGGGCGAAGGGTAAGGTCCAACTATAATAACAAAATATTGAATACTCTTTCATCGAGACTGAGGACCTAAGGATAATAGTCATTGTGCCGCCGCCGCGTCTCAGCTCTATAAATAAGATACCGAATACAACATCAGATGATTGGAAATGTCGTTCGATTCGTGCCCATCGCGTTCAATCCAATTCTTAGAATCAGCCAAGAGATTTTGAGAAAATATCGCCTTTTTTTAAAGGAACGAATAAACTGTAATTTTATATATAGGTAATCACTTTTTAACAGTATATTGTTATATACTATAATGTTCAATTATGTTTTCACGCAACTGTTAATAAGAGTTTTATATTTGTCTATTAGTGTCATTTTATTACACTGTATTGATGTGGCAAAAAAAATAAATAAAACTTTGACCGAATTTTTTTTGTCCCGCATACATTGTAGAAAAATGATTACTTTCACCCATGTCATCTCATGTTTAGGAGAAAATGTGTGCAAACATTGCAAAGTTAATAAAAATGGAGTTACATTTGCTTAAATCCAACTCAAGGGTAAATTGATGAGTATAATTAATTGAATTTAATAAACTCACATATTTGGGCGCCTACGGCGCCCATATGTTCATATTACATAAGTTTCTTAAATTTGTATCATGGATTTTGTGGAGATAAAATAGGTTTTCTAAATCTCAAATGAGTTACACTAATTTCCTCTTTTGTACAAACATTCCTGTTAAAAAGCTAGACTTTGTACAAAGTTAAAGTAAGTCACGGACAGCTTTTTTTTTTCCTTTTCTTTTTCTCTCTCTACCTTGAAAAGTAGGTAGTAAGGTGATTTTTCTGGTTCATTTCTGGTTTCATCACTTTGCAAATAGTTTTATTAGGTCCACCTTGACCCAGGATACAATAGGTACCTTCAAAGTTCAAATCTGACCATAAAGGTGGGAGGAGATAGCGTGCGGACATACAGACGGATGGACAGAGATTGGGAATTATTATATAGATAACTCATTTTCTGTGCCCTTTTGGTATGCAAATGTAATTGCATCCGACGGGATAAAATAAACAAACTGACGTGTAGTTTAGTCTATCGAGCCTAAGATCTACTCAATGAGGTAGCGGAACAAAATTGGCCTTCTCTTCACGGGCGTATTCGAACCTGAATCCCCCAACATTGAGAGTTGGCCACGACACAATGAGCTACTATTATAATCCCTACTAATTTTGTTTCAATAAGCATGGACATATTATAGTTTAATATGTTATCATGGAATGCTGTGTTTATTGGTTTTATAGAATTATTTACAACTTAAATTTGTGTCAGAGACATAGTCTAACACCCATAAAGATGGACTCCGTATATGTTCATATTCTTGTATTATATTATTATTTATTATCCACGCAATTTCATCCTTCTAATATTAAATAAATAATACTCTTCCTGTATACTCCTATCTATCCTCGTATGTGAAATTCGGAATACAATAAAAACCCAGGGGTCGTCTTTCTTTCTCTTATAAATGTTAATAGTGTTCCTGTATACCCTTACATATATACCTATTCCTAAATGATATGGATCCAATAATATGTTGTTAGAAATAATATTATGTGGACCTGGTTAGTTTGTCTATCCTCCAAAATAAGAATTATTTTCTTAATAGTTGAAATGGTACCTTAGCATGGAATAAAAAAATATTTCAGTTCGCTGAAAAACCAACATTATTGAACAATTATTAGATGAAGTGAGTAAAATGATGTCTGATATAGTAGCCTAAAAGCCTTAAAAAGTTATTATATATATATTTATATATCAGAGCTGCGACTACCGAATGTAAATCGGTATTCGATACTACGACGGTAGGCTTCAAATATCGAACCGATTATACGATAGTCGGTAGAAAATACCAAATACCGTACCGATTATCAATCAGAACGGTATATTTGAAAGGGACTCGACTTTTGTAGCATTCACATCGAGGACATAAAGAATAGAGAGCTTATGCCCTCAATAGCAGAGAAAACATCGTTCAACTGTCATTTTGCCCAAGCGCGATACCTTGTGTGACGAACTTGTGACTTCGAAAATAAATAACAAACTATAACTTATAGTATTATAGAGCAGATACATAAAAAGGACATTCAATATAAGCTTATGCTATGTATTGAATATAGAGTACCTGAAAGGGCATTTAATATCGGACAATAAGGACAGCAAATCCTTTCATACAAAATCAAGTACATATAAATTTATATAAGATCTAGTATGTATTATAACAATTACGTACTTAATTGTCCCTTTGTTAAAATTGTACGATATAAAATGACCTATGAAGAAGTCACAGAGCAGATACATAAATAAATTTTTCTCCCTTTCTCTTCTGCCGTACCGATATAGCGTCGATACTGTCCGATATATAATAAAATCTACCAAATACAGATATCGACGGTTCGAGATATATACCGACTATCGATTAGTATCACTGGAGTTACTTTTTAGCTGTGCAAGGAGCAACACGTCATTCCGTGCGTCTTCAAGTTGAAGTTGTTTTAGTAGAGTTAGGAATCCCTTGTACGTTTTTAACTATGTTATAGTGTTATAAGTGCACTTCCTTCCTCTTCGGATCAATTTTGGACTTCAACCATCGGAATCAGCCCTATTTCAACGGTTTTAGATCATTATTGGACCAAAGTGAAGGCTTTTCTTTTTTTTTCTTCTCTTATGAGAGAAACTCCATACATAATTTGTGCGGAACATTAAGAAAAGTTGTTATTACAAAACCTTCCCAGATGGAGAATTATAAAGATAACGTCAATAAAAAAGATTCGAATCAAACCGAATCTCTGGAAAATGAAAATGCCGACGAACTGAAATGGAAGACGGTTACATCTAAAAAGAAAGGCAAGATGGGACAAGTCAATCCCTCCGAACCAACAAAACCGTCCAAAAGAAAGAGGGAGGACAAGTCAAATGAAACTCCCCTCCAAAAAGAGCCGAAAAGAATGAATTGGGCTGCCCTCTACAACCACAAAATTCTAACAAAACTAAGAGACGGTTTCTTTATGCTGAGATAGCAAAAGAAGCCAATGAGCTTATCATTGTTCGTAAGAACGGTGACCATATTTCACTAGCTGAGTGGAATAAGACTATTAAAATTCTTGATACAGACTATGTCAGTCGTATGTCCTCATCTGTTTGAGAATGGATTCCCACTTATGAAGGGCGCCGATACACAAACAAAAGAGCTGTAATTTACGTCAACGATGATGCCTCTGTCAAATATGTACGAAAAATTATAGCTTCATCCACACCTCTACTGACAACTTCATGGGCAGAAGCAGAAGAAATGAGGAATGCCCGTAAGGAAAAAAGATGCTCACAGGATTTATCCGAGGAATCACTGGTGAAATTATCGATGATATACTTGCTAAAATTATTAAACATCAATGCACTATTCGTGGCATTGAAGGGAAAGTTGAAGTTAAAAATCAGATCTAACTCAACTTGGAAAAGTTCTCTATCTATCTGTAGACCAACAAGCGTTTAAAAATCTCCAATTAGTGGATTTTACTCTTGGCATTGCATCAGCAGGTAAAGTGCGCTTTCAAGACCCCCGGGATGCTCCGATTGTTGGAGAAAAAGAAGAAACTGTTGAAAAAGACGACAACGAACTTGATGATAATAAAGAAATAAAAATCAGCGTACTGACAATGATAGAAACACTGCAGAAGATGGAAACAATAAAAAAATTCAAGGCACTGGAAATCATGACAAGAACAACAGAAAAAAACAATGGAAAAGAAGCGGAATACCCTATAACTGGATCTGTCGGATTATCAGGAAGTGTTCCCAAAGACAATAAAAAACAGTCAAAAATTAATTGTTTTTTCAAGAAATTGAAATGATTGTTATAAAAAAAAATTGATCATGTGGTCATGTAATCTATATTCTTGTACTATTAAAATGTAACTCCATATTACTGTTGTAGCACATATACCCCTTGCGTGGTCGTGCTCATTTCTTTAGTTTGTATGTGTGTTATATATATATATGTGTGTATATATATATACGTATATCTATTGTGATGCAGTAATAAACTTCTAACTAACCTATCGATTATATACCGATAAAGATTTTGTCTACCGAATCCCAGCTCTGATATATATATATACTATTCCCACAATAAGTAATAGTTGATTTGATATGGCTTTTGCTTGATTGGTAGGCCCATATAGGGGATCCTTTAGAAGCACCTTGCTTACTCTCACGGCCCATTAGGACAATTTTTTAAATAATGATGTTATATAATTTCGAATTTAAGCAAATATTTACTAGAATAATTCAATATTATGTACATTGCACATAAACCAATTAAAAATGACGTCACTCAAGTGGACCGATATATCCTTGAAGATTGGTTTGACCGTGACTTCGTTTTTATTTAAATTTTATTCGTCAGAGGGTTAAAGTGAATATAAGGGGCTATAATTACCTTCAGCTAAAAAAAATCATAGGTAAGTCTTTATTATATGCATATAATACAAACATATAAAATAAAAATAGATATAAAAAGGGGGAGATTTGTGTTTAGTTAAACATAAATAAACATTATACTTTAAAATTAATATACCCCGTAAGACCTTAAAATTCTATTTACATTTAAATCTAAAAACGTAGTAAAAGAAGGACACAATACATCATTTTCTTATAGTAAAAACTAAGATTCTTTTTTAAATTTCTTATATTTTTATAATTATTTTGATGGCATTGGCGTAGTGCTGAGAAGTTGACGGGAAGTATTTGACGAGTACGGACGCGTTATCCCAAGATCCTCCCCGAGAATCGGAATCTTTAGAGCAAAAGCTGTGTACCGAGCTGCCACTGATATTGTGATTGCTCGGAGCTTGCTGCTTTCGATTATTTCTTCTCCAGTTAGCTTCATGGATATATAAGCTTTGCAATTACTTATTGCAGCCCTGATTGCTCTTTCTTCGTTGGTCAAGTTCGATCTCAATGGAAAACCGAATAAGATGTACACTCCCAAAAATTCCACCTCGAAGTCCACAATGTTCGATGCATTTATAAGTACGAATTATTTTAGGATTTTCAAAGCAGGACAGACGTAAAACGCGTGCTTAATATCGTTGTATAATCGTCCACAATCTTTGCAATGGTTTCTGAAACTGATTAAGTTAGCAGATATTTGCAGTTGAGAAGTAAACTTCTTGCCCTCCCCTTCAAGGAATGTAAGATCCTCTTCTCCCACGCTTTAGGGAGATTTAAAAAATCATTGATATTGGGTGGCATTCAAAGCTTCGTTCGAGACTTTGTCCTTGAGGAGGAAATTTACATAGCAAGGAGCCAGGGGCTTTTTGCTCCCCTTTGAAGTGGAAAATAAAATCTTCCGGATACAAAAACTGAATGTTTTGTTATATCAGAAAATATAAGCGAGTTTTCTTCGAAGGCAATCTCCTCAAACTTTTCAGGCTGATAAGGAAGGTTTTTGAAGAAAATCTTCCTTATCAACTTTTCTTTGGCTGTTTTGATCATAGAGATATAAAAATATAGAGCGCTGATTCCCTTCAATAGCAGAGAAACAGCGTTCTATTGTTTCTGTGTGTCCACTATAAACAAAGTAATTGATACTACGTTATCGTAAGCTGATCATAGAGATAGAATCATAGAGATATAAACATAACACAATTACGTATTTCTCTTCCTCCAATGGCAGAGAAACATCGTTGAGCTATATTCTTGACACAATGACGTATTTCTCTGACGAGTCCAATAAGCTCTCTATATCTTTATATCTCTATGGCTTTGATAGTATATAAGGGTGTCCAGTAATTTCATCGCGAGTAAATTTGTCACGGAGCTTTTTATAGCCGTTTTTTTGTCGCGGGTAAATACATTGCTTGCTCTTTTATAGTCGGTCAATTTTGTAGTTCTTCTTTTTGTCGCGGGTAAATTTGTCGTCAAGCTTTTTTGTAGTGAAGTATTTTAGTCGTTCTTCTTTTTTCGTAGGTAATTTTGTCGCCAAGCTTTTTGTAGTGAAGCATTTTCCGCACTATTTATTTTTTACTTTGTGGACCTATTCATGGGGACTCTGTCTGGGGTTCATGGGGTTTGAATCTACCGCTGACATTTTTAGGGAGAAAAGACACTCGGCTTAAGGGTTGTGCATACCTTAGCCTCGGGTGTTCCGCCACGAGTCCTATGGGATTGAAATCGACCGCCGACTCTTATTAAGGGGGAAAACACCCGGCCTAAGACTTTCGTAGACCCTAATCTAACGGAATGCGCCAACTTTAACCGGATGTCCCATGGGTTTGAAATCGACCACCGACCCTTCTTAAGAGGAAACCACCCGGCCTAAAAAAATATACCCTAATTTAAAGGATTGCGCCGGGCTTAGTCGGGTGCCCCATGGGTTCGGAATCTACTGCAGACCCTTCTGGGTCGTAAAAAACAACTCAAGAGTTTTTCAGACACTAATTTCGCGTGTACCCTCTGCTTTATCTGAGGGTCTAAGGGTTGGAGTCCATCGCCGACTCCTCTTAAATGTAAAACAAACTCGGGTTAAGTGGTTTTCAGACCTACATCTTGCAAGATATGCATGCCTCATCCGAGAAGACTATGTAGAAATACACGGCTGACCCTTTGAAGGAGGAAAAATGCATTTAGCCCAAGAGTTTTGTATAATCTAATCTCGGGGGGTACGCCAGTCTCAGCCGGGGTTCTATAACGTTGAAATCCACCGTTGACCCTGCGTAGATTTCAACTCGCGGCGGAACACCCGAGGCTAAGCTGTGCACAACCCTTAAGCCGAGTGTCTTTTCTCCCTAAAAATGTCAGCGGTAGATTCAAACCCCATGGGACCCCAGACAGAGTCCCCATGAATAGGTCCACAAAGTAAAAATAAACAGCGCGGAAAATGCTTCACTACAAAAAAGCTTGGCGACAAAATTACCTACGAAAAAAAGAAGAACGACAAAAATACTTCACTACAAAAAAGCTTGGTGACAAATTTACCCGCGACAAAAAGAAGAACTACAAAATTGACCAACTATAAAAGAGCAATCGATGTATTTACCCGAGACAAAAAAACGGCTATAAAAAGCTCTGCGACAAATTTACTCGCGATGAAATTACAGTAAACCGTATATAAGAATATGTATATCATGAATCCAAAACAACAATCATCCTTAAAAGTGATTGGAAAAGGATTGTACTACGAGCATTTACACATTTAGATATTAGAAACACTGTCCTTGATACAATGCTAAAAAGTTTATCTTTTTCCTTGCATTTTTTCAAAAGTTATTAAATACTTTTATATTATTATTATTATTGAACATAATCGTTATCGAGTTTAAATTTGATTATTGAACTAACAAAGGAAAAGAAAAATAGAAAAAAAGATCTTCGTATAATGTAACTTTCAATACAATAAAAAGTAAATCAATCAAATTGAATCCAATTATTTCTTTGGGAAAAGTGAAAAAAGTTTCTTTCATGTACAAAGAGACAAATAAAGTTTACATTTTGCTTTACTTCCTCATGAAATGACTTTATGACACTACAAGATTTCAATAATGGTGTACTGCTGAAGGAGTATTGCTGTGAAGAAAATAATTAATTGAATATATTGCAACCAGTACTAGTTCATGAACATAATTTATGTAATATTTTTTATAAATAAGACAATTCATATAAAGTCTATAAGTGATTTAGCGGTTATTGCATTTCTGCTCCCCCAGCAACGACCTTAAGTAATAGCTGTCTTGATGGTCACCTGTCCTTAAATCTGACTGGTGGCTTTATGTCTCTAGTAGAACGAGATTGTTTACTGGAAGCTAAAGCTGTGAAACCTCGGGAGACTGATGTTAGTTGCAAATACCAATTGAGGATATGATGATCCGTACGCAAGGTTCATTGGCTAAATTCTTGATTGTACAGGGTTGTTCAGCTAAATCCGGAATACTTTCAACTGCATTAAGGTCCTTAAAGGGGAAGTTTTACGGCCACTTATTTATACAAAAGGGTACTTCCATATAATCCTTCTTTGATCATGTTGCGCTTCTTGGCTAAGATAGACCTGGTTTTGGCCGTTACCGATCGCTTTAAGCCGGTAAGGAAGGTTGGCGTCCTTTTTCTGGTCCCAGATCTGTCATGGATCTTCCTGGAGACGTTCCGGAGGCTTTGAAGGTCTTGACGGCATCATACACCGTGCTGAAGGCGTACCTGGTGATGTCCTTGAAGGTATTAGCCCCATGGCCCGTGCGCACTAATTCAACTACAGTTTTACGTTTGCGTTTCTCCATGACTTTATTATTGTCTATGACGCTGAAATCAGAACAATTCAATAATAAGACACCCAACCTATTCGTTATGGCCGTAAACTTGCCTAGAAGATTCTATTGGTTGTTCTTGATGCAGTTGAAAGGATTCCGGATTTAGCTGAACAGCCCTATATTCGCATATAAAAATGTGAAGTAAATAAATAATCACACATTTGCCGCTCATAACTTAAGTTTGTAGGTAAATAAATGTTGACGAGGTAAGTATCTCTTATCTCAGTCCAACTTCATCAAATGGAACTAATCTTAATTCAGATTATTTGATCTAAATAAGGGTGAACTATGGCATAGCACTTTATTTAAATTCAATATTTTAAGCACACCTTATATATATATATATATATAATCAGTAGTGTAAACCTCTTAACATCTGTACAATTATATCATTCCAATTTATTATTACCAATATTGATTTATAATCAAAATAAAATTTATGATCCAGTAAAGTCTAACCACGAAAGCAATAGATGGAATGAAGAGTACGTCTAAATTCAAAAATGTAGCAAGTAGTAAGTTCGGAGTACCATAAATCCTTCCATTTCATTAAAGTATTTCAGGTTTCAGAAAGGAAATATCTATATGGGCCAAGTATCTTCCCTTTTCCACGTAGGAAAACGTTTTTTAGAATATATAATGAGACTTACTACATACATTCAAGTGATTGCATACCAATTTCTTTAAAAGCTTTACTTGATTCTAAAAAAAAAAATTGCATGCATACCACGAATCTCAAGTTTGGATAGTTTTTTTGCAGGTTAAAAGATTTTTGTTCTCATGAAATGCATAAATATGAATCAGGAGTAGATTTAGCAAATCTTATTTAGATCTAAAATTCAGAAGCATAGTGAATCGAAATCATTTATATCTGTTTTTGCATTTTTTTTATCTCCTTTATTGTTTAGATGATATATAAATTATATAATAATATTTTTTTTTCTATTTTTCCCCGCAGGAGTATATGGTGATGTTAAGCTTTTCATAGAGTAACGGAAACTGCAATTTAATGCAGCAACCCGTTAGGCATATACCCTAAAGGTGAGGTATATTTCATTTACATACAAACGGTGAACATACAACAATAAATAATCTAATATAACATATTAAAATACATACTAAAAACGTTTAAAAGCACAAATACTCGTATCATTTAAATTACAACTATTGTTAAAAAATCATTGAGAAATTTGGACATCTAAAAAGACATCCACGAACTGGTGCGTGTTGATGAGAACCCTGATAAAGTGGGAAACATCACCCTTACTCCAACGATAGTCCCCACGATCCTCGGTAAGGTTCCTCCTTCCACCAGCAAGGGCATTACAGCTGATGACAAATGAATGGAGTCTCTCGTTCCTCTCCACAAAGACTAAATGAGTCCTCATCCGCTAATCCCATTTCCTTGAGATGTTTTTTCATACGAATATGGCCAGACACAAAACTTACAACATTCTGAATTGATTTTCTCGTGTGAGTGTGTAACTTCCATCTTTGTTTCAGATCAGGCAAGAAGAACTTTGTTTGGCGCAACTTTGTTCACCATGCCATTCTTTTAGCCATAACGATTGAGTCGTGCTTTCAATTTCTCTTATTACTGTTATTTGAGGGACTTCGACGCTAGATGGAGATATCATACTACATCCCATCTTAGCTAAGGCATCCACAAATTCATTGCCAGTGTTGTTGTCATGGCCCTTAATCCATTTCATATATATAGTCCTCTTCGACCTGCTCATTTCATTCAATATTGCATTTTGCTGTTTTGTAAATAAGCCTCTTCTCTATGATAAAGATGCAATGGCAGCCATACTGTTCACATGGAATGTCACTGGGGAGTCGTGGCATTTTTCCATCACATTCAAAGCTCGTTCTGCCTATAGAATTCCTTCCAACTCTGCTTGAAATACTGTGTTGTACAAGTTAAGATTTCCGCATCCCTCTTGAATGGACTGATCTCCAAAGATAATGCACCAGCCAAAACCAACTCCATCGCTCATCTTCGACCCATCCGTAAAAATATTCAGGCATTTGGGATCCACAATTAACTTCTTGATAATTTAAAATGGAGGCATGGAATATGTTTCGTGAACATTTTTTCCCAATGAAGTACCATATTTTCTAAAAAGAACGTCTAATTCTTTTTGGATGATACTTCCTCCACCTTTTGCTCGAGAATGAGTCAGCCATTTTATCGGTACATTAAGCATGAATCTTAACCTTGACCTTAGTACCCACCTTTTTATGCTTATGTGTATATTTAACATAATTTTCATGGCTTTCGTCGGAGTGGATGTCATGGCTCTGTACATTAATAGACATGCCAGCCTATTAATTCGCCTTAATTTAACATGGTATTTTTTCAAATTCATAATCTTAGGCGCCCATATCCTTGCCCCGGAACAATGATTGGTTCCAAGCAGGCCTTCCTAATCCATTGCGTATAAAAGGCCGCAACCCCCAATTACTTCCGATCAAATTCCGCACAGAAAATAAAAGTCCTTTGGCTTTTTAGACAATATAATCGATATGGGCTCCCCATTGAAGTTTTCGATCAATTATGACCCCAAGATACTTATACTGATTAACCCATTCAATACGTGTATCATTGATTTTAATCATGGGAAGGTCCACTTTGCATGCCCAAGTGCATACCATTCCTTTTGTTTTTGATGCCCTAAACTGTAACAGCCTTTGGTGGGAGTGAAATATATTTTTTCCCCTTGTTGTGTACAGACTATTTTTCGACTCTTTAGGAAGTATTCTTCAATTTCATCGAACGGAAGTTGAAGATTGTCAATGTCGAAGAACACGATAATAGCATGTTTTTTTGTGAGGACGGCACTTTCAGTTCTGTCTACCAGCTTTGCAATAGCTGTATCAGCACATTTCCCAATCTGGAACCCAAACTGGTTTTCCATGGGAACTTTTAGCTCTAAAGATTCTATATGCCAGTAAACTACTCTTTCTAGTCTTTTTACTAAAGTGTTTGCGAGTGTTATTGGACGGTATGATTTAGGGTTTATGTAGTCGTCTTTATTTGGTTTCGGTAAAAACAGTACTCTTGCTTCACTCCATATCCTTGAAACGTAAGAAAACCTTAGAGATAAATATATAAAAAAGCTATTCGTTCATAGTACTCCATTGATAATTTTTTCAAACAATTGGAGCCAGACCATCCGGCCCTGTTTTTTTTATTCTTAAAAGAGTTAAAAACTTCTTTTACAAGTGAGCTGTTGATTTTGTTTTCCCACGGTAAGTTGCCGCTTTCCTTCTTCTTACATTCTTCATGCAGAACATCCCCACCAGATCCATAGATAGTGGCGTTATTAAAATGCCTTAAAACCATCCTTGTAAGATTGTCACTAATCCTAATCCAGATTTCTTTGTTTTCTTCTTTTTATCTTTGAATTGCTGCAATCACGGCTTGCTGGGAGTCCAACTCAGTACATCTCTTTCTCCAATGTTGTCGTCTCTCGAGTTCAATTACTCTCCTATATTCTCTCTTGTTGAAATAATAAGTATCCTTATCCTTTGGGTCTTTTATAACCGTCTTTCAGCTCTTTTAACCATCTTTCTTAAGCCACTCAACTCTTTTGTCCACCAGGGAACTACTCTTCTATGCTTTTTCCGCCATCAATGGTGCCACTACGTCGAGCGCGTCATTTATACATTGAGTGAGGTCACAGGCAAGTCTTTCTATTTCACTTAGGTAAACTTCACTTTCATTTTCCTTCAGTGTTGTATTGCTTAGAGGACGCAGAACATATCGGAATTAAGACCATTTCACTCTCCTCAAATTTCTTAACAAAGTTGGTTGCATGTGCAGGTCTATTCGAAACATAATATATTTCTGATCAGACATGGTAGTTTTTGTGATACTCTCCAAAGTGATACATAAGGGAGCATTAAGTCGTTTGCGAAGGTTACATCTATCACTGATGATCCCACTCCACCAACAAATGTAAATCTCTTCCCCTCATTACAAACATTCAACTGATGGGAAGCACACATTTTGTCAATTTGTTCTCCTCTTTTATTTGTCGTTTCGAGCCCCATAAAGTACTTTGAGCATTTGTATCCATTCCAATCCGTAAAGGTATTTTCTTCTTTTTGCACTCCGTCGTCAACTTTTCTAATTCCATAAAAACACACGGGAAAGTGATATCTGCATAGAAAAATACAATTACTACCTGCTTTTGTTGAACTAGTATAGTAATCGCTATCATGTCCCTACTTGAATAGTCAAACACTTCGGCAGCCTCTAAATCTTTTGACACAATAACGCCTATTATATATAAATATAGAAGAAGTATATCAATAAAATTATAAGAGTAACATTTTAAAATATTTCAATATTTTTACCTTCGCCGAAGGAGGTATGTTTTCACTGGCGTTGGTTTGTTGGTTTGTTTGTCAGCAGAATAACTCAAAAAGTACGGAACGGATTCGGATGAAACTTGGTGGAGTTGTTGGAAATGTCAAAAGTAACAAGTGAGTAAATTTTGGCATCTCTGAGTGCAGAATTAAGATGCAAAACGAGCTAAATACTAATAAATATTTCAAGTTAGCCTACTCTGCCAATAGATGTCGCTGTGCTGTGAAATTGGGTGTCGGGAGCGTCTTCCTCTCGGAATTTCCGTCGAGGGGAACCCTCCCCCGTCCCTCTACGCCGCCCCAGTCGTGAAAAATCCGCCTCGGAAGGTTCATAAGGACCCCGTGACGGTGGAGGTTTGCACTCTCTGAGTGTATATATGCCTCTAGTTTTTTCATAATTTTAAAGTATTCCTTTGATTTAGAAGGATAAATATTTTTATATGTCTGTATCATGGGAGCTTTCTCATAATTTAACTCTTGCAACTTATATAATACATTGATTAAGTAGACAAATTATACCTAATACGTTTTCATTAGAAATTTCTAATGCCTTGTGTGGGTAGTCTCATTGAGTAATTAATTACTTATTCTGCATCCACTTTGCACCTTCATAGTTTGTAAGATTAAGTTCCTTAAGGATCAATACATGCAAATAGGTTCATAGCGACAATGGGCCTGAAATCGTTTTTACGGCCAGTTTAGAGCAGCCTTGGGCGAGCCATAATTTTTTCGGGGATATTTTCTCAAATCACCTATGTTTAAAAATTTAGGTTGTTGTGATGACGTCTCACACAGGCTGCCAACTGCATTCCTGGAAGAGTATTAATATAGCCAACCTATTAAAGAAAATGAAAAGAACGAGAGAAAGAAGCTGAAAGAGTGATTGACGTCACAAATCAACTATCGAACGTTATCCCTATTGTTGTTCATTTCTCCGATCCCCTTTTAACTTTGAGCATTGTTCTTATTTTCATTAACTTATACGTCAATAAAGGATTGAGTTATATATATTTAAATAAATCTCATAATAGGAATATTTTAATATAGGAATAATCAGTTTATTCATAGGTAATATAAAAAAACTTAATACAGAGGATAAATATAGAGTTTGTAACAGCATGAGGATGGCGGCGAAAGGGAAAGATGAAGCCTGAGGATAAAAATAAGGTTAGATTTTGTTGAAACTAAGTATTAAAAAAATAACAATTAACCTTCATTCGTTAATGAACAACAATAGGGATAACGTTCGATAGTTGATTTGTGACGTCAATCACTCTTTCCTCTTCTTTCTCTCTTTATTTCCTTTTTTTTAATAGGTTGGCTATATTAATACTCTTCCAGGAATGCAGTTGGCAGCCTGTGTGAGACGTCATCACAACAACTTAAATTTGTAAACATAGGTGATTTGAGAAAATATCCCCATTTTTTCTGGGAAACAATAACAGCCCACGGCGAATAAGTGCGCAATAATTACAACGGCACACCAACCATCATCGACAAACGAAAAATCGTTGGGAAATCATGAATACCTCGTAGTAGATATCTGAATGTGCTTAAGATTTTTTTTAACTCCTTGAAGTAAATATCTATGAAAATACTGTAACCATCCTCATTGAATTACTTTGGAACTTAGAACTTTCTAGAAGTATATTTCATACATAAATCAATTTTTCTCAAAAGGGAATCTAATTACTTTAGTCTTTTTATGGTATATAATGTTGGTAGTATAATGGTTAATTACATAGAGAAGGTTTCTCGATCCCACAAGTTATAATATCAATAATTTCGGCATAATCATTTTTTACATTAATCAATATTTCGACAGTGCATTTAATCATTTTTATCTGACAAAGGCAATATTTATCATTCTTAAAAGATGTTTTTGATTAATAAATTAAGGATAAAATTGCATCATCATAATAAAATATGTTATGTGATCTCAATGTCAGCAGCATAGATAATTTCTTTGAATAAAATCCTTACTTATACATTTGGACTTATTTCTTCTTGAAGGGGATCAGGGCCGGTTTTTGCTATGGGCAATGTGGGCGACTCCCCAGGGCGCAATCTATTTCAAAAAAATCGCCAGTTTCCACACACTGCGGATCACGTCCCAATCTCTATTTCTGTCGGACGCCATACTGGAGCTCAGCGCAGCTCGAGCGACAGCTGGATGTGGATGCTGCTTCAAAATAAAACATCCGGTGACTTTTCAAAGTAATAAAAAAACTCCGCTCAGGAGCAGGTCGGTTAAGGTAGGCGCTGAGCACGCAGGGGGCACATAAGCAGTACGCAGTGCAGCCGTTCTGCAACCAGTGGAACTGCTGCTTCCAAAATAAATTGTATTGTGCTTACATTATATTATTTTCTATTTTATTTAATATTATTATATTACTTTATTTCTTGTTAAGATGTTGTAATTAGTGTTATTTGTAACACTGATGGGAGAGGGGCGCCAATGGAGTGTTCGTTCAGGGCGTAAAAGTTGCCAGGACCCCTCTGAACGGGATGATGGGTCGAAAGAAAGGAAGAAATACATTAAAATACATTTAAAATATATGGAAAATAATTGTGGAATATTTTAAAGGGACCCTTGAATTGTTCAATATGAAATGAAACAACTTAATGTCACGTCTTCATGGTATTAAAAATAAGGTTTATTTGTTCACCCTGACGATGATGATGAATGGAGGAGGATGATTAACCTGATGATTTGAAAAAGAATGGGGAAAAAAACTGGGTTGCACACCAAGGCAAAAATAAATGAGTATATTTGGTTTTATCATCATCATCATCGATGACGACGATAAATGCATTAGTATTATTCATGAGTGATGGTAATACGTTGAAAAAAGGAAGGAAAATAAAGGTATTTCATTGTTGCAAGAACTGACAAAAGCATCAACATCATTTTTATACATAAAGATAGTAGTATAATAATAAAACCCGAGTTTTTTTGGAAATGACTATTGTAAAAAGTAAGAAAAGGTAAAGCGATAAAGTAAAGTAGCGCATGCAAGGAAAAAGTAAAAAAAAAATTGGCCAAAATTTTGGTTATTTTCTTTAACGTTAGATGTCGCTAGTCCATGGAATTACGTTACAATCCTATTTAAAACCGGTTTAAAGGGATTAAGCTTGATGATTTGAAATATATCAAATCACTACAACAATGTGCGAGATTCCACATATAAATAATAAAAGGACTGTTATTATTTTCAAAGAGCTCAAGCATCAAAGCAGCACCCCTGTCGGACTAAAGAAGAACTAAAATTTCGGCCAATTCCTTATTGGTAAAAAGGAAGAATTTTATGTTTTGCATGCGCTACTTTACTTTAATGCTTTAAGAACAGGAGAGGGAAGCATAATAATAATAAACAGTTGGATTTATCTGAAAAGATTCACTTCACTCCCAGCCTTAAATGTGTGTGCCTTAAACTTCAATTAAACTGAAGAATATAATCCTTAAGAAGAGCAGTCTCTTCGTCTGGGCCTCGAACCATTTCTTCTCTGGTGAATCTCATGTATGAACTCATCCTCCAATATATGACTACCTATCATCATAATTAATCGAATAAAGCAATTGCTTATATTAAGCTGGACAAATAAAAAGTTAATTTTTATGACATACGTCGCTAAATGGATCATCACTTGTATTATTTTACGTAAAAAGACAGAAAAATGTTATATATATATATCAGAGCTGGGATTCGGTAGAAAAATCTACCGCCGGTCGGTATTCGGTATATACCTTCTACCGATCGATATCGGTATTCGGTAGATTTTATTATATATCTACAGTATTGATCGATATTCGGTACGGTAGATTAGAAAGAGAGAGAAATTTATTTATGTATCTGCTCTATGACTTCTTTATATGTATTTAATATCGGACAATTTATAACAAAGGACAATTAAGTACATAATTTGTTAGAAATTATTTGAAATACTAATCTTATATCAATTATATATGTACTTGGATTTTGTAGGAAATGGAAGGCTATAGATTTTTTTTGCATTTACTGTCTCTTATTGTCCGATATTAAATGCACTTTCAGTTGAACGATGTTTCTCTGCTATTGAAGGGAATAAGCTCTCTATATCTTTATGTCTCTATGTGAATGTCACAAAAGGCATACTTTCAAATATACCGTACCGATTGTCATATATATATATATATATATATATATATATATATATATATATATATATATATATATATATATATATGAGTTATGTATGTGTGTTAGTCAGTTTGTGAGAACTAAAATAAAAACATCCTATTCATGGACATAATGTATATCAGCTTCTATCATTTCATTTTGCTTAGAAAAGTATACAGAAACAGTTAGTTAACAAGTTTCACTCTCAAGAAATGTTCCCAGCGCTCCTTAGGAACCTGTTTTTCACCCCCGTCATACTCAACTTCCTTCAGTTGTATAATAAACAAGGGATTGCTACTAAGGAAGCCATGAACGAGAAGATATTTGACGCTCATCTTCACTTTTGGGACTTGGAGGCTCGATTGGCCTACCCAAGGCCTAATCCTTCCTTCGAGTGGCCCAATGAGTCTACGCCAGGGATACACAAGAGCTTCCTTCCCGCTGAGCACTCAGATACGAACTTCAGGGAAGCGATTTTGTTCAGGCCTTAAACCAATGTCCTGAGGAGATTGAATGGGTTCAGAAACTTTGTAGCTCTTCTGCACCCTTCATAAAGGTAACATGAACACGTATATGAGCGCAAGCCCTCTTAAAAAATGGATATTGGGAAGAAATGACCCAAAATAGAAGAGAAAAATGAAGACACATAGAAAAAGGGTGCAAATATTTATTTGCACCTGCCAATAACAAAAACAACAAGGAAATATATTATATATATATAATAGCAAAATATAATTATTTTTTGCTAATACTCACTCAATTTAATTGATAAAAAGTATTTGTACAATATTGAGTTATATGTTCTACACTCAAATATTTGCCTAGTCATGATTGGGGCCATTTTCCCTTTCTATTTTGGGTTATTTCTTTCCAAGCCGTATTGTCCGGGTCAATTTCTTCTTAATAGACAAAAAACTGTTGATCATTTATTTGCATTTTTTGCCAAGCCTTTATCCTAGTAAAAAGTGAAAATGCAGTTATAGACGAACACATTATCCATGCAATATGTTTTAGCTGATTTTCGAATGTTTCCTTTAAGGTTAAACTTATGAAAGTGTTTATTATGTTCACCGCTCGACTATCACAGAGAGCTTTTAACACATGACAGCTGATGTATAACATGGGATTGACGAATTCTCATAACAAACAGATTCAATATCATTAATTTTGTGGGTGCATTGATTTAAAATCAAATTAGATGTTTTTTATAATTCAAAAAGAAAATAATTTAATTTAAAAAGACGGTAATTGAATAAATTATTGTATTCAATTTTCCTGTTTAAAAAATTTAAAGTACTTTTTGGGGCACATATATATTCATGCATTGAGCATATTATAGGTTTTTAAGCAAGCCCTGCAAGTTTTGAAGAAATTTTTATGTTTAATTGTATACATTCTAACATTTGACAGGGAATCGTAGGAGGGCTTGATCTCTCCATGCCAGAGAACATACTTCAACAAATCAAGAAATATCAATCGTGTAAGTGTTGTCCCTTGGTTGGAATTCGTCATATCATCGATGCAGATCCGGATCCTACAGGATTCTTTGAGCAGGAGGCTGTTCTTAAGTCAATGAAGTAAGACAATCTTTTTCCTTGATCACGTATGTCTTAAATAATTGTTCTATGATGTGCTGAAAAATGATTTGGAGCCATTAGTGAAGCTCCACGCGATAGAATCCGCCTTGCAATATCTTTTTATATTGAATAGATGATAGTTTTGGAGACATATAGGTATAATATAGTCGTCCCTCGCAAAGTCGCGATGGCCCGGATCCACTACACGACCACCGGGATATATATGAGGGTCGCGATGTTGATATATATTGAAATTTAGAGAGATTTGACATCACCCGGCGTTTAAACCTACCGCCATTTGCCTTGTTGTCGTACGTGCGTCTGATACATGTACGCGGGCAGACCTTTTTTGGGCCGCCATCTTGCTTTTTCGAAGATTTACCAGTTTTCAACCTCAATATCTTAAAAACCACTGAACATTCAGTGAATGAATGAGTTCATATGGGGACGTTTGCCGTGAAAAAACGGGAGCCAAGCCGTCGTCGCGAAGTAAAAGATGATGTGAGAAGTAGCGAGGGCTGACTGTATATTAAACACTTTTTACCTCCGCCGCAGGAGGTATTGTTTTCACTGGCGTTGGTTTGTTGGTTGGTTTGTCAGCAGGATAACTCAAAAGTGCGGAACGGATTCAGATGAAACTTTTTGGAGTTGTTGGAAATGCCAAAAGAAAAAGTGATTAAATTTTGGCATCTCTGAGTGCTTCTTTAAGATGCAAAATGAGCTAAAGTCTACTAAATATTTCAAGTTAGCCTACTCTGCCAATAGATGTCGCTGTGCTGTGCTCTCAAAGAGGAGAGCACAGCACAACGACATCTATTGGCAAATGACAAAAAGACCAAATGATTCATTGTGTGGGGATCGGCGGAGGTTTGCACTCTCTGAGTCCTCTAGTTGAGTTTGTAGTCATCCTTTTTTTTTAAATAGTTTTAAGAGTGTGCGAAACACAGTGGAGCGTGTTATACTTGTCAGAAAGGCGCGTGTTTGTCTCTCGAGAAGGGACGGTCAATATTAGTCAACCTCATTAAAAATATATCATGTGTTGGGCGGTCTAATTTATACGCTCTTTTGATAATTTGTTGTTAATAGGGATGCTTCATTTTCAATGTATAAGGGAAATTCAATATTGATTAATATCATTGATAAGAGACTCTTAGATTCGATTTTGAATAATAGTATGCTTATTCATATCCACACGAATGAATCTGTAATACAGGCGACAAAATAGGCACACATAATTAAAAATAAGGTATCTGCAAATACATTCAACTGTCCCTCCAGATTAAAATGTCCCATACCGCTCGCGTGTCAAAACTAAGCAATGATGACGTCACAACCATTGAGATATAAATATGCATTTCTACAAAGAAGGGAGATTGAATATATAGTTTTGGAGGGCGAGAGGATCAAGAGTAACTACTATATTTTGTATTTTTACTATTAAATGAAATATATTTGGGTAATTTGGTGGTAAAGATGACTATAAAGTAGGTATAAATATTAATCACATATAATTAGGCTATGGGACGGCCGCCGTTATTCATAACCTCGGATCCTCTCCTTTTCATTATGAAAATATGATCTGTCAAAACTTTTGCATTTTTCTTCCTATGAACACTATAGATTTATATATATAATGTCAAAACGTCTCATTATAAACTCTCTTTATTAATAACATTACTACCATGATCCATGTTACTAGTTTCTTCATTATATATAAATGACGTCACGATCATAGCTCTTCAAAAGCATATTCCTACTTTATTTTCCTTATATAAAATATATCAGAGATGGGATTCGGTAGAAAAATCTACCGCCGGTCGGTATCGGTATATACTTGCTACTGATCGGTATTCGGTAGATTTTATTATATTTACAGTATCGATTGATATTTGGTACGGTAGATTAGAAAGAGAGAGAAATTATTTATTTATCTGCTCTGTGATTTCTTCATATGCATTTAATATCGGACATTTATAAAAAAAGACAATTAAGTTCATAACTTGCTATAATTTATTAGAGATTATTTGAAATAATAATCTTATATAAATTATATTTGTACTTGGATTTTATATGAAATGTCGGCTATACATTTTTTCATTTACTGTCTCGTATTGTCCGATATTAAATGCACTTTCAGGTACTCTAGTATTCAAGCATAGCATTTGCTTATATGATGTATATTATGTATCTGCTCTATGATAATTAAATTGTAGTTGTTTATTTATTTTGCAAAGTTCAAGTTCTTTACAAAGGGAGCGCTTTACAAATTACTTTGTTTGTGCTGGCAAAACGACAGTAGAACGATGTTTCTCTGCTATTGAAGGGAATAAGTTCTCTTTTTTGTATTTCATTTCTTATAAGGCTTGAAGTATCTTTTCTTTTGTCTCTATGTGAATGTCACAAAAGTCATACTTTCAAATTTACCGTACCGATTGACAATCGGTACGTATTTGGTAGTTTCTACCGAATATCGTATAATCGGTTCTGTATTTTGAAATTTACGGTCGGTAGTATCGAATAACCGATTTACATTCAGTAGTAGCAGCTCTGATAAATAATATTATATATATATATGATAATATATTATATATTCGTATTTTTCAAATATTTGAAATGTTATTTGGTAGTTTTACCGAATATCGTTATTTTTTGTATTGAAATTTTACGGTCGGTAGTATCGAATACCGATATACATCAGTATAGCTCAGCTCTATATATATATATATATATATTATATATATATATTATATATATATATATATATATATATTATAGATATATATAATATATATATAATAATATATATATTAGGGTTGTTCTTATTTTTCAAATGTTTGAAATGTTAGCAACATTGTGGATTTTCTGTTTCTTGGTGATAAAAGAAGACGACATACAAAGTTTGAACAAAATCGGTCAACATTACGAGGTCGCGCAACGAGGTCAAAGTTTTAAAAATTTAGTAAAAATATAGTTTTCGCAAATTTCTTGAAAATGGTGGACGTTACAGACTTCAATAATAATTATTAATTTAAAGGAAATCTAATTTACTACCAGACGTATGTTTGATGTTTTTTAATAAAACAAAGTTTTCAGTAAAAACAAAGAAAAAATGGAGTGTGTAATGTTAGCATATTTCATAGCTTTGTATCAATTAACTTCACTCGCCTGTAGAAGATGACTTGTTCGCTTCAGAGTAAAATAGTACTTTTAAGTTTAGTAAAACTTTAGATGATAAATCCAAAAATGACCTTGGTTGCATTCTATCAATTCAGAATTCAGTACAATCTGAGTTTACATCATATGATTCAGAGCCTGTATTGACCTATAAGAAATCGATTATGAAAAAAAAATAATAATGTGTTTCTTAGATTTGCGTCAAGGTATCCTCTCAAAATTTTACTTTGTCTCTGACGCATTTATAATCCATTATATGCGTCATTTTGTACGCGAGATATGCTTTTTTTAATGTACATATAACTCTCTACTTATTAAATTGACATGATTTAGTATACCAAAATATTAAAGCTGGTTAACCAAGCTTTCATTTGATATGTTTGGTGTTCTAAAAATCGCTATACTTTAAGAGATATAAGCAAAATATTTTTGCACGTACTCTCCCCAAAAAATTGATCTTTTGATATGAGAATATACAATTACCACTTGGTAACTGCTGTTAGTGTTACCTGGAGAGAAAGAGAAGAAAAAAAGAAGGTAGAGAGTATTTTGCCTCACTTCTCTCCCTTTTTTTTTTCTTTCTCTTTTATCCT
>CP045893.1:19534249-19556094 GCA_013387185.1 Caligus rogercresseyi | reverse complement strand
GTGTACACGGGAGACAGAGAAAGACTACTGCCCCGGGTCATGACTGGAAGAGAGGGAGGGGAAGGGGAGGGAGGAAGGTGAAGTAGGGCTATAGCTGACACGATAGCGCAATGGTCACCATGTGCTAAAATGACACTTGTAGTGATGCCAGATGCATAACCCTACATCACCCCCCATCAACTAACCGCCGAGGGCGAAGTTGATTAACATGGCGCGTATGTATTTCTCCATTGATCCTCACTGACCATATGGAGTTGGAGATCTTGTTTAAAGTTTCAACCAGGGACCACTTTGGTTGGCGAACGTTGTAGCTCCGGCACCAAACACTGAGCTTTTCACGGCGATCCTTTCCTTTGTTGACGTTGGCTCCCAGGTCCAATAGGAACTTCTGCCCTTCAAGCATGCTTTTACGAAAGGACGACTGGAGATTTGAAGGAAGCCGCTGCGAGCTCTCCTTCTATCAGACTGCTCTCACCCGACTTGTGCTCGACGCGAAGTGATCTGGGCCGTTGCACTTCAGGCAGACCTTGCCCACCGCAGGGCACTGGGATCGTGTAGGAGGGTGCATTCTTCCACAAAACTTACATTTTATACTCCCTGGTGTGAGAGGGCTGTGTGTGACTTTTGGGAGACCGCAATTTCGGGGAGGGCTTTGACCGTAGCGTCCCCTCTTTGTTCATCTCCTTAGCGTGGATGTCCGCATTTTCAGGGCGCGTCCCAACTGGAGGACTTTCATTCAGCTGGGAGATTTTCTTCTCGAAGACCATCTGACGGAGCCTAGGAGAGGTGGTGTTCTTCAGCATTGCCCCACAATCGCGTCTTCCTCGTTCGGAGCGTTGCATGAGGAGCAGGATAATTTGCAGAAGGGGCTTGGATCCGCAGACGAGTCACAAAGTCGTCTAAGGGCTCCCCAACTATTTGTTTCGTTTCGCTTAATCTATACCTCTCGAAAAGGATCGAATCCACCCGGTGAGAAGGTGTCCTCCATGGTCCTTCGGAGTGTCCGGTAGACATCTTCGTTCTCACGCGGGGTGGCTTGAAAGGACTTCCACCATTGTTGGACCTCGGGCCCCGCGCAGTGAAGGAGGAGAGCTTTCTTTCGCTCAGGAGAGAGATCCCCGAACAGGTTACATATATCTCGAACTCATCAGCCCAAGCGGCCCATTGATGTCCTCTCCGAGGACCCGACAAGGAGAAAGAGGGGGCTGTGAGACTCCTAGGTGGCTAGAGGAGCAGGAACTTTCGGTCTCCTCCGGCCTCACCAGGAGGAGCATCCGCGAAGTCAAAGGTGCCTGGGTCGCACCCACAAAATAACAAGTGTTCTCTGAGAATGATATCAGATCAGCCTTTCTCTTCCCCGTGACCTCTTCTTATATACAAAGCTCCAGACTGAGGCATTCAGCTCTGAGCTCTCCTATGCTAAGACGCAGGAGGGTCTTCTTCATCTTCGTCGCCAGAATGTTATATATACCTATTAAGAATATAGTAATTATTTAGGAATCCCATACTCGTTGCCAGAATGTTATATATACCTATTAAGAATATAGTAATTATATTAGAATCCCATACTCGTTGCGAAAAGAGAGTCACAGATATATACATATAAGGAATCTTTATTAAACAAACACGTGTACACGGGAGACAGAGAAAACTATTGCCCGGGTCATTACTGGAAGAGAAAGGAGGAAGGGGAAGGAGGAAGTAGTGGCATAGCTGGCACGATAGCGCAAGGGGCGCCATGTGCTAAAATGACACTTTGCAGTGATGCCAGATGCATACACTACAATATATATATATATATATATATATATCACGCTTATGACGTTCGGGCGTTTTTTTGCGTTCAGCGTTCCGTCAATGTTCTTGCGTTCAGCGTTCAAATATTTAAAAAAGATTTCCCAAAAAGTACTGTGCGTAGTGGTGACGTTTTTTTAGAAAAGAGTTTCCAAAGAAGTGAGTGACGTTTTTTCCGAAAAAGTCCAAGAAATGTTTGGAAAATTGAACGCTGAACGCAAACCTCTTTTTTTTGGCGTTTTGCACCGTTCAGCGTTCAAAAAAAGTACGTTTCCGTTCATTGAACGTGCGTTCAGCTGAACTCCGTTCAATTTGCGTTCCTTCACAAGCCTGATATATATACATATATATATATAGATAAACCGGGTCATGAATATCTTGAGACCAATTGAAAAAGCTTTTTTTGAGGTTTTGGGTTTCAAAACGTGTTTCTTGCACACGAAATCTTCGATTTTATTCTTTCGTTTTATGTGTTTTTACAAAAAATAGTCACTTTTTCCCGAGATGGAACGAAAAAAATCGAGATTGCCACACTTATATCCCGGCCGGACACACCACTAGCAGCATCATCAATGAGCTCAAAGTCATAAGGCCCAAATTATGCAGACAGGAAGCGTTTGGGCTGACGGAGACGACCTCAAGGACAACCCCGCTCCGTTAGACCAGTCCAAATTCGACTTGAGCAAGTCAAGACAGCTCTTGAGGCTATGCCCACGATAAAAATGTCCGGGCTCACCAAAAAAAGAAGTCCGTGTACCCCTCCACCGTGTTAGACGGTTAAAGTTAGCATGTGGGCGGTCACTGAGGAAGGTCGCAGACCTCTATTGACTTTACGTCATAAGACCGTCCGTTTGGAATCGTTTTGCCGAACCATTCTCTTCGGACTTAAAGCACAAAGGTGATCGCGTCGTCTTCTTCACCGACGAAAAGACCATAACAGTTGATCCCGTATACAACAAACAAAATGACCAGGTCATCTACTTTGGGACGAATCCAGGCCACCCTTAGCATCTCCAAGACTAAACATCCTTTCTCCTAGATTGATGTCTAATGAACAACACAACAATGCCATAGTTTAGTAACGTAATGGATCTGTCAGCTTTCAATTTGTAAATTACATTGACGTGATTGCATTTCAATGCATATCCTCTAAAATAACTAACCATTACACAATGATTCCAATTAATATTTAGACATGAACACTTTGGATTTTTTAAGACATTTGTATATTTAAATCCATTACAACAATAACTTATAAGCTAGTAAGAAGATCCAAGTATGTTTTCATTGAGCTTTGTAAAAATCCATCAATGCATGATCAAAATGTATGAATAAGGATTATTTAACCCCCTATAAATCGATTATTTTATTTACTACTCATCATCCATTTCCCCATTGATTACATTTCTGATAAATGCATTCAATTACACGCCTTGCCCCTCTATTCAATCAATATGACCATCAGAGACTACTCGGTGCGTTAAAAAGCAATGAGACTTTTCTTGTAGGTAGTTCTATACTTTATATCAAAGGTCCCTATTGTCCCATTTTGAAATCATGGATTTATTCAGTGATTCGTATTATTCGATTGCTAATACATCATCCTCCATAAGCAAGGTTAAAGATAGGGAGCAACACTTCTCACACATTATTTACAAATCTCTGGTGTTTATTTGCTCTCTTTATGAGCCAAGTTTCTGGGCCCTATTTTTCATTCAAATTCAGCCCAAGTCCTCGTGTCCACCTGTCGATTTAGTCTATTTTGGGTGTCGAAACCTTTATTAGGAATGAGAGGGACCCTATTAATATTTGCAAAAATATTCCTAAGCCTGACTGGGGATTAAATATCCGTATTTATCACCTTCATTAATCCAAAGCCCTCAGTCTCGCCTTCTAAGGCAGGGGATCCTTTAAGTCCAAACCCAACGCAACTTTTTTATGTATATGAGGGACCCATCAACAGAGAAAGGAGGTCTTAAGCCTGCAGGCCTGCCCAACGATTTAGGCTATTCTTTTGGGTGCAAACTCTATTGCCAACCTAGGTAGGCATAAGTGGACCCTAATTTTAAGTATTAAATACCCCAATCCTCTGGTCTTGCATTTCATATTATCTCGTACTATTTTAAGAGGTTTGTTTCATTTCATACTGCCCATGTCTATAGAGATAAAAAGATATAGAGAGCTTATTCCCTTCATCTGCATTTTGTGTCCCATATAAACAAAATAATTTGTACTACGTCATCGTAGCTGATCATGGCGATAGAATCTATCTCGATGATCAGCTTACGATGACGTAGTACAAATTACTTTGTTTATATTGAACACACAGAATACAGCTGAACGATGTTTCTCTGCTATTGAAGGAATCAGCTCTTTATATCTTTATATCTCTATGCCCATGTCTTACTCATGGGAAAATAAATATTGGTAGTTCTCATAACTCCTTTGTCTTTTCTGGGGTGAAGATCAACATATTTTTTTTAATATTACAAAAATGTGTGACTACAGAGAGAGGGGGGAGGAGGGTTTGTGAGTGTTGGGCTTGACTGTATGTGCCAAACCTGTATAACCAAAATCTGAATGGCCTTTGTGAGTCTTATGTCATACTTGTTCTGAGGTGTTTATATTTATATAATGCCTGATTTAGTCGATCATATTATTGACTGATACTGAACTTCAAAAGACCAACTCATACAGTGTGTTCCATCAGAAATGTAATTTACAATTGCGAATACGAAGTACTTAAAATACGTCAAATTCCCTCTGTGATATATGATTTAAAAGGAATAGAATGGATTTTTATGATTATTAAACATTTATTGGCCTCACAAAAGTTGCTCCTGGAAATACCCCTTCCAACCTAAAGACAGGACATTTATATCATTCCATTAATAATGGCAACGAAAATCATTACATTAAAATATTCCTATCATTGGGAATTTGCAAAATTGCAAATATTAATTGGGTTCCCCTCATTCCTAATAAAGGTTGGCGGTAGGTTTCGACACCCAAAAATAGACTAAATCGACAGGTGGACACGAGGACTTGGGCTGAATTTGAATGAAAACTAGGGTCCCTAATAGGTTTGGCAGTAGGTTTCAACACTAAATTATATATCGTCAGGCAGAACCCAAGTGCTTGGGTGTATAATATTGTAAATTAGGGTTCCTCTCATTAATGTAATTAGGGATGGCGGTGGGTTTCAACCCTAAATAAAAGCCTATATCAGTATGCAGGTTGTTCAATTATTATTGGTTTGGGGTGTATGAGATTGAAAGTAAGGGCTCCTTTATACCAAGCCAGAGTTGGTGGTGGGTTTCAACCCTAATAATAGCCATAACGGCAGCGGGACCCGAGGGCTTGGGGTGTATGAGATTTAAAGTATGGACTCCTTTATACCTAGCAGAGCTGGTGGTGGGTTTCAACCCTAATATATCCCATAACGGCAGAAGGGACCCGAGGGCTTGGGGTGAATGAGATTTAAAGTAAGGACTCCTTTATACCTAACCAGAGTTGGCGATGGGTTTCAACCCTAATAAAAGCCTATATCAGCAGGCGGGGCCCGAGGGTATGGGGTGTATAATATTGTAAATTAGGGTTCCTCTCATTCTTAATTAGGGTTGGCGGGGGTTTCACCCTAAAAGCCTCAATCGACATACTGGGCCCGAGGGCTTGGTTTGGATAATTAAACCAATGCCTCTCATAATGTCTGAAGTCATTTATTTAGTTTTTGAATTCACTGATTTATCATGTTTGAGCCATGTGCTCACTTTATAATATTGCAATAACATATATAGGATTATTATAAAAATGCAAACTAGGTTGATTAGGATTTTTACAAATCCTGTTTGAATTGTCTTTACTTATTGTTACGGAATGCTCAAAAAAGTAGTATATTACTTTTGAGAAGTAATAACTAATATTTTTTTTAAATATTACTACGCAGTAAAAAGTAGTATATTACATACTACTTTCAAAGTAATATTTGACCAACACTGGTGAGGACGCAGGTTCGCACCTCCCGAGAGGGGAAGGAGAATTTTGACCAACCTCATTTCAAAGATGGTAGGTTCGATTTCCATTCCATTTCAAATCATATTTGTGGACAAAAAATAAAGTTGCAGTTTAAAAAAGTTTAGGGTGTATAATATTGTAAATTAGGGTTCCTCTCATTCCTAATTAGGGTTGGCGGTGGGTTTCAATCCTAAAAGCCTCAATCGAAATGCAGGGCCCGAGGGCTTTGAGAACTTATTTTCTTTACGATAAAATCCTCCATAAATAACGAAAAAGGTGTTCTGTGTGTTGGGTCTAATGGAATACCCTGTCTTAAATATCAATATTAACTTGCATTTTTAATTTTATCAATAAGCAGGATTATGTCCATTTGGTGACGTCACATACATTCACAGTTCATTAATTTTCATCAAAATGCATTTCGAATATTTTTTTCACGAAAGTAATATGTATCTAGGATATTACATAGTACTTATTACTTGAAAGTAATATCTAATATTTTGTTCTCTCTAGTTACTGTGCAGTAATATAACTAGGTAATATATTACTCGCACGCGCGTTAGGGAACAACACTGGTCCTCACCATACATAGTGTTGAAAACGCGCTTACGCTCTCCTCATATTTGCATTCATGGTGAAAATGAGGATGGAAATATTTCTATTGATGTAGTAAAAGTACAATACAAGATATTTTCCCGGGTAATAATCAGAGCTGCGACTACCGAATGTAAATCGGTATTCGATACTACCGACGGTAGATTTCAAATACCGATACTGATTATACGATATTAGGTAGAAACTACCAAATACCGTACCGATTGTCAATCGGTACGTATATTTGAAAGTATGACTTTGTGACATTCACATAGAGACATAAAGATTTAGAGAGCTTATTTCCTTCAATAGCAGAGAAACATCCTCGTTCATCTGTCGCTTTGCCCAAGCGTGAAGAACTTGAACTTCGCAAAATAAATAAACAACTAAAACTTATAGTATTATAGAGCAGATACATAAATAGACATTCAATATAAGCTTATGCTATGCATTGAATACTAGATCATTTAATATCGGACAATAAGAGACAGTAAATGAAAAAAATATATAGCCTTCCATTTCATAGAAATCCAAGTACATATTTAATTTATATAAGATTAGTATGTATTAAATTTCAAAGAATCTCTAATTAATCATTACAAATTATGTACTTAAATTGTCCTTTGTTATAAATTGTCCGATATTAAATGTATATGAAGAAGTCACAGAGCAGATACATTAATAAATTTCTCTCTCTCTTCTATCTACCATACCGAATATCGATCGATACTATAGATATACAATAAAATCTACCGAATACCGATATCGATCGGTAGAAGGTATATACCGAATATCGAACCGGCGGTAGATTATTCTACCGAATCCCAGCTCTGGTAATAATATTAGCAATACGAAAAAATAGGATAGGACAACTTTGATTAGGGATAGCAAAAATATTGATCTCGCAGACTTATCAAGTAAAATGATATATACTTATTAAAGGGTTCCCAACATAGAAAGCTTATTCCCTTCAACAACAGAGACACATTGACGTTCAGCTGTCGCCATTACCCAAACAAAGTAATTTGACTACGTCATCGTAAGTTTATCATAGGGATAGAAAGATTTGTTTACATTAGGCATATGACGTATTTCTCTAAAAAAAATTAATAAGCTCTCTTTATCTTTATATTCTATGCACCGCCACCAGACACGAGAAAAACTAAATAATATTATTTTGACATGTGGAGTTCCTTTAGTCCATTACTGTGCGGATTCGACAGGATTCGACAATGAAGACAAATGGACATGTAGTAAGACCCATGAAGAAGAGACAATAAGTATTTGAAGGATGAAGTAATAACGTTCACCCTCAACAGCTGCGAGGAAAGTTTTTCTCGCCCCAAAGGCAAGCTTTATTTATATTTTTCATTTTCCATAATTGCAGAGGCACATTTAAAACAAATACAATTATAGGCACACAGAATGACATTTTAAATGTGAATAGTTCTTGATTCAATGATGAACGTTGAGCTTTGCATGACGAGGCGTCAAAACTACTGCTGTAGACCGTCAGATGGGTGGGCGGTGCAGGGGAACCTGCTCGTTGATGATGAAAAGAGAGAAACGTCGGAGCGCTTCTTGAGGTGACCACGTGTTGAGTATTCCGAGCTTTCATCGTGCTGTAAGAGCGCTTCTTGGAGAAGTCTTCCTCGTTTTTGGCCAAAAAGCATGTCGTTATTGACAGCGTTAACAATGAATCAAACAGGCCATAATTATAACAAATTTCATTATAGAAGCAAACAGGGGTGGCATTTTTGTAAATTTTACAATAACGAACAATCGCAAAATATGATAAATGATGATTTGTACAATAAGAATATTATTAAAATTTGACTAACACAGTAAAAAAATTTAGGGCAAATACAAGTATTAAATTTCTAAATCATATTTTAAGTCCATCAAGTGGATGGTGTTCGTGTTTTTAATATTACACGTGTATATAATTTTATGATAGGTAAAATCCCTTCAGGATTATTGTCATGTTCTGTTCTTAATTTATATAACATGTTGTGCTTTTACGACGATGGCATCAATTTATCGTTGGAGGACGTTGTAAGGAAGTATTGTTTTCCAATATGTTTATTGAAATCGATTTCTAAAATTTTGATAAATAGTCCCGGTACTTCCGCTGGCCACTCCACTAGACTCCGCTTAATTCTGGACATTCCCATAAAATATGATCGTTGTTTCCTTTGAACGATGGCAGAATACGCACATTTCACGAGCGTCTTTAAAATTTTAGATGAACCTCCATAGTTCCCGTCAAATTATGTACTTAAACCATCGCTCATTAGATTTTAAAAACTTGTTTTTAATACTATTTATGCTTTTTTGAGGAGGCACATTAATATTTGTCGCTGTAAATATGCAATAAATGGAGTTAAAGTAGCAGAATGCATGCATTTCTAAGAAACAATGTGTCATGTAGTATACTTTCATTCGAAAAGCAAAGGTTAATGAAGTATACATTGCCGAATCTAGCAGAGTAAAATTTCTCAGCCAGCTTATTAATTAAAAAATTGCCCATTGTTACATCAGCAGCGATATCTGCGTTACGTTTTGCAATTGTAAAATTGTTCAAGCAACCCCTCGTCGGCATCTCCCACTGCAAAGATAATTCGAATCTTTTTACGATATCTGTAGCACCGACACAAAAGTTTTTAATCCGTACGGAGTAAAGACCCAATGAATTTAAAATGTTGTTAGACTGCGAAAAGGAGTAAGATGGAGCTGTACATTTCGATATCTGAGAAAGGTATGCAGGTGGAGATTCACAAATTTATAGATATTCCACAATTTCCTCACCAATAAAAATTCAATGACTTCCACAAAAATATAAAATCGATAACTCGAAGACCACCATAAGGGATTAGGGGATCGTGAACTCTCCTATAGGATATATTCCTTTTCTTTCCTAATCTCAAAAAACGCGTCCTCAACTGATAATATTTCCGTAGCTGTGACGACATCAAGGAGTGAAATGCAAAAGATGATTACTTTTGGGACGATGTATGTATTCCAGGTGTTGATTATGTCCCAAGTATTTAAGTTAAAAGAAGAATAAAACACCTTCGACGTCGCAATAAGAGAAACTATGGTGATAAGATTATACGGGTAGCTGTTAAACCGATCCACGATCCAAGAATTTTTATGCGTTCGAGGTATTTAAAATGTGGCTATTCCTTTGCAAAAATATCTTTGAAAGGAGTTAGAACTTCAGCTGCGAGGAAAGTGACATAGCATTATACCAACTGATTTTTTATTCTCTCTCCTTTTCCTTTCAAATACAATGCAATTGTTGAGAATGTGGATGGAGTTGCATTATATATATAGCAACTCATATCACGCGGAAAGAAAAATGGGGAAAACCTGTTGATAGTATGCACCTGAGCTTTGAAATATGGTCCTATTATTATTTCGTCATGAAGGGTAAAATATGATGAAATAATATAGGGAAAACGTCAATAAAAAAGTCATATTATTATTATGTTGATGATAAGGTTTTTTAAAGTGGACGCCTCCCGAAAGAGCTCACAATGACACAGGCAAACAAATACTTAAGGTTAATGGTATGTCCGAATTTACAATCCGTCTTGGTGTACATATTTTAATAGCCCAAAGCGGCGCGTCCGAAAGAAAACAAATGGATCAGATATTTAAAATTTCAGATGTGCCTAAAATGCAAACAAATCCGCATCCCTACCAATTGGTTTAACTAATAGTTCATCTGCTTTAGTAGTTTCATTGGCTCTGAAAATGTAAATTCAAAGATATCTACAATAAGACCATTTTTAAAGTGTTTTTTAAATTAATTATAATTCAAAACTAGAGGCATATATACACTCAGAGAGTGCAAACCTCCACCGTCACGGGGTCCTTATGAGCCTTCCGAGGCGGATTTTTCACGACTGGGGCGGCGTAGAGGGACGGGGGAGGGAAATTCCGAGAGGAAGACGCTCCCGCACCCGATTTCACAGCACAGCGACACCTATTGGCAGAGTAGGCTAACTTGAAATATTTATTAGTATTTAACTCATTTGGCATCTTAATTCTGCACTCAGAGATGCCAAAATTTAATCACTTGTTTCTTTGGCATTTCCAACAACTCCACAAAGTTTCATCCGAATCCGTTCCGTACTTTTTGAGTTATCCTGCTGACAAACCAACCAACAACCAACAAACCAACGCCAGTGAAAACAATACCTCCTTCGGCGGAGGTAATAACTCAATAAAGCAAATTCATTTGAAGGCAATTCTTTTATCGGCTGCAGCAAGGTACGCTGCCTTGGACCTCAAGATACCTACCCTTTTCGACAATTCGTGGACCAGGGCGTCGGAAGAAATTAAATACTTCCCATGGGTAGCACTAAGTCATCGAAAATTTGTTAGAATAATTTTAAAAAGATTTAAAGATTTTAATTAGTTGCCATCTTTGTTATATAATTTTACTGTGATATAATGCATTATATTTTTATCAGTGATTTTAATTTGATGTCATTTGTATCATAATCAGTAATTTTAATTAGAACGTTCTCTGTTGAGGTAAAAAAATTAAACTATAATGTTTATTTGTGTATTTTTTACGTATTTAACTCAATTTTAGATACATATTATATATTTTTTGTATATGTTTTTAGAAAACAGTGGAAAAAAAAATCATATAAAATTAATTTTCACTAGAACCAAGAAACTAGTAAATAGCTTTCAATGACACTCAATTTGATTGACCCATAACGATAAAAATATAGAGAGAGCTTATTATTTTCAGATGTATCTGTGTGTCCAATATAAACAAAGTAATTTGTACTACTACGTCATCGTACGCTGATCATAGAGATAGAATCTATCTCTATAATCAGCTTATGATGACGTAGTACAAATTACTTTGTTTATAGTGGACACACAGAATACAGCTGAACAATGTTTCTCTGCTATTGAAGGGAATCAGCTCTCTATATCTTTATATCTCTATGAATTGACCCAATATATTTTGAAATAAAACTTATTAAGCTACATTAATTTACTTGTTTGTCTCTACAAAAAAATATGCCCTCCGTTTAATCAAAAATAAAACTCAACTAGAGGCATATATACACTCAGAGAGTGCAAAACCTCCGCCGATCCCCACCTAATGAATCACTTAACAGAATTACAATCCAATCATATATGTTTACATAAGTAGGTGTGTTTGGTGAATAATGAGTGAGGAGAGAGCCATCCTAAAAAATATCCATTGACGTCATACTATTTATTAGTCAATTCAGAAATCCGTCACTGGATGTTTAAACTCCTTTCTTTCTCCATCATGCTCTTAATATTGGCGTTATATTTTATTATTTAAATTATATTAAGAGGAAGACGGGAAGAGAAAGAAGTTTAAGCACCCAGTGTAGTAGTCCTTAGCTGTTAATGAACAATATTACGTCAATGGATATTTTTAAGCGTTTGTTCTTTCCTACTCCCTGAATAGAGACCCCATTTCATTATTATTAGTAGTAGTATTTTGCTCATTTTGCATATTAAAAAAGCACTTAGAGATGCAAAATTTATTCACTTGTTCTTTTGGCATTTCCAACAACTCCACAAAGTTTCATTTGAATCTGTTCAGTACTTTTTGAGTTATCCTGCTGACAAAAACCAACAAACGCCAGTGAAAACAATACCTCCTTCGGCGGAGGTAATGAGTATAATGGCTATAAGAGATGAATGAAAAGTTCCCAAGGCCTAAGAATATTTTCGCTTATTATTTTTTCTTCTATCTGCTCATGCACAATAGACTCATTAAAATATATAATGAAGATGCAGACTTTATGCGGAACAGAGAGACATTATACATATAAGTAATAGATATATTTTATTTAAAGTTATCTTATTGTGAGGGGGTTATTTTGCAATATAAGTCTATAATTGCTCTGCATAATGCAGATTTAACATTTAAATCATTATGAGAGAATGATTAATTAACCTCAACATTTCCATTCACCGTTAAGTCCTCAGTATAAGTTAGTTGACCTTTTCCAGAACGACAAAGCTCATACTTATTTATATTCTTGGATAATTATTTTTCCCTACATTATTTGAAGGGTTTTTTACCCATTCAAATAAATAAACCAACAACAGGCACTTTTAAAACAAAGAGCCGTTTGTTTTTATCACAATAAGAAATCTTTGAATCCCCAACTCTTTGTTAATAAATCAGTAAGGCGATATGCATCGAAAAATGTTATTCCAGAGGTTCTCGGATGTGATTTTTTATTAATGTAATCAAAGAGATTATTTATGTATTTAAAATATTTTGATATTTGCAAAATCAAAATTTAATTTGATGTCTACGAAAGTATTTATAGAATACGTATAATAAGCAGGTTTGTGGGCATTCGCAACCTTAGCGTTTGTCCGTTCGCCGTTCGATTTGAAAAAAATCCGTTCAGGCGTTCGTTCAATTTTTAGCATTCGTCCGTTCGTTTTGGCGTTTGTCCGTTCGTTAAAAAAAATATCAATTATTTCCTATGTTAAATTTGAAAAAAAATCCATTATTAAAAAAAACGTCCTCACTTTTATCACAGAATCACTCGCAGAAATATCAACTGCACTTCTTTTTGTAAAAAAACGTCCTCACTTTTGATAACAATATAAATTGAACGGACAAACGCCAACCCAAAAAACTCCGTTCATTTATATTCCGTTCAGACGTTCGATTTTGAACGTGCATTCGCGAACGGCGTTCGATTTTCCGTTCAATCCACAACCCTGATCATAAGTAATTATTTATTTTTTAAATTATGATAGATAAGAATTCTTATGCTAGGTAAGATTATCTTATTTCTTAATCATTCATTTTTTTATTATGCCAAAGTATGAACTGAATCACCTGCACACACTCTCAGATTTTTCACAGACTAAATCAAACTAGGTTGGACGATACCTCTGCGTAATGCATCCGTCACGAAATTTGAGGCTGATGAAGAGCTAATTCATTCAGTTCGTGACGTCCCGTTTTGGTCTGGAAAGGACAGTCCTTCTCGAAACCAGTGAAGAATTAATATTCAATCAGTAAGACTTTATTATCAATGGAATCACTGTCTACAGTGTCATTCCTTTATAATGATTAGTACGGCCCCATAGTACATGATCGGATCGAGCATCGATACACAATATATTGGATTTCCTTGTGCATGATTTTCTACGGATGCTTATTATATATGTATGTATTTACAGAGTAGCAAAAAAAAACATTAATATTATATTGCTAATATTTTCATTCGATGGAATGATATTCGTGTGGAAATGAATCAAGATTAGTACATTAACATTAGCCATCGAACTTAGGATCATAGAGATATAAAGATATAGAGAGCTGATTCCCTTCAATAGCAGAGAAACATCGGTCAGCTGTATTCTGTGTGTCCAATATAAACAAAGTAATTTGTACTATGCCATCGTATGCTGATCATAGAGATAAATTCAATCTCTACCTATGATCAGCTTACGATGACGTACTACAAATTATTTTGTGTATATTGGACACAAAAATGCAGATGAAGGGAATAAGCTCTCTATATCTTTTTATCTCTATGCTTAGGATCCTTTCATTATAGTGGCTCAATTTTGGTCTACCCCCCCCCCCCCCCTCAGGATTCGAATCTGCACCCTCTATATTGAGAATCCTTCCTTAAATTTCCTTATTCTGAATCATGTGAATCTACCACTAAGGATTTTAATCATTATTTCAGAGAATGAATATCTCTTTTAAAAATATTTAGTTTTATCACTGGATCTCAACTGAAATGCGTGTCTCTGTGGGTCGTGAGCACGGACGAGCACACGCAGCGGAAAGCCGCCATGATCCAGGGCATACACTTTCAAAACTTCACACAGAAGGTCCTCGTCAAGAGCAAGACGGAGGAAGTCGGCACCTGGAGGCCACGCGGATTCAGATCACCTACGGCTACACAGAGGAGTTCCACGTGCCCAGTGAGCTCATGGGCCTAGCAATCGGAGCCCACGGGGCAAACATACAGCAGGTCCGGGGCGTGGGCTGCATCATCAACCTGGAGCTCCAGGAAGAGACCTCGACCTTTCGTGTCACGGGGACAACAAGGAGTGCGTCCGAAAGGCGAGGAAGCTCCTCGAGTTTGCAGAGGACACGAATCAGGTCCCACGGAGTCTCGTGGGGAAGATCATCGGGCGCAATGGGCGGTTCATTCAGCAGATCGTGGACCAGAGTGGGCTCCTTCGCGTCAAATATAAACGGGCACTTTTACGGCATGGAAAATGCAGAGGTCACAAAGACTTTACTCTGCTTCATGGTGAAGAGTCTCTGCTGCAAGTACGAAGACTTGGTCGCCATGGTGCCGCTGCCAGCAATCAACTCCTTTGTCATCAAGAAGTGGTATGACAACGTGCTGCAGGTGCTCGTCAAAGTTGGCAAACCTGGAACTGCTTGATGACGACGAAGAAGGAAGCAGCAAGAAAGAAGAGTTCCTTCAGCTGCTCAATCGTGGTGGCCTTGTCACTCCCAGTGACCTTGTGTACCTCACCTGCATGCATGCGTTACAGCTTAAAGCAGAGCTCTTTGACGATGACTACACCCAGGAGCTGTTCCTTGCAAGTAGCTTCCCTCAAGCTGTCTTTGTCAACATCCTGACCAAGAAGATCTCGAACACCTCTACATATTTTTGCATTTCCCCGTATTAAATAAATATTAGGCTAAACCATTAGATCTATGTATTTGGTTCATTGAATTATTCGTTTCTATAAAGATATATTTTATAAAAATTAAAGATGAGGTATAATTAATCGGAAGAACTAAACTTTTTAACAAACAATAAATATAAACTAATCCGTAAAATATGTATCTTTTATTATAGATCTTGCTCTGCTTTGTTTCATTTTAGTTTTATGAAGGTAATTTAAATATTTTATACGTATGAAAGTGCGTGTACGTATGTACAATAGTAATATATATTCAGTGGCTGAAATACCTGAACATTTTTTTTTCACAGGATAAATTTTATCTTCTTTTTGACAGTAAGTAACTTCTTCACGTAACTTCATCTCATCAAAACAAAGAACTGCTAATTTATTAAAAAATGATTCATCCGAGGCATGCAATTCTTCAGATATAATTTTAATTATATCATGTTGAATCCCAGGAAAGTATGGAAATCCTTGATCCATGATCGTAAAGTTGAAAAACCAGGAAGAAGAAAAATATTTTTTGATCGAATATACGAATACGCCCGTTTCAAGAGCGAACGGAGAATGATTCCGTTGGCTATATCTTCTTTCCCCAATTGCTTCGTTTTTTCGACCCAGTAATCCGAGAAACTTGAGCTGGAGGGATGTTTACGACAATTCAGTTTGTATAAGAGTCCTTTTATACCGTTTTGTAGAAAGTCTCCTGTTTTGAACTCGAAGAATGACATTCTTCTTCTTCAAATTGCGCAATTCTTCACGAAGATCATTTATCTTACTCAATAACGTTTTCCGCTCAGTTGAGGGATAGAAATCCTCGCTTGAAGTTTGAATGGATTTATTAAGTGTCTCAGGGGAAATCATTTTGCACTTCAATCTTTGAGCATTTATTGTAGTTTTGTATTAATTCTTCAACTAATGCTTTCCTTTTGAGAACTTCTCCGTGACTTTGAGTTTTTGACGGCTGCGTAATCGATGGTTCCGTCATGTCTGTCAAAAATAACGTGGGGACAGCATCCGGTTTCAAAATCCGTCGAGTAGGAAGACTGAGCAACTCGTTTCTCAAGTCCTGTTGATAGGAATCCTCCGTGAAATGTTTATGGCAGATCAGAGGATATTTTGGCAGGCCAAAATCCCTATTACAGGCAGCAGCCCACTTGGATGCCAAGTCCTTTGATCTTGGAAAACTGTGGAAATGGTTTTCCTGAGGGGAGTTACACACTGCCACTGCACAGACTTTGTGCTTATTTTTTGGGAACTCCATTACTACAGCAACGAATTCGAAATTTTTTATTTCCTTTTGAAATTAATCACTGTTTTTAAATGTACCTTTGATTTTATTTAATAACAAATAGCTACTTTGACGTTTCAGTTTTTCTTTTCTAATCAGAAGAATCTAAACATTGCGTTCTGCACATTTTGTATTATCTATTATCTTTGCTTCACACCAAAGCTAAATTTTGAAAATCGTATGTTTTTTTACGAAAGGAATAATTTTGTTCCTAATAAAAGAACTAGCTCCTAACACAAAACACGTTTCTAAAGCAACTTATGATATGATGATGATAAGGAGAAAGAAAATAATGGAATGGATCCCAAGTACCTACAATATATAATATCAAAAATTTGCTATTCTCCTTCTCGAGTTCACACATTTTTAATATATAATACTCATTCAACGAAAAAAAGCCAGTAATTTTACTGGACGTTTTCGGATATCCATTAATCACTTAACATTGAATATCAACTAATAAATATGCTTAAAAAGTTATTGGAAAATGCAAAAATAATATTGTAATATGATTATTTCGCCCTTCGACTCACATATATTAACGGGATACTCAACAGAGAAGAAAAAAATCAGCTCATTTAAGGAGTTCTTTAACTTAAAATGAGTGTCCATATGATGAAATAATTAAGTATCTTTGTTAATAGACAAAAAAGATGGATTATTTCTCCCTTTTTCTTTTCCATAAGACTTGCTAAGACTTTTTGACTGCTCCATGGGTGATAATTTCTTCTTCGCTTTATTGTTTCATCAGCTGCTCACCCCGACATTGATCTTCCCTTATTGTATTATGCAATACATCCAGTTATTATATAGATCAGTAATTCCATCGCATTACCTTATTTTTATTTACCTTATATATTTTCCTTTGCTATTTTTTTCTTTAATTTAATACTTAATGCCCCTCTAAAGATGAATATTTAAAATGGAAATTCATCGCAAACCTTTATACAATCCCCTATTCGTTGAATTGTATAATTTTTTTTGCAATCAACGTCATACTTTCAATTTTTTCGAGTTTTCTTTTAACCATTTTATGGATACTTTTTTTCAATTAAAAGTTCGATTTCTTAGCTCTACATAGCTCTTTTGTGGACTAATCATATAATAATGAGGAATAAGCAATGAACTCAAGGGTCCTAAATATAATTCATCTGCTATAATTGTTATGTATGGATAACGGAGGCCGTACCTGAACACAGAAAGGCAATAGTTAGTATCCCGACTCGTCGCCAACCAAGGATAAGGAACAATGTATGGAGATAAATATGGAGGACTATATATTCATAGGAAGGGGTCCAGAACAAGGAGAATATAAATAAGGTGAGGCAATGGCAATCGACGTAGGCAATTGCAGGGCGACAGCTGACTATTTTGTTGTGATGTCGCAGGTGTTACAGTTGATTTACAATTCAGTTTGTATTGGAAGGAGAAAATGGCATATTCTCGTGGAAGTTATCGTGTTATGCCACTACTTCTTGCTCTAATCCTCGAGATGTACAATATTTTGCACTTCTGACGAAGGATATCGATATCCAATGTCTTTGGATTGCATGATGCAGAAGATCCGACAGGATTGGCCTAAAGAATGCAAAGATCCGCGATCGTCATTTTACTCCAGATGACTTCCAAAGGAATATTCAGGCTGAGCTTCTTAGCATCTTTGCTTGGAAGAAGCTTAAGTCTCAAGCTGTTCCTTCACTCTTCATCATTGGATCACCCTCCTCAAGTGTGTACAAGTCCTTCAAACAGGTCCATCAAGAACCCATGAACGATAAAAAATTGTGAGTTGACTATTGAGGAGGAATGAGTAACTCTCACTCACGAAAATGAAGCTGTCCTGTTACAAAGTTAAGTGCCTCAAACTTAGCTCATAAAACTTTAAGGAAACTTTTATTGGAACCTCATTCGAAAAGGATTACACAGCGATTCAAACAAGAAGCTTAATGAATTATTCTACAAAGTGGCTACTCAAAAGAATATGTAGCTACCGCCCTCATCCTACGGAGCATATGTACCCAGGCCTTTGAGTACTTGCACTCACGGACACTCCTTCCTCTGCCTAGTCGGCAAACACAGGAAAAATTCCAATGACTGTTCCAACGAGGGTCTCTCCTATATCGCTGGATACTTAGTCAGGAAGTTGAAAGACCTCCACAAAAATTTGGGGAAACACACGAGTAATTTTAAGGATTGGAAGAAACTCGAAGTCCTTGGATTGAATTATTACCACCCTTCACCCGATTTTTGAAGTTCTGTCATTTAAAAAAAAAAATCCAATTTTTTCATAATAGCCATCAAGACGCAATCGATAAAGACCCCATGCTTTTCAAAGACTTTTTAAACCACTTATCAATTTATATCCAAATTGGTCAAAAAAAAATTATTGCTTTTGTAAGAAAATTGACGGATTTGAGTCAATTTTCTTAATAAGCTACTTCAACTAAAAAATGCTAGTGAAACCTAAACACATAGGCCAGATAACAAATTAGCGTAATTATATTTATATTCTTATGTTCCCCCTTTTTTGTATGTAATATGTATAATTCTATTATTGTGATTTATTAATTTCTTCAAATAAATTAAAATCCTGATTGTAATATTTTTTTTTTTTGAAATTATTATTTGCTAATTACTTAAAATAATGAATACTAATGATAAATCATTTAAATAATAATTTTTCATATTAAAGCAATATTTTAATGAAATATTTTCAATTGAGATATAAAGTTGAGAAATAATTTCTATATCATAGCACTAATAAATAGTGTTTTTATTGTAGCATTCGTGACGTCACAAAAATTTCTCTTTTGAACAAGAGCATAAGTCAGAGATCTCCTCTTTGACTCACCTCATTATATTCTCCTTCTTGGGTCCAGAAGCACACTGAACACTTAAGCATAAAATAGAATAAAGGGAATAATAAAATATCCGTACCTCAGTACTTCGTATAAAAGAAGATATAAAACAAGGAAGCACATTCCCTACATCTAAACCAGATGATATTAAAATACACTACAATAATTTTATGTGCATGTTTGCTAGTTATATAATAAGTTTCATTGGGCCTTGTAAAGAACCATAAAATTGTCAAAAAACAATTCAGCCCTTTCATTTTGGGTGCTGTTTACATTGGTGGTGTGTTTATTGCTCAATGGTGCTCGAATCGACATGTTTGTCCCTTGGAGCCAGATGACCTTAATCCCTCTTTGTAAGCCCCCTTCCATTTATTTTTATTTTTTGAGGGTCCCCAGTCCTGAGACATAAACATACAATAAGTAAAAGCTCAACATCAATGACTAAATTATGAATGAATTTATACAGAAAAATTTATTTGAATTGTTGAAATAAAAGGAACACAAAAGTCTAGATATAGTGCCTTCTATTACGTTAAATTTAAAAGGCACAAGTCGGAATCCAGCCTATGAGAATTTTTGATTTGGTACCCATATATATATCTATACTTATAAAAAAAGAATTCCGTTCGTTCGTTCGTTCGTTCGTTTGTGCGTTCGTTAGTGCGTTCGTTCGTTTCCCTATATCTCCCGAACGGGTCATTAGATCTTGACGAAATTTTCAGTGAATAGTTTTGGGAGCTCAGGGAGTGTTTTAGTGGGGTTGTCAACTCCCGGAAAATTCGTCATCGACATGCTTATTTTATTCGCCAAAACGTTTTTGTTGATTTTTTAAAATTTGCAAGTTAGATTTTGCCCAAATTTTCTGTGGATAAGACTGAGGTACTAAGACGTGTTTTTGTTTTATTGAGTGTTTCCCGGAAAATTCGTTTGACACCTTGAAAAAAGGCTTGAAAATTTTGGTTGTCCATAGTTTGTAAGTGAGATGTTTTAGAGACAGAACGCAAACTAAAAGTTATCTGCATCTCTACTCAAAGAACCTAGATCCGGAAAAAAATTCCGGATCCAGAAACTCCCGGACCCGGATTATGTCATTTCCTTAACTTTTGATTCTTTCCCATTTCGAAAAAACGCTACTCTAAAAGTACATCAAGAATAGAGTTTACAATCGGGTCCAAAAGAAATTTCCCGGAAAACCGGACCGGCCTGTCGGGAAATTCAAGAAAACCTCTGGGACGACTTTTTAATGCGAAAAAAAGTTCAAAACAAAACATACGAAACGAAGGCCTTGCAAAATAAGCCTAGGTTGGTTAAGTCAATGTCCGGCCTCCGGGACATATTTGGGCCGGGATCCGGATTTTTTTCAATTTGCAAGTTTTCGCAATATACTTTTGCACAATCATATTCAGCTTCACAAAGGGAGCAACTTTGATGTTATCAGTATCCGGATCCGAGGTCATTAAGAGCCTCAAATCCGGGATTGAATATTAGGTCGAATTTCATGGACGAAGCGGAATATTTTGAAATCCTAAATTCTGGAGGGCCTTCTTTGGGTTGTCTGCTGAGTTGATTGCATCAAGTTATAAAATAGTATCTATAGAGTTTTGCATTTCTAATACGTTCGTGTCGGATATAAAATGATTTTAGTTAATAATTTTTGAGTTTTGGCATAAAAACTGGCAAAATGGAAAAGGGTTGTTTTCTCCGCTCCTGGGGAACTCACAGATTTCAACTTGAGTTCATAAGAAGGAGCTTAAAAAGCCTGGCAATACATTATAAAAAAGTCCTTCTCAATTGTTTTATATTTTTTCAGAAAACCCAAAAAACTGATTTTTTCAAAAAACTTAAGGGGTTCCCCATGATTTTTGGCATTTTTTTTTTTTTATTTTTGTTAATATAGTTGTTCCCAATTGGGAAGTATAATGCAAATGTGAAGAAATTTTTAAATTGGATGAAAAACAAAAAAGTTTTATTTGTAAGCATTATTTCATAAGTACATATGCTACATATATATAGCATAGGAGTTGGTTATAATGTTAGTTCTTTTTTGCTCCCTAGGGGGTGCTTATTAACTTATGAATCTAATGTAACCTCTAGGGAGACTTTTTACTGCATAAGTGGTTTTTAAATTATAAAATGCAAAATGAAGCCCTGACCCAATGACACCTGTAGAAGGAACTGATTTGAATATGAAAAGAAAAGCGATGACATCAGTGAAATTAATCGTGTGATTTCTTCATTTTACGATGTTTAAATTCCCAGCCTTAAGGAATACAAAACGGAAAAATGGTAAGGAAGACCCAATGACCACTGTTGAAGGAACTTATTTTAATATGAAAAGTCACATGCGATGACATCACTAAAATTATTCATCTTCTTTTTACGATGTTTAAATAACCAGCCTTAAGGAATATAAAACGGAAAAATGGCAATGAAAACCCAATGATAACTTTTTAAGAAACTGATTTTAAATGAAAGTCACACGCGATGACATCACTAAAATTATTAGTGTGATTTTTTTTTCATCCAGACTATTGTCAAGTTGGAAAATCCCGGGCAGCGCCGGGTAATATTCGCTAGTATAATATATATATTAGATA
>CP045893.1:19506260-19534149 GCA_013387185.1 Caligus rogercresseyi | reverse complement strand
ATATATTAATTGATTGATTTGTACAGTAAAAAAATATAAGGGCAAATACATGTATTAAAGTCTAAATCATTTTTTAAGTCCATCAAGTGGGTGGGGTTCGTGTTTTTTAATATTACACGTGTATATAATTTTATGATAGGTAAAATCCCTTCAAGATTATGTCTTGTTCGGTTCTTAGTTTATATATAGCATGTTGTGCTTTTACGATGATGGCATCAATTTATTATCGATGACGTTGTAAGGAAGTCTTTTTTTTTATTGTTTTTTGAAATCGATTTCTACAATTTTGATAACTTCTTTGTAGATCCCACTTAATTCTGGACATATCCATAAAATATGATCCGTCGTTTCCTTTGAACGATGGCAGAATACGCACATTTTGCGAGCGTCTTTAAAATATTTGGATGAAACCTCGAGAGTTCCCGTCAAAATTATGTCCTTAAACCATCGCTCATTAGATGTTAAAAACTTGTTTCTAATACTATTTATGCTTTTTTGAGGAGGCAGATTAATATTTCGTCGCTGCAAATATGCAATGAATGGAGTTAAAGTAGGAGATGGCATGCATTTTCTAAGAAACGATGCTGTCGTATAGTACACTTTCATTCGAAAAGGCAATGAAGTATACATTGCCGAATTAGCAGAGTAAAATTTCTCAGCCAGCTTATTAATTAAACAATTGCCCATTGTTACGTCAGGAGCAATATCTGCGTTACGTGTTGCAATTGTAAAATCGTTCAAGCAGCCCCTCGTCGGCATCTCCCACTGCAAAGATAATTCGAATCTTTTTACGATATCTGTAGCACCGACACAAAAGTTTTTAATCCGTACGGAGTAAAGACCCAATGAATTTAAAATGTTGTTTAGACTGCTAAAAGGAGTAAGATGGAGCTGTACATTTCGATATCTGAGAAAGTCATGCAGGTGGAGATTCACAAATTCATAGATCTTCCACAATTTTTCTTCACCCAATAAAAATTCAATGACTTCCACAAAAATATAGAATCGATAACTCGAAGACCACCATAGCTTAAGGGATTATGAACTCTCCTATAGGATATATTCCTTTTCTTTCCTAAGTCCTCAACCGATAATATTCCCGTAGCTGTGACGACATCAAAGGGAGTAACGCGCAAAAGATGAATTACTTTTGGGACGATATATGTATTCCAGGCTGTGATTCTGTCCCAAGTATTTAAGTTAAAAGAAGAATAAAACACCTTCGATGTCGAAATAGGAGAAACTATGGTGGTAAGATTATATTGGTAGCTGTTAAAACCGATCCACGATCCAAGAATCTTTATGCGTTCGGGGTATTTAAAATGCGACCATTCCTTTGCAAAGATATCTTTGAAAGGAGTTAGAACTTCTGTTTTTTTCCTTGTTTAAAAAAATCCCGGATGTAATTGAGAATCTTGATAAAATATTAAAAACTGATTTTATGACTTAAGAGTCGTTAGAGGGTTGCCACTCAAGGTTATCGTTAAATAATCTGCATAACACATGCATTTTAACTGCGTTTGTGGTATTTTGATCCCAATTACACAATTATTGTAATGGATATCTTGTATTAATTCGTCAATACTTATTATAAAAAGAATAGCAGCCAGTGGATCGCCCTGGCGGACACCTCGTAAGTTTGGGAAGAACCTATACTGATTACCGTGTGTAATAAGCAGGGCTGTAGGAATCTGGTAAATAAACTTTCTGGGCATAAACGACCTTTTAAACGCATATAACGCATATTTGGCCTTTTTCTGCATATTTTGAACAAATTTCCAAATATATATATATATATATCAGGAAATGACCGGGTTCCGGCTGTTTTTTGAACTGCCCAGCCCGGGACTTTATATTTTTGTTCATTCGTTATTCTGTAAGTGATGAAGGTTTTTTTTTGAGAAATAATTTTCTTGACGAATGGCCTGCTAAAGAAAGTGACTCCGTTCACCCATGACCTAGCCAAAATGCTTGTGGAGTGCAACATAACAATTGCCAAGTTTGAATATCGTGCATTCTAGCCCTTCATTGAAAGGTACTGCCACGAGCCAATGCCAAGTAAGTTGTCTGTCACACGCAATGGAGAAAGAAAGCAAGGTCAATATGAATAAGGTGAAGGAACGGCTGCAGGATCAGAGGTTGTTTGTTCTTGTGGATGAGACAACTGACAGATGTGGAAGAGCCATAACTGCAGTCTTCTCTGGGCCCCTCGATGGATGCTTCAAGGATCGACCTTTCCTGTTGGACTTGCTTGACATCCATGCTGCCAACAACAAAACATTCAACAGGCTGTGACAGGGGCACTCTATAAGGTGTATGGTGAAGATTTGGACTACAACAGTCTACACCTGCTCATCACTGAAGGCCGGGCGAGGTTTGAAAGAACTCTTCCCCAACATGATGCATGTCGCCTGCATCTGTCGCGCTCTCAACAGGGTCGCTGAATTGGTTTGTTACGAATTTACTCTAGTGGATGAACTGATCTCTGAGATCAAGAAGGTGTTTGTCAAAGCACCTCGACGCAAGAAGGCCCTTGCCGCTTCCAGGTAAGTTCCTCCTGTCCTAGAGCCTTGCCTGACCAAGTGAGGAACTTGGCTCGAAGCGGCATTCTACTACTGCGATCATTTCAAGGGGATTGGACATTTCATAGAATCTCTCAATGACGACAGCTTGGCAATCGTCAAAGCCAAAAAACTGTTCAAGGACCCAAAACTGCCGGGTCAGCTGGCATTCATCAAGGGCAACTTTACTCAACTGGTACGCGCTATTTCAAGCAAGCAAGAGCGCTTTCCACTGACGGAGAGCATTGGATTCCTTGAGAGGGTGCAGATACAGCTGACCGTTGAGCCCTTTGCCAGCAAGTTGAACAGTGTCCTTGAGAAGAATCTGGACTTCGAAAAAATTAAATTCTACACCAGAATTCTGTAGAGAGAGACATTGGAGCTCAAAGATGATCCCAAATTGCCGTTCCTCTTCTCTTGCGCTCCAATTACCTCTGTGGACTGCGAAAGGGCTTCTCCAAACTAAAGTCTCTTTTGTCTGACCAGCGAACCAGTCTGACAGAGAGGCATGTAAAAGATATGTTCATTCTTCTGTGGAACAATAATTACATGACATAATTTTTATTACTTATAATATACATTGTTTTTCAACATATTAAGGCTTTTTTTTTTTTGGCTTATTTAACCTTTTTTGCATATTTTTCGCATATTTAGTCATTTTTTCCCGCATATTTCTGGACACATAGGGCTCGTTTTTTGTTCCAAATTCCAACAGCCTGGTAATAAGCGTTCTTGAGCGTGATAGCGTTATAGCTATCATTCATATTATATAGTCACTAAAACCTTTTTTATATAACGTTCGGATTATAAATTCGTGAGAGATGCTATCGAAGGCTTTAGCAAAGTCTAAAGCTAAAAGAGACACATCTTCACAAGATTCTAAAGCGTTTGCAGGGTAAAAGGTATGTTGTCCATAAGTTTGATTTGATAAACCGTATTGAGATGTATGTAAAACTTTTTTTTAAACTTTATTCATTCGGTTCGTGATTATATAAGAAAATATTTTGGAAATGCAGTTCTGCAGGGTGAGAGGTCGCAGGTTTTGGAGGTACTTTTGGTCCTTATTCTTTTTTGGAATGAGTACCATGGTTCCGTCGGAGGCAAAATTCGGAAAGTATCCAACTTCCATAACCTTTTCGTAAAACTTGAGTAAAATGGGAGCAAGATTAAAAAGGTATTTCTTAAAAAACTCAAAAGTGAAACCAGAAGGACCGGGAGCCTTTCTATTTTTTGCGTTCGTTTGAACAGCAATCATTATTTCTTTTAGAGTTAAGTGAGTCTCTATTTGGTTGTTATCTTCTTCAGGTACGGCGAGGACATCATCTTTATTGCATCTAAGTTCGTTGCAAAAGTCCGCGTTGGCTGCCTTGTATCTTTTGCATAAGGTGGATTTCTTGCAGTCGAAACATTTGTATATATTTTTATAAAAATGTAATATTTCGTCACATATAATGCTGGGTTCATAAGACTCCACTCCTAATTGTGTTATTATAGTAGTCATTTTTTTGTTATTTTTTCGTCGTTCTTGAAGAACGCATTGAACTCTAGAATTTGATATGTTTTCGATTTCGTTCATTTTGAGTTTGATTCTGAGTTTGTTTTGTTTTTGTTTGTCCAAACTAAACAAAGTAATTTGATCTACGTAATCGTAAGCTGATCATAGAGATAGAATCTATCTCTATGATCAGCTTACCATGACGTAGATCAAATTACTTTTTTATATTGGACACACAGAATACAGCTGAACGAAGATGTTTCTCTGCTATTGAAGGAATCAGCTCTCTATATCTTTATATCTCTATGGATAAAACATACGCATACAGCAAATAATAGTAATCCTCTATTTCAAATGAATTTCATACATTTAGTATATCTTCGTGGTCGTTATAGTGTAGCGTTTAAAAAAAATTATATTTGCATATTTTCAGACTTGTGAACGGAACGCAAAATTGAACGGCGTTCAGCTGAACGCACGTTCAATGAAGGGAACGCTGAACGGAACACAACTTTTTTTTTAACGTTGAACGCAAAAAAAGAGTTTTTCGTTCAGCGTTCAATTTTTGAAACATGTCTTGGACTTTTTTTCGGAAAAAACGTCATCACTTTTTTGGAAATTCTTAAAAAAAGTCATCACTACGCATTACTTTTTTGGAAATTCTGTTTTAAAAAAAAGTCATCACTACGCATAACTTTTTTGGGATTTTTTTTTTAATCATCACTACGCATTACTTTTTTGGGAAAATCTTTTCTTTAAAAAAAAACGTCATCACCAAACATTACTTTTTTTGGTAATTCTTTTCTTTAAAAAAACGTCATTACTACGCATTACTTTTTTTGGAAATTCTTTTCTAAAGAAAAAAAACGTCTACATCCATTTTTCTAAATTACACAATGTTATTTTTTAAATATTTGAACGCTGAACGCAAAAACATTGAACGGAACGCTATTTTTTTAAATGCTGAACGGAACGCTGAACGCAAAAAAAGCTGAACGCTCACAAGCCTGCATATTTTAAATTACAATATATGAAATAAAATCACAACAATTATGATAATAAATGATTTGTTTATAATCTATTTTTGGCGGTAAATCTATCATCTTATTATGTGTTTGATTAATATAATTCACGTTAACAATAATATTATTATGATTCATAAAGCTTAGCTTATTTAGGCCAGAGCCCTATAAGGAGAGTTACGACAATAGATTGGAGCGCCACCTGGTGAAATAGCATGTCGGGCTCAAAACAACGCATGGAATGAAATAAATTATTATTGTTCCTATGTTATTCTTAGGATAAATAAATCAGAATCTATGACAAAGCCTGTGTTTATAAAACCTTTCATTTATTGGGGGTATTGTTTCAATAAATAAATAGTCTCCCTTATGCATATAACTCCATATTTTATACATGATTTACTAAATAATATAAAATATATATATAAATCATGTGGTAAATAAATAAAAATATCCATAAGAAACAATTGTCCAAAAAATATCCTAATATTGATGAACTGGATTTATCCAATGTATATATCCAAGATTAGTGAAATATTAATTATAAATGACAAAATAATTCAAAAAAAAACTTTTTTATAATTGAAATATATTTTACAACACGTAGTAATATATAAAATATATAAAAATATTATTTATATTTTTTTATTACTACGTATTGTAAAATAAATTTCAATTTTAAAAAAAATATTTTTTATTTTGTAATTTATAATTAATTATTTCACTAATCTGGGATATATAAATTATTATAAAATACATGAATTTGATAATTATTTACATAATTTTCTCATGCACAAACTTCTACTTCCAAATAAATTGGAGGTTTTATTGTCCTATTTTTTTACTATAGTCGTCTGTTCTCGTAAATGTATGTGTTAACGAATTTTTATATACCTTGATATATATTGTAATAATTCATGACATTGTGATATATTCTCTAATGATGATCTAATTAGTTGAACTGCCATTTCTGTTATTGAAGATCCTATTTGTTTCATTTTTACTAATCCTTTTACCTATAGTTTAAATATTCCTTCAACTTTTGTAAACTCCTTAATAAATTTATCCGAACAAAATATTAATCTACCAGTAGAAAATAGTTTTCTTCATGAATTTTTTTAAAGTAGATATTATTTTTTTATAATAGTTATAAATTATATTTCATTCATACAACATTTTTGTAAATAGAAAAGTGGTAGGGGACAAATGGTCAATATATAAAGTTTAAAACACGAAAAATGCTTTTAAAAAATAAAACTTGGATTCAATTTTTTCATAAAATATATAAATGTTTATTAATAATTGATTCGGTCTAGGAGGGAGATGTATCTTTCCACCACTTGTCCAGTCCTATAGGAGAGGGTTCCCCTTGCCCCGCGAGGCGTACAGAATTCCTTGAACCTTGGAAATTATGGACTCTATTTGAAAAGCATCCTCATAATTGGGGACGTTGATATTAGCCAGTCTGGGGGTTCAAGGTGTTCACCGTATGCCCTTTGTATTTTTTTCCTCTACCGACTTAACAACAGGGATAAGTAGATATTTAAAGTTTATATTGTTTTTATATTTCGAAAAAATATTTCAAAAGACTATATTTACAACTCCCTCGATAAATTATAAATATTTTGAGCCTGACTTGAGAGTCAGCTGCTACACAGACAGGTCTCACGACGTAACTCTTCTTATAGGGCTTTGATTTAGGCTAAATAAGTAAACAAAAATATCAAATGTTTTGAAAAAACCATCTTTGACCTCCAACGAAAAATCAATGAACACCCTCCTAAATGTGTTGCCTTTTGTAGTTTATCGTATTATCTTATGTACCTATACATTTTTTTGTAGATTTATATACTAAGAAGAAACATAGAGATATAAAGATATAAAGAGCTTATTGGACATGTCAGAGAAATACGACATTGTGTCAAGAATATAGTTGACGATGTTTCTCTGCTATTGGAGGGAAGACAAATACATCATTGTGTTATGTTTATATCTCTATGATTATATCTCTATGATCAGCTTATGATGACGTAGTATCAATTACTTTGTTTATAGCGGAGACACAGAAACAATAGAACGCTGTTTCTCTGCTATTGAAGGGAATCGGCTCTCTATATCTGTATATCTCTATGAGAAGAAACTATAACATAACTCGTTATTATTTGATAAACTGATATCAAACAAGTCTGCTGTGAAATTAAAATTAGAGTGTGTATCAACTCATTATCATAAAGAGTTTTTTTCCCTTGCAAGTTAGAGTAATAGGTATTATAACCCAAATGTCTGCTGGAATTTATATTGTTATTTTATCTGTTTTACAAATACTTTCATGCGGCTATATATTTAAGGATACTACTCTTGGACCTTTTTCTTTAACATGATAGGTGTAAAGGAGTAAAATAATAGTAATAAAAAGCATTGACAATTGAAAGGTAGGCATCTCGTGGTCGCTGAGAGATGTGAAATTTTATTCGGAGATTATTATTTTACCCTTAATCATATCAGTTGAAAGATACTATTCCAATATTACACCTATTACCTTTCATTAGAAAAAGCAACTTTTCACGCCTTCATAATGATTTAATGTATACCTTGTTTCAACATAACTGATGCTTAATTGATCTTCTCTCTAACGATAGGAAGTATAAAAATTGAAATTGAGATGTGTATATATATATATATATATATATATATATATATATATATTATATATATATATATATATATATATATATATATATATATATATATATATATATAATATATATAATATATTAGGGCTGTTCTTATTTTTCAAATGTTTGAAATGTTAGCAACATTGTGGATTTTCTGTTTCTTGGTGATAAAAGAAGACGACATACAAAGTTTGAACAAAATCGGTCAACATTACGAGGTCGCGCAACGAGGTCAAAGTTTTAAAAATTTAATAAAAATATAGTTTTCCGCAAATTTATTGAAAATGGTGGACGTTACAGATTTCAATAATAATTATTAATTTAAAGGAAATCTAATTTACTACCAGACGTATGTTTGATGTTTTTTAATAAAACAAAGTTTTCAGTAAAAACAAAGAAAAATGGAGTGTGTAATGTTAGCATATTTCATAGCTTTTTGTATCAATTAACTTCACTCGCCTGTAGAAGATGACTTGTTCGCTTCAGAGTAAAATAGTATTTTTAAGTTTAGTAAACCTTTGGATGATAAATCCAAAAATGACCTTGGTTGTATTCTATAAATTCAGAATTCAGTACAATCTGATTTTACATTATATGATTCAGAGCCTGTATTGACCTATAAGAAATCGATTATGAAAAAAATAAATAATAATGTGTTTCTTAGATTTGCGTCAAGGTATCCTCTCAAAATTTTACTTTGTCTCTGACGCATTTATAATCCATTATATGCGTCATTTTGTACGCAAAATATGTTTTTTAATGTACATATAACTCTCTACTTATTACATTGACAAGATTAAGTATACCAAAATATTAAAGCTGGTTTACCAAGCTTTCATTTGATATGTTTGGTGTTCTAAAAATCGCTATACTGTAAGAGAATAAGCAAATACATTTTTGCACGTACTCTCCACAAAAAATTGATCTTTTGATATGAGAATATACAATTACCACTTGGTAAGTACTGTTGCTGTTACCTGGATAGAAAGAGTAAGAAAAGAGAAGGAGAGAGTATTTTGCCTCACTTCTCTCCCTTAATTGATTCACTCTCTTTTGGGATCAAACGAAGATTTGGAGTCTACTTTGAACGTAGGGAGATACTAATGCTTCAGCATATCTCCCTGAGTTCAAAGTAGGCTTTCTAGACATTGTAAAGCAAGAGTTAGCAAGAAATTATTTACAAGAAGAGGCCGAAGAACTGGGAGATTTTCCCTCCAGTCAACTTTCGCAAGGACCAGCAGCGGAAGAAAAAGGCAATTTATTTGCCAAGAGGCCGAAGAAGACTGACTCAGCTAAGCAGGAGGTTGACCGCTTCTTAACCGATGAGTTTGAGGCAATGGAATCAATTATTGCTTATAAACTATTTAAAAAATTCATTCGATATAATGTTATACTTCCCAGCAGTACCAGTTCGGAGAGACTCTTCTCCAAATCTAAACTTTTATTGCGAAGGACAAGGCAAAAAATAGGAGATGAAAATTTCGAAAACAGCTCCTTCTAGCAGCAAATAAATAGTGTAGTTGATAAACTAATGTTATTCTTAAGATTGTAACTAAGTAAGCTTTTCGTAATTGTTCTCAGATAAAGCAATAATTATGAGTAGTATAGACCGAGAAATTCGGTGGACCATATGTGGGTGGGATTTTTATATGTTTGACTTTTCATGTTGTAACATTTTTGGGTCGGGGTAAAAAAATGTTATTTTTCGAGCCGAGCCTCTGGTTCAATTATTTCATATCTTAAATATATTATCGAAGTTTGTAAAGTTTTTGGAACTTTAATTGCGGTAACTAACTTCAAGCCGAAACTATTAGGGTCTGATTTAAAATTTTATACCCGATACATACGAGGATGCAGTGAAAAGTAAAGAGCCTTCTTATGAGAAAATTTTTTAAATCCAATTTTGAACGGAACGCAAAATTGAACGGCGTTCCGCGGAACGGAAAGAATTGAACGGAACGAAAAAAAAGTGGAACGCGTGCAAGCCTGTACATATATATATATGTGTTTTATATAAACGAGCATAACTATTTATATATAGAAAAATAGACGTATATTTAATTTCATATGCTTCAATATCATAAGCGCAAGAAAAAAGTAAATACATATGGCGTGGACCGTTCGTCGAAATACCCTATGTTCTTATATGAGATAAGTAAAGGAGGTTAGATTGCTTGGAAATGGAGGATGATGTTTATTTTTTAATTCATCTTTTATTGGCATGGGAGCAAAGCTTTCAACTGCTTTAAATATAGGTATTATGCACTTTAATGCTAATGGTAGTTAGTTATTTTCAAAAACATGTTGGAAATCAAATGATCTAATATGCACAAAAAATATCTATGAAAAATAGTCAAATATACATTTTTTTTAAAATAATTTTACAATGTATAAAAATTGGTCTGAGGCTGAAACTTGACGAAAAATAAGCATCTGGTTTGAGCCGGTTCGAAATGCGGTCTCAGCATAGAGATATAAAGATATTATTGGACTCGTCAGAGAAATACGTCATTGTGTCAAGAATATAACTGAACAATGTTTCTCTGCTATTGGAGGGAAGAGAAATACGTCATTGTGTTATGTTTATATCGCTATGATCAGCTTACGATGACGTAGTATCAATTACTTTGTGTATAGTGGACACACAGAAACAATAGAACGCTGTTTCTCTGCTATTGAAGGGAATCAGCTCTCTATATTAGGGTTGTTCTATTTTTCAAATGTTTGAAATGTTAGCAACTTTGTGGATTTTCTGTTTCTTGGTGATAAAAGAAGACGACATACAAAGTTTGAACAAATCGGTCAACATTACGAGGTCGCACAACGAGGTCAAAGTTTTAAAAATTGAGTAAAATATAGTTTTCCGCAAATTTCTTCAAAATGGTGGACATTACAGACTTCAATAATTATTATTAATTTAAAGGAAATCTAATTTACTACCAGACGTATGTTTGATGTTTTTTTAATAAAACAAAGTTTTCAGTAAAAACAGCAAGAAAGGGAGTTTGTATTGTTAGCTTATTTCATGGCTTTTTTGTATCAATTAACTTCACTCGCCTGTAGAAGATGACTTGTTCGCTTCAGAGTAAAATAATACTTTTAAGTTTAGTAAAACTTTAGATGATAAATCCAAAAATGACCTTGGTTGCATTCTATCAATTCAGAATTCAGTACAATCTGAGTTTACATCATATGATTCAGAGCCTGTATTGACCTATAAGAAATCGATTATGAAAAAATAAATCATAATGTGTTTCTTAGATGTGCGTCAAGGTATCCTAACCTAACCCTACTCTATATCTTTATATCTCTATGGGTCTCACATATGACAAGACCAGAGAATGGATTGACTGGCAAAACTCTACAAAAATAGTTACATATTTTATTGATAATTTAATTGACCATATTTATACTCCAAAATCCACCCATCCTTACAAAATATGAAAAATAATGCAAAAACGAACCAATATTCCAACTATGTATAAAACAGGCCAACAGGGAAGAATATGCAAATAACGCCCCAATATACATAAAACAATATATGCATGATTTTAAGATAACTAGTCATAAGGCACGTTTTGATTAGATATTTAATGTCTAATACTTCATACCTAAAATAAGGCTTTTAAAACTTAATAAACATTACCGAAGCATAATTAAAAAGTGCAGAAAACCATTTAAAGATAAACTTAAATTAATAAATAAAAGATACCACAAATGATAGAGAACATAGAGATACTTAAAAGTATATAAGACGAGCATCTCACATTCCGTTCTACAGGCTTATCAAAGTAAATTTAGTCTCCATAGATGCTGACATCATGATCTTAAATGCGATTCGAAAAATTTGCAAAAGCGTAAAATATTTCTTTCTTATAAGTACTTTTTTTTACTATCAAGGCAATGAGCAGCAAATTTTGTAGAGGTAAGAGTGAAAGTTATCTATATAGAACTAAGTGGGCGTACATTTATTGGTTTAGGGCGGGTCACACGTTATTAGTCAAACCTTTCAGAAAGTTACACATAAAACGTATGGGTTTCCTTTCCTGGTTAAATGTTTTGCTTTCAACATTTTACAAATTTATTTTCTTTAAAAAGTCCTAAGAATTATATATATTTCTATTTTTAAATATCCTTTCTTTTTTCATAGACTGAGGTAACTTTTTTCTTTTATGCGACGAAGGGTCCGGAATTAATTAAAAATAATAATAAGTTTAAATGAGTTGATGATGCGATTCATCAGAGCATATCTTTGCTCTGTAGTAGTTCTTCCACTTTTTTCATGACTTGAGGAAGGTATGGCCGGAGAGAAATGTTCAGAGTGAGCATCGATTCGATTAGTTTATGGAGTTCCTTTGGGTAATGAGAGCTGGGCGGGAAGTGGACGTTGGAGGTGCTTTGAACTGCGAGGGCAACACTGTCGCCCCGCTCATAGACAGAGTCAAAGGGCGACTTAAAGTAACAGAGGGCGTACAAGAGACAACCTAATGACTGGAAAAGTAAAATGTAAAAGGCGTGAGAAGGAGGATAAAAGGATACTGATGAGTAAGAATACCAAAATATGTACTTCTCAAAAAGCATCATAACTTCTTCAGTGGAATTTTTTTTTATTTTTCTTCTATCCATTATGTAAAAAATGAGTATTCATTCTTTCCCTGAGTGTAATTAATTAATCAATCATAAATCCCCTTAATTATTAATTAAATAAAACAATTCCTAACACTTAAGAAAAAGAAAAAAATGTTTTATTACAACAATTAATATATATTTCGTATAAAATACATTTTTAATGGAAACTACTGACTTTTGGGCTCAGCTTATTAGGTTTTTTATGCAATTTATATAAAAGTGTCTTTATCAAAAATTCTATTATCAATCATCCTATTATCAATGATTCCTCATACAAAAATGCGTTATCAGAAATTCCTGATGCATAAGTGGTTTATTCAAATATTCCTAGAACCCTCATAGATAAGACAAATTAAGTTATCACTGAAGAAACTATTTTTTATTATTTTTGCCTATTTGGTTCGATAGAGTTGCCACGTATCCAACCGGATATGAATAAGCCCTTAACATTTAGAAATTATGTTGATGAGTTTGCGAGAACTTTCAATAAATATCCTTAGTTATAATGTTGTCGCGTCAATAAAAATTGAAGTGGACTATGGCTATTAGTTGTGTTTTTTTTAGTTAGTTAATTATTACCTCCGCCGAAGGAGGTATTGTTTTCACTGGCGTTGGTTTGTTAGTTTGTTGGTTTGTTTGTCAGCAGGATAACTCAAAAAGTACTGAACGGATTCGGATGAAACTTTGTGGAGTTGTTGTAAATGCCAAAAGAAACAAGTGATTAAATTTTGGCATCTCTGAGTGCTTATTTAAGATGCAAAATGAGCTAAATATTAATAACTAGAGGCATGTATACACTCAGAGAGTGCAAACCTCCGCCGATCCCCACAAATGAATAGTGATTCATTTGAATCACTTAACGGAATTATAATCCAATCATATATGTATACATAAGTAGGTGTGTTGGTGAATAATGAGTGAGGAGAGAGCCATCCTAAAAAATATCCATTGACGTCATACTATTTATTAGTCAATTCAGAAATACGTCACTGGATGTTTAAACTCCTTTCTTTTCTCCATCATGCTCTTAATATTAGCGTTATATATGTATGTTATGTATTATGGGAAGACGGGTAGAGGAAGAAGTTTAAGCTACGTCACTGGGTTGACATAGTCCTGAGCTGATAAATGAACAATAATACGTCAATGAACATTTTTTTAGCGTTTGTTCTTTCCTACTCCCTGAATAGAGACCCATTTCATTATTATTAGTAGTAGTATTTTGCTCATTTTGCATATTAAAAAAGCACTTAGAGATGCCAAAATTTAATCACTTGTTTCTTTGGCATTTCCAACAACTCCACAAGTTTCATTCGAATCCGTTCAGTACTTTTGAGTTATCCTGCTGACAAACAAATAACCAACAAAAGCCAGTGAAAACAATAACTCCTTCGGCGGAGGTAATAATGAAATGGGGTCTCTATTCAGGGAGTAGGAAGAACAACGCTGAAAAATATTCATTGACGTAATATTGTTGATTTATCAGCTAAGAACTACGTCACTGGGTTCTTAAACTTCTTTCTTTCCGTCTTCCTCTTATATTAATATTAAATAAAATATAACGCTAATATTAAGAGCATGATGGAGAAAGAAAGGAGTTTAAACATCCGTGACGTATTTTGAATTGACGAAAAAACTAGTATGACGTCAATGGATGTTTTTAGATGGCTCTCCCTCACTCATTATCACCAAACAACCTGTAGCAGCAAACTAATTACTTTATTTCCCGCCAGATGGCGCGGAGATAGTTTGCTCCTTACATAAGGAATATACTTAATTACATCATTTATATGGTATGCAAATTCAAATTAATTATGCTTCAGTTTTCCATGTAGTGTAATACTTAATTGCATGTAGTTTTTAAGTATGTAACTTTCTCGTATGCATGTGTATTACTCTTATTAATTAAAACCTGGATTAGAAAGAGAGTGCATACACTTAGACCTATAACTGGGTTTGATCATACGCTCTCATCCTCTTTCTCCAGCGGTCTACTCTGTTAGTTGTATTATTACTACATCTACACCCTACTTATGTGGACATATATGATTGGATTGTAATTCCGTTAAGTGATTCATTTGGTGGGGATCGGCGGAGGTGTGCACTAGTGTCGTCCATCGGGCGCGATTTTCGAGCCCGAGCCCGCCCGAAAGACTAATAATTGAGCCGGCCCGAGACAGAGCCCGTTAGTTTGATATGCGCCCGCTCGACCATTGGGAAAATATATTAATAGAAGAAAGAAATTCAATTCAACAGATCCGAGAAAAGTGAGGACGTTTTTTTTAGAAAGATGTCTGAGGAAAAAAGTGAAGACATTTTCTTTTAGAAAGAGGTCATTTTAAAAGAAAAATTGAAAAAATTAAAAAAGGCCGCCCGCATAGCCCGCCCGACTTTCATATTTTTTGCGCCCGAGCCCAGCCCCGCCCGATGGACAACACTAGTGTGCACTCTCTGAGTGTATACATGCCTCTAGTCAAGGAATACTAGAGCTCTAGTGTTCCTTGCTTAGTTTATAGCTGTTTTACCATAGAACATACAAACAAATATACATTGATAAAAGCAAATACATACATTATGGCTATAAGATTATAAAATTTTATATTTTTTAAATTATCCTTTGGATCTGAAAATAGTTTATTGAGTTGTTTTAAGTCATAAAGATAGGAAGAGTTGAATCATAGAGATATAAAGAGCTGATTCCCTTCAATAACAGAGAAACATCGTTCAGCTGTATTTTGTGTGTCCAATATAAACAAAGTAATTTGATCTACGTCATCGTAAGCTGATCATAGAGATAGATTCTATCTCTATGATCAGCTTACGATGACGTAGGTCAAATTACTTTGTTTATATTGGACACAAAAATACAGATGAAGGGAATATGCTCTCTATATCTTTTTATCTCTATGAGTTGAATCGATTTAATTTGTGATACTTTTAATATATTTTTGTAATAGCCAAAGCTTATAAAGATAAACAGCTTGCAAAATACCATCCTCATTATTACAGATACTGTTTTCCTGTTAGACCTACCCAAATATCCGTTCGCTCATCTATTTCATTATTTATTTCCACATGAAAAAGCTCCGGGCTTCGGTACGTGATGGAGCTTCTCTTAGCTGCTGTGTCTTCGATGTCTTTTGCCTCATAAGAGGTTTTGACCATGACTCGTGCCTTTGTGGCTGAACCTGCAAAGATAAAGAATAAGTGACATAAATTACATAATGCATAATAAAGATCTACATATATTTAGGCAGTCGATAAAAGGTCTAGTTGTTAAAAAAACATACAGTTATGCACTAATAATGATTATGTTGCACTAAAAAAGAGTGATTTAGTGAAAATAAGTAGTTATACTTTTGGGTACGCACTAAAAGAACCGCAAGGGTATACCCACCCTACCCCCCCTCTACGGACCAGTGATATCATCTGTGATTTTACCATATATATTTTATTTACAGGTCACAAGATATGTAAGCAAATTATAGTAAAAAATTAAAATATTTATTGATATATAGATTATGTAATATGCATTTATAGATATGTAATTTATTCCAAATAAAATATTGCAAATAACGAAATGCACACAAAAAAATTATTGTTCAATGGTTTTAGTCGATTGCACACATACTGAGCAAGCGACTTAAGTGCATGCAAATGCCATGTTTGAGCAGGAAGTATAGTATTTACATATATTTACACGTCAATTAGCGTTTTGCCTCCACAACTTATAATTTATCACCACAGCCTTTTGTTAAAAGTAGTAGGCTCTCTTCTGATATTAAGATACCTCAATGCATTGGTTTATCTGTTTATTCCATCTTATTTATCTATGATTAAATTAAGAATGAATGGTCAAGGACACACATCTCATTTTGTGAACTCTTGAAAGTTTATGAATGCATTTCTGTTGGCCAACAGTGGGGTGACCCTTATATCAAATATTACCTTGCCATTTGATCTAATATTAATTAATTCCCTTTCATCAGCAGAATCTGAGGACGACACATGGGGAGTGGGTTTTAAAACTCAATTGCTATAGTTATAATCTACAGAACCCTAAAAACATTCCATTCTTCAAGCATAGGCGGCGGGGTTGCAAAAGAGAAATATTTCATTTTTGATGTAAATTTTTTGATATTAGGATATAAATGCATGAATCACTTTACTCATGAAGCAAAAACTTTGGCCATAAAACTATAATTATATCATTCTTAGCAGTATTTCGATCTTACCCAAATCAATGATAACGGGTGAGAAATCCTTCGTGAGGAGAACGTTATGCGGCTTGATGTCCCGGTGGGCCAAGGGTTCCGGTTCAGCTGAGTGGAGTGCACTGAGGCCTTCGCATATTTGATAAAAGATTTGAAGCAATGCGTTTAGAGGCAGATGTCTAGAAAAAAAAATAACAATATATATATATATATATTATTATTTTTTGAACATCCATTAAAAAAGATTAATTACTTTTTTAAACTTTAATTATGTTAATATTGTTTCATTTTGGCATTGTATATATACTTAAAAAGAATACATCTTCTTTTATCTAAACATTATTAATATAGTTGACTCATTTCAATTAGAAGCTTTTAAATTGCGTTGTATAAAAAATACATTTACCAAGGAAAAAATGTCTTATAAGATCAATATATATTTGTTATTCTACCCAAAATAATTTAGTAACGTGAGCCTGTACCTTTTACATTGAAAATTAAGTTTGCCAACAATTCGCAAACTCATTTTATTAGTTTCGGTTCAAGTATACGAAAATCATAGAAGATAGTTTTTCTACAATTATTATTTATATAAGAGTAATCTATATAATAAAAAATTATATAGAGACGTAGAGTCGATAGCTTCAGTAGCTAAGGTAGCCATATATTTTGCGTACGTAACATTCTCTTAGTTTAATTAACAGTAGTTCTTCTGCTACGGTGGTCTTCTGAGACTCCATAATGGCGGACTACAAGTAATTTTTCTACACCTTTTAATACCTCTGAATGATACATATGAAGACGAAGAAATGTAGCAAGCAATTTTGGAGAAGGCACAAAATCAGATATTTCTGTTTAGGGTTATAACATAACAATTAAAATATATTACAAAAATATTCATGTCAGCTACCAGATCTATGAGAATAGCTTTATATATATTGATATACACAAAAAATGTAGATACAAAAAGTGAGACCAGAGGCCTTAACAATCCCATACTTTATGTATATAACGCTCAGATAGTTCAACTACATGTTTTTTTAAGCAGTCAATAGAATACTCTTATATAATATCCTATCCAACCCTGTTATAACACAAACATAATAGAACTGTTGATTTTTTCAATTCCAAATTGTATATCTTAGACCTTTTGTTTTTATAAATAAAGGTTATTTGTGTATTAATTCAGTTATATCTTCAGTTCTTTTAAACGTCTCCTAAAATTGTCCATTCTGATCCAACTCTACTTTGATCGAAGCCTTCTTGTGAGTTCCTCATGTAGAGAACCCTTGGGATAGTAGGGGAATAGGAGTAAGATTTGGCTCGTCTCCATGCTCGACTCCGTGACTTGACCCACTTTACAGTCGGCCTTAAGAGGAACAATGTTTTCATGCTCAATTTGCTTGTAAAACTGAGTTTCTGAAGGGCGACATCCTCATCTTCCTTGGAATGACACTCAATGGACTTGAGAGCAAAAGTTTGCCTCGTATCCTGATTCTCAACGAGATCAATCCTTGAGAAACCCTGCAATAAATATGAGCGATAATAAGTAACGCTATCCACAAAAAGACTCTCTTACCCATCTGCTAAATGCTCTAGGACACAGTAGGCCCTTCCATTGATGTCAAATGTCTCTTTTGAGCAAATACATGAGTTGACATAGCTCATGAGACCTGACCACATGGCAATGATCAAGGTCAGTGATGGGATCGTAAAAATAAAAATAATAATTCGTCGTGGAACTCAATGTTTATGATGCGAAATGACTCAAAAGTGACAGTTCACAAAAGCACGAAACCTCTCTTGTTATTGTTTGTGACATGAAACTGTTGCTGATAAAGATTAGGGGTGTGCCTAAAGATAATAGATAATACAAGCATAGAGATATAAGATATAGAGAGCTGATTGGATTCTTCAAAGAAATACGTCATTGTGACCGTAAAAAAACTTTTAAAAAGATATACAATAAACCCTCGATATAACGAACTATATGGGGGGAGGGCAGGGTTGTTATATCCGAAAGCTCGTTAAAATCCTAAGTTCGTTAAAGGGGGGCTCTGGAGTGTAAGGTATATCCTGCAAGAGTGACGACGAACTGCCGCTGGACACATTTTATATGATTTAACGAGGTTGCGTTGAATTTATGTCGATTCCTGCCTCTAAATAAGTAATTCTAAAGATAAAATATGTTTGAATTAAAATAAGATCCTATGAATTTTCTACGATCTATGTTTATATTAGTGTTTTTCAAAATAAATACTAAGTAAAAATGTGAGTTTATTTAGTAATTCTTATCAAAATTTATAACTAAAGCGTTAAAGGAAGTAACGCATCGCCCCGGCTTGCCTGAATATTTCACGCACCTCGCGTTGCAGTTTTCCTTCAAAGATGTCGCTCTGCAACAAATTTGCTACGTCACAAAGTCGTTGTTGTTATCAAATTACTGCAAATACAACAGTCAACTAGGCTCCAAAAGTATTGCAAATAGATACATTTAATAATTGAACGTATTCTGTAAATATGTTTTTGTTGTATAGTTAAATGCATAGTCAAATATTTTGAAAATAGGTTTTCAAAACATGAATAATATAATTATAAAATCATAAAAATTACACTTAATTTCAAATTAAGGTCTAGTCTTAAATGATATGGCGGAAACCCAAGGCAATTTAGTAAACTATAGAAAAGAGGAGAGATGCACCAGATCCGAAACTTGGGAAGCATAAACCGTTCTCCAGATTAATCATATGGCAAGATGATAAATAGTCCGCGACGACCTGAAAGAAACGCAAACATATAATTTCATTAATCATATGACAAAAATATTGTTTTCACAAGAAGTTAAAAGTAGTTTTCAATAAATTAATTGATTTGATCATTATACACTCCTGTATTATATCCACAATTTTTTATATTTCAAATACTTTTCCTCCCTCCCACTCTAGTTGATAAACTTATTTTGTCCTAAGGTTTGGGAAGAATCAATATTGTCTCGCTGATTTCCCTCCGGAAGGAGAGTTTTGTCAATTGTTAGGCAAGGGAGTTCGTGATGATTGCGTGTAGATATACTGATCTGAAAAATCGGAGATGTTTTTGATTAATTTGCAATCACATTTTTGTGTTTTTTTTAGATTATTTATCAGTGAAATTAAATACTCAAGTTCCTTAAAGTCGTTCTTTACGACAACAAGAATGTCAAGAACTTCAGAGTTCCTTTCAATTGTACCATTCCCGTAAAAGATGCCTAAAGCGAAGGCGCTTATATCATCCTCTCTTGATATAAAAGGGCGTTGAGATGAATCATGATTCTGTAGTTCTCAAATAGTTATAAAACAATGAAGGAGAAAATGCAGAGATATTAAATGAAGGAACAGATATATCATCATCGGTTGCTATGATTCTCGATCATAGCCGACAGGAAATACATATCCTGACTATCTCAGGGACAAAGCCTCCTTCATGATGGAGGTGTCTTGGGAGAGCTCCCTTTCTTGTCGTTAGAAAGTATGATTACCGTTGGAGGAGGCACCCAGATCATGATCCCTTTCGAGCCTCCTGCCTTCATGGATGTCGACAACTATCTTCAACTCTTTAAGTGGTAAAGGACCTTGCCCGTGGGACACGAACCGGCGGTCTTGTCAACTGTCACATTTAGAAGGTCCAAAGAAATATCTGCGATTGCACCGATCATTGGCACTTATAGATTATAGTTTATTGCATTTCAAAAAATAATTGAATAAGATTACGTCATATATAAACAAATTTGTCAAACTATAGAGTGGATCAATCTTTCGATCCTTGGGCGTCTTTTAAATAATAACATTAAAATTATGTTTAATGAAACACCCTACATTTCACCTAATCGCCTACAGCGCCTCTTTGGAGAAAAATGCATTGAGGGTCTGATAAAAAAAAGGAAAAAATATTTTATTGTCTTCGATGCGCTACTTTCCTTTAACGCTTTATTATAACATAAGAGTATATCTGTGACGTCAAATCACCATTCTGTCTAGCAGGCTGAACTCCTTCTGTCTGATATACCTTATCTCTATGTATCTTGGGGCAATCATTGTAGATCAAAGTCAATTGAGAGCGTACAGGATCATCAAAAGTCAAATCTCTGTCGTTCTTGAAATGGATTCATCGTATAAAAAACTCAACTCCCAAAAGATTTTCATTAAAAATGTAAGAATCGTCCTTTAACCTTTTATGTCTTCATTAGCTGTATTTAATACACTTTGTCTTCAGAGACTACCTCATAAGCATATTAGTACATGACAATCATATTTTTCTCAATAGGAAATCCCAGAAACTGAAAGTGCCAGAAGCAACAACAAACTGCAAAGGATCCGAAAGATTTATCAAGCATGATTGAAATTGAAACTAAGAAACTGGACTCTGCCCTTAAATCAAAGAATCGAAAGGAGCTCAAAGAAGCCCTGGACTTTTTCCTCGAAACCCTGAAGTTATCAATTCACAGGATCAAAGGAGATATTTCAATAATCTTCGACACACATATTTAGGCCGAATAGTTCGCGCTCTGGATGAAATTGACGGATCAGACTCGAATCTTCGATATGTATCGAATTTTATCCATGATTCCTTCGGGGAAGGGGAAAGGGAGCTGGTCAAGCTGGAGGGCATTCTCTATGGCACTCTACCATACCCATGGAACCATCTTCATTCCTCTGCACTGACCTTTGAGAAAAAAGAGATCTTGGATCGATTAGTTCACTTCCAGTTTGGAAGGAAGAATGGAAGACTACATAAGTTGGCGATCCGAGTTTATTAGGGAAGTTGGGGCACTCAATACCCCTGTGGCCATTAAAATTGGAGCCCTTAACAGGGCACTCAAGGGCCTCTAAGGAAAATGACTTCTTCTTATATTGACTTCCATGGGTATAGCTTTTTCACATATTACCTCATTATAAAGGAAATGGAAAAGCTTCTTCTGGATCCCAAACTTGAAATTGCAAACATCCTTAAGGATATGTACTATAATACATATGGACTCAAGACTAAGGAGAGTATTTTGTCGTTTGCTTTTAGTTTGAAGAGAATCATCCTATTAATGGAGGAGTTTTCACTGAACTCAATGGAAGATAAAATATTAAAGAAGTGCTATGAGACTGTGTACGAGTATAAGAAAGCAGATTTCTGGCTTACTGTACAAATACCCGAAATAGCGTCACGGTTCATACCTTGCACAAATGGATACTTGTAGAGATACAAAAAGCCTCAACCGGAGAACTTGAATACTATTTTCAATGAAAAAACTCACTAAAAAATGCAATTACGACTCTTTTTATTGCAAATATTATTTAAAAATATTTTATACCTTAGCTTACTTTTATACTTTATTTTATAAATTGCAAGTATTTCCTTGCATTTTTAAACAAATATGTCTCAATTCGTAAAAATATAGCTTTATTAATTAGTTGTATTTGGGCAACACAATTTCTTTCGTATACGATTATTTATGGACCTGAGAACATAGTAATTTTTAAAAAATATCCTCAGTCTTCTTTTATAATTTTTATTAGATGTGCTTAAATAATATATTTTCTTCAAATACAATAATCTATTTTGAGGTTTCAACTATTGCATTCATTATTCACACTCGCGGTAGGTGATGAAAGATATATTTGACCAAATTTAGCAATAAAAAATTACATCTCTACGATAATTATCTTTTGTAATTCATTTGATCTCAATGGATAATCATTGCAAAATATCAGAGCTGGGATTATCTAGATAATATCTTCCGTCGGTATCTGTAGGAAAGTTACATAAGATAATTATCGGCTTCTCCACTAGAGGAGGGTGGGATTCATGTCGAGAAATCACATCTACGGGGGAGGGGGGGGGGTGGTTTTAAACAGATATACATAATTATTCAATTGGTTTGCGGACTTCGTTCTCGTTTGCTATTGTTGTTCAAAATGTTAGGCATCCGTTGAAAAAATATACTGCCGGTAGTATCAATATACCAAATACACTATGTAACAGACTAAAATTCCTAATTTGAGTCCCATTTTTTGCGCAGATTCCAAAAGTCACCTAAAATACTGTCCGATAAAAGGCTTGACCTTTTTGAAAATCAGGATTATCATCATTTCTAATTGTTCATACCCAGTTATCTTTGTGCTAAGAAAGAATAACCACAAATGCCATACATATTTTTTTTAAATCTAGTATGCCAATGCATTTCAAAAGGTTGATCGTTTTTCGTGTTCTATTAAGAGGCCATAATTTTAGTTTCAAGTCTATTGACTATAATAATTATCTAATATAAGTTTTGTATATATCAATGCATTTCATAACATTTTCTTAAATAATTTGAAAACTATAGTTGGATGTCTTTTTTCAAATCACAGTAACTCTCCAATATAGTTTTTAAATTATTTAAGAAACTTGTAAATAATTACGTGTAAATGTAAAGTCAACCTCTTTTTTCTTCTTCGTAACAATTCACCGCATTATTTAGCCACAAGTATATTTATTAAAAAAACAACAGAATGACCTATGTTTGGATCTGGTCTAGATTTGGACCTTTTGCTGTTGTGAAGGGCTCTATATACTTATATACCTTCAATAGATATACCCAGGATTGGATCGGGTTCCCATTTAGTGGTCTTATGGTTATATCATTCCAGGTCCTTGAACCGACAAGACAACCGGTACCGCTGAAGTTGGACCGCGACCGGCTCAAATCCATTGTCCATCTGTGTTAGTTTTAATGATAACTATATATTAAATATTTATTATGTTTTCTTAAAAAATACATATTTAAAGAAAACATTTAGAACAGTGTTTTATATAGAATTTATGTTAATCCACGAAGTGAATACTATTACTTTTATAAATATTTTGGCCTATTTAAATGTACAATGAAGTTATAAAAAATCATGCTCATCTCAGCTTACAAGAACCGAAACCGCTAAACCTGAGCCGAAACCGTTTAATAAAAAAATAATCGAGACCGCTAGAACCGGAAACGGCGTTCAGTGAACGCACGTTCATGGAACGGACGCAACTTTTTTTTGAACGCTGAACGTTGAAGGCAAAAAAAAAAAGGTTTGCGTTCAGCGTTCAATTTTCCAAACATTTCAATGTAGTTTTGATTAAGTATTTTTTTCTGGGAATAAACAAGGAGATGAAATATTATGAGAATAACTTATAAATTCTCTCCCAAGAACTCTATAGAATAGTAAAGCACCTTTTTTTTTCACCCAAGTGACACAAATTTACACACAATTGAATGATCTTTTTATTCATTATTCTTATTACAAAATAAACAACTTATTTAGTATTTAGGTATGGCAACTATTGTTGAAATAAGTTGAGATTAAGTCTGACTAAGGGATATTCTCTGGGCTGTGGACTCGGAATCATGGATTTGCTCATTTTGATGGACTCGGATTCGTGGACTCGATAACTTAAATATTAGGACTCGGATAGGAGGGCTCGAGAGTTAAAATCTTAGGAATCGAATACAAGGACTGGGAACAAAATTAATTTCGTCAGCTTTTTTCATTTCGTCATTGGTGCGCAAATGACAGTCTACGAGCAAACAAAAATATATTTACAAGTTTTTCCCTATACGCGTCCTAGTAACTAATAAGCATAGTTTGGTAAACATTTTATACTCGCATGTCACAGTTGTATATGGATGTTTGATGACTATCAAGGAGAATATATAAAGGTGTGTCAACAACGAACTCTCTAAGGCAGGCAGGTTGGCGTTAGCTGACTCAGCTGTTGTTTTTCAACAATGACGTCTTGTTGACTTTTTGCATATTATTATTTCATTCATTTAAAAGGAATTATTTAAAGGAACCATTCATTGCTATCAATTATGAAAAATGCCTCCTTGACGGAGGATGTCACTCCTGGCTCCATTCACCGTTATCCATGCTTACGATCACAGTCGGTTTCATGGACTTTTCTTGAACAGACCAATTGACTGAGGCTGTTCCTGGCACTCGCACATCACTAGAGATAGAAAATAGAGGGGATTTTGAGCGTGTGAAAGGGAGAATGTTTGAATGGTACAATTGAGTCAGGCTCTTGTTATCACTATTCTCTTTCTCTCTTCTGAGGAGTATTTATTTCATTTATGAAGTAGGCCAAGTCGGCCGGAACGGAAGGTATTTATTTATATTGAATCTCGTTTTTTGCTTCTGTTCGAGGAAAGAAAATAGTGATTAACAAGAGCTGAACTCCAATTGTACCATTCAAACATTCTCCCTTTCACACGCCAACTTATATCCCTCGCTTTTCTATCGCTAACATAAATCCAAACGGTTCTAGGAATAATTGTATAAAACACTTATGCATAAGGAAAAATCTGATAAAGCATATTTGTGTTCGGAATATTTGTAACTAGGAATTTTTCTCTAACGACACTTTTGTATAAAATGCATTTTTAAGGAAACTACGTACTTTTGGGCCCAGCATATCAGTCAAAATAGCTTTATTGAGCATTAATGAGCACATTTGGTAAGTTTTATTATATAAAAATAGTAAAATGAGCCCATTTTGAGTACTTTTTCGTTCATATATAGTATATAATAGACCCATAAGGGTACCTATAAAGTGTAAGCTACGGTAAGGTAAGGTAGGTTCGTGAGGAATGAACAATAACAATAGCATAAGAAATAATAATAAACTCAGGACTTTGTTATGTAAATGCGGACAATTACGGACTTCCCGGATCATCTTTGCTGGACATTTCCCTACGGTCTTTCAGCTGGAGAACCTCCCCTGGCTACAATAGATCCTTGATGCACTCCGGATCCCTACAAGTACTCCGGATTCCCACCGGTCTGGATCCCAAAGCACTCTCGGGATCCATACAGTTCTTCGTATTTTAGGGCACTTACTCCACGACTGATCGCCACGAGAGTCCTATCAGAAGGAAGCAGGTCTTAAATACACACGATGTAGAGAGCTCATGGAAAAGGGCTGCACTTTGAATGTGAACGGAGTTCATTGGACCTCAAATATAGTTTGCATCATTACACACTCTTATTTAAAGTTTTATTGTTTTATCTCTATTTGTATACTCTCTTTGGATCCTTGTCTCGAAGAACTAAATACACTAAGTTAATTTGATCTCCACATTGTTTCTTATTTCTATTTGAGACCCATGGTCAAGAATATCGTTTGTCTATTAACAAAAATTAAAGACAATACTAAAAGTAAAGACAAAAAGAAAAATTGATTGGCCTGAATACAATATTTTTTCATTTATTTATCATCATTATGAATATATAACAGAATAAAAAGTGTATTTTATTAACCATAAGAAAAATAATTGTTTAGAATCTTATTAAAATTGTCAAAAATGCCTCTGCAACGTTGTGTTCTTCGACATTGTTGTTAAAAGCATATGATCCTATTCCTATAATCTATCAAAATATAACATGGAACATCAAATTCATTTTAAAATAGCTTCTTCTGTGTGAAACCTTATTGAATCTATCGTTTCTTTTTTATTTAGTAAAAAGAATAACTTATCCTATGAAACCATAATATGAATATTGTCATTTTTTTATTCACGTTAATCATTTTTATATAATGTATAATTGTTTGTCGACAATGCTTTTATTACTTCCTTTGAAACGCCTTTATTATGTTTTCATAACATAACACATATATCGTGCATATTAATTATCCCCCCTTCCGGCTGCAATTGATCCTTGACGCTCTCAGGATCCCCGCAGTACTCCGGATTCCTACCACTCTGAATCTCCAAGTACTCTCGGGATCCACAACTGACTGATATGATAACCCTATCGGGAGGAAGCAGCTCTCGAACCCACGTGATATATGGAGCTCAGAGAGGAATTTCAGGAAGCTAATTTCGTTTGCATTATATATTTTCTTTCTCACTCTTATTTAAAGATTTGTTGTTGTTTTCTCTATCTATATACTATGTTTACATCCTTGTCTCGAGGAAATAAATTAACTCAATTAATTTGATCTCCACATTGCTTCTTCTTTCTATTTGAGATCCGTGGTCACAAATACAGAGGATAGACAATGATTATAACTTAGTTATATTATTATTTTTTTCATTCCGATTCATGTTCTTGATGTGGAAGACAATGAGAAAGAGCATCTTTCACTTATTAAATAAGTTAATGACGATAAATATAAAGACAAATAAATTGGCTTAAATACTATGACTTAAAAAAATATCATCATTAATGGTCAACTAAAACCCATACCGAGGTTTTTTATACAAACACCGAAGGGTGGTTCATTAGCCAATACTTGATTCTTCTTACGTTATTTTGGAAGTTAAATGTGAGGATCATTATTCCCTATTTTTATAAAACTTAAGGAAGTCTATCATGCTTTTTGAGACCTTAATTGCAGCTATGATTGAATCCAAGACAGAAAACTCTCATTACTATCTTCATCACTTCATCGAATGTTTACTAAAATCAAAATATATGAAGATATAAGCTTCGACCATCTAATAAAGTTTGTTATAAAATGACCATAATTATTTTTACATTTTTAAACATACTTTTTCTTATCTCTTTTATTTTTTCTGATGTTGATGAGTTAAAAAAACACCTGTAATTCAAATTAATCAAAATAAATCTACACTGTTTGTTGATGATGAAAAATTAAAGTCAACCAAAAAAATAAGCAAAAAAAAATCCTTATCTTAAATTTGATGAACCGCTCCTGATTTCAGACCCTTGAACTTCATATCAACTAATTGTGCTGGATAATGCAGATTAAATATTATTCCATCATATAATTATAATTCATGTACTCAATAATAAATGTAATCATATGTAAAGTATAATGTTTATTTAAACCAAAAATATTGTGTTATGTACATATTATAGATATTTAAATGTATATATAAATATAATTCAAAAAGAATGCAAATTTCTTGCTATATTAGTTAAATATTTATCTTGTCGGATCTATCGTAGTCCTCCATTTGCTGTAATAATTTATCATTTATATTTATTTTTTTGACGGATGGTCCCCACCACTTCTCATATCCACCATTTTTTTTTTTGATAGATGGATTCCTCATTTTTTAACATTCTGATGAATTTCCAAATAGTGGGATGAGTATTTATGGAACTTTGGAGGGCGTTATGGTATCCCTCCACGCTGTTGTTGGTACGGATGAGGCCTCTCTGTGTCGTGATGCATATCCAAAGAGGATGGGAAATCGAGGAGCCACTCGTCGACGCCTTTCTCCAACGCCTCGCTCACAGCCGATGTACGTACCTCAAAGTACGCCACTAATTAACTT
>CP045893.1:19481637-19506160 GCA_013387185.1 Caligus rogercresseyi | reverse complement strand
TTTTTAAACATCGGTACTACAATCTACCGAAATATCGATTACACTTATTCAAAGACTCCAGGTTAGTTTTTGCCGATTTTTTATTAACGATTTAAATATCGGAAAAGTGTAGGTTTGTTGAGCCAAGATATTTTGTTGCGATACTTTTAATATATCAAGATTTAGTATTATTTTATAATTATATACTTATGTTTGGATATGTGTTGACCCTGTAACTATATTTACTGGTTATAATTGGTATTTTTTTTTTGTTCGACAGGTAATATGATACTTGCATTATTATTTGATATAAAGGACATTTTTTGTTCTTATAATTGGCGATTGTAAAAATCAAGGATAAAGGATTGCGAAATTATCAAAATTAATTTGATTCCAGAACGCTGAAATGAATTTCATTTATGGAGCATATTATAAAGCATAATATTCTATAAAATAGTACTAAATCTTATTATTTGGAGATATCGTTTTGTGCACCTTTTAGGTTCTTTAAATAATACAAAGGAAAAAATGTCAAGTTCATGAAACTCAAGAATTGTAATGAACATTTTTTTCTATGTTTCGACTTTCAACACTGTTTAATTTTGCTTGCTAATGTTCTTTTCTTAAGTCATTGTAACAAATATACCATTCAACAAACTATTTGTCCATCAACATATTTTTTGGTATTTTTATATCAAAATATAAAAGAGTAATCCACATCACCCAGTATGTTTTTGGCAAAATGTACATGATAAAAAAAATTTTTAACGTTTTTTAAATAAAAAGGATGTTTAATTAAGATTTTAATTTAATGCTCCTGATGGAATTAATAACCCTTTTATGTAATTGTATTATAATGTATACCCTCAGTAACTAAAACTTATAAGTCTTTTTAACGATTATACTTTTTTCAATTAAATCCGATTACGATAATCATCTTTCAATTGTACTTTGATAACACTACGTAACAGGATTTTGCCCCTGGGCTGAAATTTCTAAATTGAGTCCCATTTTTTTTACGTAGATTCCAAAATTGCCACTCAAATATCGTCCGAAAAAGTTTGGACTCTAGGGCCTTTTTGAAAATCAGGATTTTCATCATTTCTAATCGTTCAGGCCCAGTTATCTTCGTGCAATCAGTTGTAAACCACAAATGTCAGTGACGTTATTTCTTCTCTACTAGTCTTGTGCATTTCAAATCCGTTTTTATAATTTATATATCTTTCGGACTATTCGAAAAAATAAGAAAAAACAGGTTTGCCTTTTTATTTACATATAAGTATTTACAAGTGTCCAAATAAATTTTATTTTTTAGAGCGGTACTGTGATTTGGAAAATAGCATTCCAATCGTGTTTATCACATTATTTAAGGAACTTGCAAATAAAAGGCAACCCTGTTTTTTTTTCTTCGTAACAAATCACAATAATATTAAATGCAACCTCAATAATCACCTAAAAGTATTTACTTAATATGATGAATACTTCGTTCCACTAAATTGATCTTTTCTTTACTTTCATGCCAGATATCGAAATTATAACAACTGTTCTGAAATGCATTGGGATATACCAAAATATATTAGATATTGATTATAGTCAATAGACTCAACAAAAAAAAAATTATAGCCGCTTAAATAGAACACTAAAATGATCAACTTTTTGAAATATCAAACTATTTTTTTCGAATAGTACGAAAGATATATAACTTATAAAAACGGATTTGAAATGCACAGATATAGTAGATAAATAAATACTACTGACATTTGTGATTATTCTTACTTTGCACCGAAGATAACTGGGCCTGAACCATTTAGAAATGATAAAAATCTGATTTTCAAAAAAGGCCATAAAGTCCAAACCTTTTTTCGGACGATATTTTGAGTGGCATTTTGGAATCTACGTAAAAATGAGACTCAATTTAGAAATTTCAGCCCAGGGGCAAACACGACCTTATTTTGTGACATAGTGTAATGTAAGCAGTGCTTTGAGTCTGCTATTAAGACAGTTGTTTAATACACCTGAACGCAGTTTTTTTCATCATAAAAAGGAAAATAAACTTATTTGAGTATTGCCTATTGCATAATATGATCTACATATAAGTAGACAACTTTGTATTTATTTGCTTGCAAGAGGCATCGTTTTGCACAGATATAACCAGATACATTTAACGATATTTATGAAAGCCTCATTTTGTAGTCGTGTATATTTACAACGAAGCAATTCGTTAAAAAAAACTTGGCATAGTCATTTTGGAAGGATCGTTTTTTTATATAAGGTTCACTCTCACTCTTCGATCTATAGCTATCGATTGAAACAAATCATGTAATAGCTATCAGTATATGTTAGTTTTTAATTTAAACAAAAAAATATCGGTAGCAAAAATCTACAGCCGGTACAAACGATCTACCAAATATAATTTGGTATCTCAGCTCTGAACAATACCAGATAAATTCTTCCAAACTATAACAACAAAGTGTTGAAATTGGATACTGGGCAATTATTATTTCAATTTATTGATATAATAAGAGACTAAATACAATTCTGCCTCATTCCTAAAAAATTAAATACTTTATAAAATCCCTCAACTCATCTCCAAGTGCTTAAGATGTCTTCGCAAAGGCAGTTGATGTCCCTTAATCCAAATATATGAACATTTTTTGTTTTCATTATATTTATTGTCTGGATAGTGGTAATTACCTGCAATTAGTAATAATTACCCATTCATATTTTATTAGACTTCAACTAATCTATTCACTTATAAAATATAGGCATCAAAATTATCCTAAGAATGTCTGAAAGGGCTACAAATTGGGTTAATTTTAGTTTATTGTTTGCTTTTTTCCTTCTTTATTGTTCTTGAATGATATTTGAATCACAAAGGGAGTAATTAACGCAACTTGTTGATGTTTCCAAAAAATTGTCATTTGTCGTTCACCAAAGTTATTGTTCATCGTTATTTTTAAATTGAATTGATCGTCGTTCATCGTTCGTTTGTCGTTCGTCATTCTGAAAAAATTGACGACGTTTAAAAAAAATGAAAATCTATGTCTTTTTTTGGCGCCAAAACGAACGATGAACGATAAGGAATGTTCTTTGTCGTTCATCAAAAACTTTGTCGTCCATCGTGAATCGTCCAAATGAATTATAATCAACAATCTGATAACACACTATTCTCGAATATCTTTATTGTAGAAATAAGTAAATATTTCCTCCAGATAGTTTTAATTTAGATTAAACTATTTATCATCTATACAGTATTGATATAATTCTGCAAATTAACTTTTACTTTTATTAAAACATAATAACCATTGCTCTAAATTATCAAAATGCCTCATGGAAATCATCTGATAAAATGTAAGTTGTAGTGGAAAAGCCTCACAAATTATATATGAAGCCTTTTTTGTCAAGTATGAAAGAAATATAAGTAACCCATTTTTCCAATCAGAGCTCACTATTGTTTGCCCTACGTTCATGCATATTAAATATATATATATACTTTATCATATGTGTCTTCAGAGGTAATGATAGTATAAGCCTGAAGGAAATATTCCTTCTCTCTCTAACAGGTTATTATTATTTACCGTTTACTAAAATTAGTTGTTGACTGAACAATTTTGAGAACGCTGAACAAAAAAAATATAACAGCATTTGTTCTGTTTTCAAACCTTTGGTAACGGTAAACGTATTTTTCTCCATGATATTTAAACAGTCAAATTGCACATGATCAACAAACGATTTTAAAAAGACAATATGATTAAATGAGGATGGATAAAAATTATTGACAGATTTTTTTATATAACAATCCCATTTTTCTTGATAATGGAATTATACTCACTCCCCATTTTTAATTGATATATAAATACTTTTATACGTTTTTCAAATAGTGTATAAATAACAATAAACTCGGTAAAATAAATATATACCGTCAGTATCAGTTGTGTGTAGCAAAGTGTGTGTTCCATTAAATATTTTATTCTAATTAGCAGCGCTGGAGTTATTAGCGTTGTTGGTATTCGGTATATTCTGAAAAATATTATATATAGGGTGAGTGCAACCCATTTCAAAAAATCTACCGCTAACGATTGAAAAATCATGTAATCCCGGTTTGTTGATTTTTTTTGATTTTTTTCAAAAAATCAAAAAAATCGGATTTATTTGATTTCAATCAGATTTTTTTGATTTAAATCAGATTTTTTTGATTTTAATTGATAACCATATTTTTGAACAAAAATCTTTTTTTCAATGTGTAAATTTTGTCCATACTTTAATTGTAACTTTTTAAAACATGCCCAATATACATATAGGCCTACCTATTACTCAGGGACTTAAAATGCTGTCTTTGATTAAATTCTAGTTGCCTTACTTTAATGATTTCATTTTAATAAGAATGCAAAGAGTAAACATAAAATTACAGAACTTCAAAGGCCTTGTAATGAGTCATACTCGCTAATCACGTGACAGTTCGAAATCCAAGCGAGGATCGAAGAGTCATGACAATTTTCTACCTTAAAAAATTACTGGGTGGAGCTGCCAACGGCTGATCAAAGATGACTACAGATGGATCACTCTCGATTTTCATCATTGATTATAAATGTCTTTGGAAAAAACTTAATTTAGATCGCAATCCAAATTGCTTGATTTAAATCAATCATCCTAACTCAAAGCTAATATGATATATTATATGATATAGGCCTATAGTCTGAGGCTATAGATATAATGAAAAAGGCCACTGCTCTACTATTAAGAAGCAGACATGAAATGTTTTGTTTCTGTCATTGAGAATTAGAAGCATAAAAATATCAATTTTATTTATGAAAAAACCGAATTGATTTAAATCAATGATTAATTGGAAATCCACTTGATTTAAATCGCGATTTAAATCAGCCTCAGTTAAATCAAACAACCCTGATGTAATCGGTATGATATTCATTAGAAAAAATATACATCCGCGATTGTCACCTAGTAGCCCCAGCTATTGCTAGTAGTATAAAGTTTGATTATGCCAAAAATGTTAAACAAGGATGAAGCTATAAGTACTGTAAATTTAAAAAATAAATGTCAATTTCAATTTAAATAAAGATTATATTATCAGCCATTAGATATATATTATATATTTTTTTTAATCTATATTGATTAAATAAGTACATATATACGATTACTGAAATATTATAAAGAATTAAAAACACATATATTTTTGCTATGAAAAATCGATAATAATTTAAAAACAGTTTTAAATTCTGATATCGACTTTCCATATTAGTGTTCTTCACGTATACATTATATATTAAAGAAGTGAATTTCAAGTATGGATGGACTTAATGACCTCCTTCCTGCCATCATAGGCACTCGAGGATCTGTAGAGGATGTTAAAAAAGTGTGCAGCAAGCTTCTCAAGGATGATCTCTTACGGGTGATTGCCCTCCTTGTGTCTGAGGCAGTACCTTCATCCTTAGGGCAGGCCGTCCCAACTCCTCTCGTCCCTAATTCTAACACTTCCGCCGCTGCTAACTCTGCAGCTCGCTCGACTCTTACTACTGCAACTGCTGCTGCTGTTACTACTACCTCTGGTGGCACTCTAGTCACTCCAACTACTACCCGCAGTGCTACTCTAGTTACCGCTGCAACCACAGCCACCTCTTCCATCGAGAAGAGAGAAGAAGATCGTTTGTGTCCATCTATGTGGGGGAAGCGTCCATGTCCCGGTTCGGAATGCAGGCGCACCCATCTAACACTCTGCCCTCGTCCCATTTGTTATGGAAATACGGATGAGCGTAAGAGTTGTTCAAAATGGCATGGGCATATACGTGCCGCTGTGAGACTAGAGAGAAAGAGAGCCAAAGAAGAGGAACAGAAGCGTTTGTTCCAGGAGTGGCTAAAGCAGACCCAGGGAAACGCCTCCAAGGGGAAACGGGGCACCCCGAGGCAACAGCAGACCCCGCAAAAACACCTAACTCAACCCTACCAACAGGCTGGACGACATCAACACCTGAAGAATGGTCCCCGTCCGAAACAGAGAAGACCATCCCCCCAGTTGCAAGACTTCATCCCTGCACCTCCACCACTAAGACCAGCCTGGAAGACAGTGTCACCAAACCCCCCGTCACATGTGAATCCACTAAGATGGCCCACACCTATCCCCGTGGGAAAAGCAACTGCCTCCGCAGACAATGCAAAGCAGGCCCTCATCAGACTACTGACAACTGCACTCGGTTGTTAGTGTGGAATTGTCACGGCCTCGCCACCTGCAAACTTCTAGCGCTCTCATCGAAAGCGTTAGATACAAAAGCTAATGTGATTATTGCGACTGAAACCGAGCTTTGCCTAGACGACGTGCCCATTATATCAGGCTTTGATACTCTTCTGCCGTATGTCCGTAAGTCGAAAAGACGTCGAACAGCCATGTTCGTTGCCAAGGCCCTACAAGCTGAGCAGATCCCAACGCCGTCTGATCTGCCCATTGTCGCTGCTAAAATAGGAACGCGTCTGTACGTAGGAATTTACAGGCAGTTTACGTCACTCTCAAACAGCATCTCTGACAAAGGATTAGTTTTCGAGACAACTCAACTGGATGAGATAGGAAATACACTGAAAGTGCTTTCTGTGACTCATGGAGTGAAAGAAATGATTGTCGCAGGAGACTTCAATCTGGACGTTACAAGATATGACGACCGCGGTTACTACAGGAAAAAACTAATGCAACGTTGGAAGGGCTACTATGAGGAACTCGGACTTCAATTGCAACCGACAGGTCCAACTTTTCGATCTAATGGCGTTTTCAATGGGGAAAACCGTACCTCCACCATTGATCACGTATACCTTCGAGGAAATACAACCATTCACGTAAAAGTACTCGATGACGCTCTCTCTGACCATGCGCCGCTTCTTGCAACGATCTCGTCCGAAAGAGCTCCTAAGCGGATTGTAAAAGAAACAAGGGAGGAACGCAACTGGTCCACACTCGACGTACCTGCACTAGAGCTTTTCCTTCTCAATTGGGACTGGCAGCCCCTTTTTGACTCATCCAACGTAAATGACATCAATCTTCACATAAAAACAGCCATCACAGCTGCCTTGGATGTTGCTGCTCCTCTTCGAAGATACACCACTCCAAACGCAAATGTTAGGCTTCAACCGTATACTCGAGCAGTCATGCGAGAACGGGACAAGGCGAAGAGTCTAGGTAAAATGTGCTACAAGGCCCTAAGGAACAAAGCACTGAGTCTAGTTAGACGTGACCATGTTTCTTTTAATCTATCTCGAATCAAAAAGGGTGGGCAGACAGCAGCATGGAAAATCGCAAATGAAGCCATGGGCAAAGGAAACGACGGCGTTCTGCCTTTTCTAGAAGGCTGTAGAACCGACACAGACTCTGCTAACATGTGCAATCAGTTCTACATCGATAAAGTTGACCGACTGCGTTGCGATATATGTCCTGATTCCCAAAATGCATGCTCTAATGCCGATTCGGACGGCGAATTTGGATTTCACAATGTAGGCACTGCTGCTGTGAAGAGGGCATTAAAATCCCTCGCCCCTAAGCACTCTGCCGGCATTGACAAAATTCCTATCGTCGTATATCAGTCAGCCTGGACAGCATTAGCCCTTCCAATCGTTCACCTCATTAACACAATCATAACTTCTCAGATATGGCCAGACGAGTGGAGAACGGCAATCATAATCCCAGTACTGAAAAAGGGCAAGCCGCGTAAAGAACCCTCTAGCTATAGACCTGTCTCACTCCTTTGTGCCATCTCAAAATTGACCGAGCGGGTACTTTATAATCAACTCGTGACCTACGTCGAAGCTTCTTGTAAACTCCCACAGGAACAACACGGCTTCAGAACTGGACGCAGTGTCGACACTGCCCTTGCAACTCTACTGTCCAACGCTGCTAAGGCTTGTGATCGTAAATTAAAGGTATGCATTGCTGCCTTCGATTTTTCTGCGGCCTTTGACCTTTTAGAAGCAGATATACTTCTGGCCAAGCTCCAATGGATGGCGGGGCCCACCAAAAAGCTGATGCTCAGCTACTTAACAGGAGGGCGACAGCAGGTGAATTGGAACGGCCAACGGTCCAATTTCCTGAACATAAAGTACGGCGTCAGACAGGGTTCTGTGCTTGGCCCCCTACTTTTCATTCTTCTCACGGCTGACCTACCTGATTACCTCAGAGTAGCTGTCAATCCAGAAGCTCAGCTTGAGGTACTGCTATATGCCGACGATACTTCTATTGTCATCTCGGCTCCATCCTGGGAACAGGTCGACTTCGCTATGGGCTCGGCATCGAAGGCCTTGGAGGCGTACTCTAATATGAATGGACTCCACCTAAACGTTGGGAAAACCCAAACGTTACGTCTGGGTGCTCCAGACACTCCTTCGACCGCTACACTCGACCTTCTGGGAGTAACTGTTAGCAGAAACCTGACATTTGGACCCCACCACGAAAAAATTATTCAGAATGTCAGGAAACGAATCGGAGTCATCCGCCGGCTCTGCACTACGGTATCGCGAGGGCCACTACTGACCGAGATAGCTAGAGCCATAGTTATCGGGAAACTTCAGACGTCTGCTTGGGTGACTAGAAGTGCAAACTTCTCGTCTGCTGCTGAACCCCCTCACACCCCTACAATGGCAAAGACTAGCTCAGATGCGCAACTTGCCATCAACGATCTCGCACGTATCTTGCTGGGAGTTCAAAGAGCAGATCGGTTGCGTGTGGTTGACCTTCTCGACAGGTCACATCTTCCATCTGTAAATGAGATCTTAGTGAAGCAGGCTGCCATATCTGCTTGGAAGGCTATGAATGTGGACAGTTGTCCCTTTGAGAGGATTCTTGAGGGCTTCGATGAGCGCACCCGTAGTGCTACAATATGCCTCAAGAAACCCGTTTCTACCAACTGTGTCGCTGCTGTTAACCTTTCAAAGGCCTGGAGCTTGTCACAGCCATTAAGAGAGGCATGCACCTTATCAAGTGCTCGGAGGGTAGCAAAGACAATGGCAGGGTTGTCTAGATCCATATAGCTCCTTAAGTTTAATGTATTTATGAAAATTGAAAAAATATTTACTTATATATGTATATATATTTTTTTTTTTTTATTTTTCTTTGATTAATATTTTATTATTATTATTATTGTATAATTATTTGTGTTTGTATATAAAGATACATGTTTTTTTATATTAGTAGCCATGAAGGCTAGGGCTATAGTAGCTCTGTAATAAATCATACAACAACAACAACAATTATAGTACCATAAAAATTAACCTTATGTTTTAACAAATGAAATAGAATATAATAAGCAAAATCTAAGCTAATTTGAAATTTTGTATTATGCTGAATTTTATTTTTCTTTAATATATGTAAATATAATATGTCGTTTACGTTTTTAAACTCTAAATATAAAAAAATATATATATATTATTAGTCGAATCCCTCCAGCCTAAAAACACATGTGTTTTATTAACACAACATCTTTCTGGCTTAACCTACAGAATATTCTATATTTATCAATTATGGATGCTATTTTTAGACGAATTTTTGCTCTTATAAAACAAAACAAGTCATATCTTGAAAAATTGAGTGAGCTAATCCAAACCTGCTTAATGTTTATATGACACGTTTCTTGAGGTTATTTAGCAACAATCATAAGCGTAGGGGAGATATTGATTTAGGGGCAGCATTCAATTTGCCCAATTTTAACAAGAACTGTTAAATGGGTGAAAAAATAATCAAATGAAAAAAACTATGTAGATAAATATTTTCTTTATAGTAATTACATACATTCATTGCATTATATTTATTTGGTTATAATTCAAAATCCGGTTGCTTTCATAATTTAATATTTTTTTCTACGACTTAAATGCCCGAATACCTCAACCAATTTGGCCGAATTTGAGAACTCACCCGATTTTTTTTCGCCCCCTTGTCTCCTACGCCTATGGCAACAATCATCATTGATACGTTATCTAATACAACTGTATCTTTGAAATCCCTCTTCTCCACAAAGTAATATTATTTATATGTGCCACATCTATTGCTTATGATTACAAATATTATCTTCACTCTGATGATGAAGAAGTAAATGCATTGGCCCGGCGTGTGATTACTTTTCTCCCCCTCTGTTGGGTCCATTCCTCTTCCACAAATATCGTACTTTCAAGCACCGTTTATCTCATCCAGGAGATGAGGAGGAGCTCACTACAGAATGGCACTCATACCTTGCATATGTGTATCCACCGCATATATTTGCTTTACTCTCTGGCTAGCAGAGATTCTTCGAGCCTACATAAGGGAGGCCTTGGATCCCGGACTCCTTCAAAAAGGTTTCTTAGAGGCCATAGCAACAGCTGAGCTATGTGCATCTGGGTTGAGCTCGTCATCAGTGAGTTATATTTTGCTTAAGACTGATGTTTCCTAAGGTTCTTACTTTTGTTTTTGACAGTTGCGGATAATTATGGAGTATTTGCTTATGGAGTGCTCCTGTTTTTCCTCACGATTTGGTGGAGCTCCAGGTGGAATGAGGAGACAGCTTGTCCATATACGCACCTTGAGGACTGTTTGCTTGGAAGGAAGACGTGGGCAGAGGTTGCAGTGATTACTTTGGCAGAGACCCTTGGAGGACTCCTTGTTTTTCAGTAAGTTTTTCTCTTAGATGAAATAAACAGATAAAAGAATCAATTGCTGTTAATGAAGTATGATGCTTAAAGGAGCATTTTTATTAAAACAAAACGTTATTTTCAAGCCCACATTATATAACAATTTATTTTTCTCATGTATCAAAACTCATTTTTAAGGACTTTTATAGCTAACCGGAAGTAGCCCAACGAATTTTGCCGGAGAAGAAAAATATTGCAGGACATTTTGTCCCTATTCAACCTCAACTCGTGATGAAGAAGGATTTTGGATTGTGACAAATTATTTTCTATGACACACGCTGCTATATATAGTACCTAGATACAAGCAACTCATAAATACTTGCTACTTATGCTTGAGCCATTTTTATCGAGTAGATATGGGAAGTAACCCAACACAGATAAGCAAACAAATTGGGTGTTCAGAAGAAATGGACCAAGGTAGAAAAGGAAAATGATGACTCATGGAAGAAATGGACCAAATACATTGGTCGGCAAGTATTTGATTGGAATATATCTAATTATTGTACAAATACTATTTCTCAAACTGAGTATAAAATGACATAATTTACCATGTTGTTTTTTCATAGTATAGAAAATTAGTGCCTTCATTTTGGCCGGATTGCAAAGATTGAATACACAGATTCTCGAGTCGGATCATTGGAGGCTCTTTCATTTATTATTGTTGACTGTGACGTCACACCTCACTCTATCTCTTCAAATATTCCATTTATTATAATCGCGTCCGAAATTGGGCATAAATTTCTTCTTCTTTATGTATTTAGTAAATACATAAAGAAGCACTCAAAAAGTAAATACTATTTACTTTTTGAGTGCTCCTAACATCGGTATGATCGTTGTTTAAGACAATACGTATTATTTACAATAATTTGGTGATTTTGAACTACAGTCGAGTATTTATCTAAAACTGCAAAAATAAATCATTTAAGTCATTATTTACTCAGTTATATGAAAAATAGTATTTGTATAATAATAATATATATTCCACTCAATACTTGCCTACCTATGTATTTGGTCCATTTCTTCCATGAGTCCTCATTTTTCTTTTCTATCTTGGTACATTCTTTCATGGTCCATCTCTTCCTAATCCATATTTTCCTCGGCCAATTATTCCTAATATCAAAAAATTGTGATGCTGAGACCACCGTATTAGTGGTGGCGTCCAGAAGAAATACGCCAGGAAATATAACCTAGCATAAAATGACCCAAATAAAAATGGACAAGGAAGAAACGACCCAAGATAGAAAACAAAAACGATGGCACAAATCGATGGTATGACGAGTATTTAAGTGAAATACACACTGGGTATTATACTATTTCTCATATAAATTGAGTAAATCATGGCAAAAAATGATTAATTTTTGCAATTATAAATAAAAGATTTTCTTGTAGTAATTGTTACTAGACAGAGGAAATATTTATTTCAGCCCTTTTTTACATGTGTCATCATTTTCCTTTTCTATCATTAGCCGTTTCTTCCTGATTCATTTATTCCGAAGTCGTATTTTCCTGCGCCATTTCTTCCTAATATTGGGGTGGTATATGCACAATACTTACGTATATTATTCATATTTTATTTATTTGAATATTTCAGAAAAAAACACACAACAAAGTTTATTTTTCTTATTGAGTGTCTTATTCATTTTCATTGATCCTATATATAAATAACGATATAACTGTAGATTACTGATTTTACAAGATTGCTTCCAAAACATATTATGTGAGTTTAATAAGAAAACGATTAAATATCAATTTGATAACAAATAATCCTTGTTCTACCAAATTTTTGAATTTTCATTTTTTACATTTTTGATCCTTTAGTTTCACATTCAATAAACATTTGTTGAATGACTTTATTCGTTTTGAGTTATTGTATATATATATATATATATTATTAAGCATTATAGTTTAAAATTAAACACCGAAACTAAAGTCAAAACAAATTGAGTTCATATATTAAATATAACATCAATAAAGGCAGTTAAAATATAAAACTATATCACGTAAAAGCCGTTTAAGCAATTAAAAACTAAATCATAGCATTTTTTCTGCACTCTGATAACCATTTTATTATCCTAAGTCTTTGTCATTATTCAAAGCATTCTAACATTTTGAATTTATGTCCAATGATTTGTGTAACTACTGAAGTAAATCTAATAAAAGTTGTTTTGCAGTGATCCTTCAATATAGTTTTATATATTATATATATATAAAGGTTTTAATTTAAAAACTTCATCATTAAAAATACCCATGAAGTATGAATATTTCCATATAATTAAAATCTACGCGAAAAGAATAAATAAATTTACTTTTTAGATATAAGAAGTAATTGACTGAAGAAAAATTATTCTACAACAGCAGAAGTTACTGAACTTGTTATACATATGAATTTTTATTTTGACGAACGAGGCCCTGACATTCAATAAAGAAAGAACTAATATTATTTGATGCCGCTTTAATGTTATATATTCACAGGGTATAGAAGCAAAACGTGGACTCTTAAAATTGCTAATTTTCTCAAAAAATAACAAAGTTGGGCGTTTATATTTTTTGAGATTCAGATTTATTAGCCTCTTTAAGCATAAATGATCAATAATAAACCATCGTCAATTCTCAAGAAGGTCCGAGCAGGATGCGAAAAGGAAAATGAATAAATATCCTCTCGGTCGATTAATAATGTATTTCCGACGAGATGTTTTAATCTACAATAAATAAATCATAAATATCGCACACAAATAACATATATAATTTTTTACATTAAATCGAAGCCCTTTGGTCCTGAACGAGTCTTTTAGGTTTTCTTCTTTTTCACAAGTTATTTTTAATAAAAATTATAATACATAGATTTAAATAATATATACAATAATACAGTTGAAGATTAGTTGAGCCAGTACTTCTTCATCCCCACCCTGTTATTACAAGATTTTCCTAAAGTAACTTTAATAACGTGATCATAATGACTGGTCGACATATCTCCCAGTATTAGGGTTGTAGATTTTTTTTTGGTTTCCTAATCTTGTTGGTTGTGATATGGGTGTCATGTCTGTCTGTTCCTTAGGATCTTGTGTGGGAATAAATGGAACTCCGTCTTCAAGCTGAGGGGTAGATTCTACCAACAGGTTCGGATTTATTGGTTCTACTGTATTCGTTACCTCTAGTCCATTGGAGGGTGGAATTTTTTCTTCAGACGCTTCATAAGTGTCTCGAAGAAGCTTTTCCCCAGCAGAAAAAATGGTTGGGTACTGGTTGGTTTCTCCGTGGGATTGTTTTAATGTGAAGAGTTCTGTGAGCTTCACATAGTGGATTTCTGGGGTCACCGCCAAGTTTTTAATTGCGAGGAGGAAGCATTCTTCATTTAAGATATTATTGTTCGACTTCAAGAGATCATCTCCTAATTCCACCTCACTGCATTGGAACAGTTGATCTACAACCTCCGTTTCCGATACGTGTGTGACCCGTTTGAACCAGTTCCACCTGGATACGAAGCTGTTTCAGGTCTCTTCGGTAGAGTCATATCCTATTTTTGGCCTCTCACACGATGGGGCTTTTCTGATCCTCGGCGCAGCGGCCTGCACTAAAGCCTGTGGATGTTGTCTACTATGCACCTCAAAGAGAGCGAGGGCGACCTTCTCTGACTCATGTTCTATGCACGCTCCGCATTCCGGGTACGGACAATCCAATTTCAAAGTCATTGGGATTCGTGAGCTGAAGACGCACTGAGGGTTTCAATATTAAAACATGAATAAATACCCTCTCGGTCGATGAATAATGTATTTCCGACGAGATGTTTTAATCTACAATAAATAAATAATAAATATCGCACACGAATAACATATATAATTTCTTACATGAAATTGAAGCCCTATGGTCCTGAACGAGTCTTTTAGGTTTTCTTCTTTTTCACAAGTTATTTTTAATAAAATTATAATACATAGATTTAAATAATATATAATAATACAGTTGAAGATTAGTCGAGCCAGTACTTCTCCAGAAAAGGATCTCAGATCTGCTTGTCGCAGAAATTGAGGTGGCAAAGATCATGGACATTGTAAAGTGCTCCAGGAGCCTCGTTTTCAAGGTTGCCAAGATGAAAAAGGACGGGGAAGGCCTCGAGACAAAAGCAGGAAGTGGTGGCCACATTTAAAGAGGACTCCCGAGTTCCTGGAGAGTCGGGGGAGACTGGAGAAGAAGATCAAGGTGGACCCCGAGGGAAACTATGTGTGGACGCAGGATTGTGCTCCATCACACACGTCGGACCTGTGCCAGAAGTTCTGCACTGCCAACATGGCTCATTTTTGGCCGAAGGTCATGTGGCCCTCTTCCTCGCTGGATCTGAACCCGTTGGACTTCGCCGTGTGGGGCGAATTGGAGAAGAAGACCAACAGGACTCTTCATCCAAATGTGGATGCTCTAAAGGCCACCATCAGGACAGAGTGGGACAACATGTTGGAGGAGTTCCTCATCAACTCCTGCAAGGCATTCCGGCGCCGTGTGCAAGCTGTCATTGAAGCTGAAGGAGGCCACATCGAGTGAGAGTACTCACAAAGGCCCTACCTATAAGTTTTGTTAATAATAATTATTATCATTTAAATAAATTAAGATTATATCATTACTTTTCTAAAAATTGTCTCTCGAGTCCACGTTTTGCTTCTATACCCTGTATATATATAACAACCGAAATTTTATCAATATCCATGAAACTTCTTAAATTTTATCTTAAATCAATATCCGATAATTTTTATGTCTTTTTTATCGATTAGCGTTTATGTATTCATCTTCATATACTAGTTCAGTATTTATTATTGTGAAAATGCAACATTTCGAAAAATTATCCTTCTATTTTCATCCTTTTTTTTTACAGATATGTCTATGCTCTATGGTGGATTGAAATAACGGAGACCCATGTGGGTCGAGCCCACTCTGCCACATTCGATAACTGCCCCTCTGATCTAACAGTCTCAGCTTTTAGTGGAGCATTCGTTGAAGGAATTTGCACGATGCTCTGTCGGCTATCCTCAAAATTCATTTCAGACAGACAGCCCTTTGGTGCACGGGCAATCGACTCCCTCATTGCCACTTTCCTAGTTGTGGCCTGTAAGTATAATCCCAAAACAGGGGGGGGGGGGGGGGGGCTCGAGTACAATGCACACTTTATAAAATGCAATATGAGTAATTTCAACTGGGATCGGCTGTCCCATCTTTTGTTTTTATAATAACGGTAAAGCAATCGAGAGCAAGAGAGACACTCTGAGATCTAGGTTGTAAAATCTACAAAAACACTTTTTATAATTTTTTAAGCAGCTTGTAAATGAGGATAACAGATATCATGCAAACAGTTCTTACAATAACTGCAGCCTTTGCCTAATTGTTTCACTTTCGTATTTTATAAATAGTATGTTTTTGGGCACATGCTTTGTGATACAACAGAAATTTGAGTTTTAATTGAGGTCATGTCTTGGATCAAATTTTAACCATACTTAATTTATAAGTAGCGTTGTCCCAATCACGTTTTTTGCTCCCGATCTGATTCCAGTCATTTGAATTCGAGTATCGACCGATCCGATATTTCTCGATCCGATCGCTTTTTTTGCACCCGATACAAACCTGCAAGTTAATGTATGATTTTTTATACGACAAAAAAAAACCTATCGTACGTTTAAAAAATCACACAGTAACATACAGGCTTGTACTTATTAAAAATATCTTCATGAATGTCTAGCCCTGGCGCCAAAAAAAAAGTATTTTTCAAAGATCAGTAGTGTTATACTTTTATATCCTTTTGATGGGAAAAATCCTTTGTAAAAAAACGTCGTCACTTTCAGAATTACGAACGACAATTTTTCATGAAGGTCAACAAGTCTGATATATATATTTATAATTAAAAAAGACATCGGACAAAGCCGATATCTTTTTGCCGATTCCGATTTTTTGAAAATGACGTGATCAGCTCCGATCGATCGGGACATCTCTATTTGTAAGTTTTAGCAAGTTTTTCGTTGTGCTGAGGTAGTGTATTAAGAAAATGGAGGTCGTGGTTTGGAGAACGGCTATTATTTATAAATTTCTATTGTGAGGGGGAAGTAGTATACATATAATTTGTAAAAATAAAGATATTGAGGCTATGTACAAAAAAATGTGACCCCTGGATAAATATAAAGTAAATTTATTTGCGTCTTTTTGTCCGTCTATTTAAGCTTTTAAATACTCGGGTGGATATCTCAATCCAGTACTTGCTACCTCACTCAAATACGGATGTCGGGGACACCCTCTTCTGGAACATATATTCGTCTACTGGATCGGTGCATCTGCAGGAGCAGTCTCTTCAATTTACCTATATCCCTGGGTAGCTGAATATGCTCAAAAGTCAAAGGAAGAGTGATGGGGATTAATTATTATCAATAATAATAGTTATTATTTTTCGTAAATTAATATATATTTTTTTTAAACCACACCATGTATATTATGTGATAAATGAATTTAATTTTGTCTTAATATACGCAACAGTGATCAAATATACAGACTGAGCACAAAACGCATTTCCCAACATGTTAATTAAACTATTGTGATATCATGATTGAGCATGTTTACCTTCATATATTTATTTATAGTGTTCATATAGTGAATAATAATGTTTAATGGGTCTATCAAGTAAAATATTAATAATTATAATCTGTCAACAAATTTGTCGTTTAAATGTATATAAAATATATCTATAAATGAGTAATAAACTATTACATAATGACAAGAGGAGAAAAGTATGTCACTTATCAAACAACTCATCTTCTTCCGAGGATGAATCAAAGATCTTCAGTCGCGTTGGGGGTTTAAGCTCGGTTTTACTGACTTCTATTAGGTGTTGTATTTCATGGCTTGTCTCAGGGGATAAGGCACTCTCATCACTTAAACAAGTCTTCCGCCGTGAGGGGAGTCTTCGGTTGGAGGGTATTCGAGGTCGGGACTTGGTGAGTCCTACGAGTAGTTTGGACTGATGATTATTTCCTTGAATTGGCGAGAGGAAGGGATCTCCGCTAGTTGATGATGAGTCACTACAGCTCCTAAGACACTCCCTGATGTAAAGACTTGGCTTAATCGCTGACCAAGCTCCGCAGACAAGGATTTCACGAGTGGGGCAGGAGTTGCTTGTGGCTGGTTCTCCATGACTTTCACACCTTGATCCTCAGGGATGGGGTCTGAGCATGGTTTACCCGATATAAAATCCTTACTCTTCTCCAGGCCGGAAATTGCATTCTTATCGTTATGAGCAGGCTGTGGTGTTCCTGCGTGTGAAGAAACTATATTCACTGGGCTCTTATCTTTGTTTTTGTCCATTGTATTTGAGGTCATTTTTGAGCCACACCTATGGTAATACGATCCACTAAATAACTCACTAGAGTCCTCATCTGAATCATCAAAAAGCCTAATTTTAGGTAAATCACTGGATTTCGGTAAAGAGGCAATGGATGAATCCTTCTTTTCATGCTCTGAGGTTAATTCAGATGACAATTTAGTCAATGGTTTTTGAACTTCTTTTGAGTGTTCACTGAATAGCTCCTCAGAATGTTTAGGCTTGTCATTTTGAGAATCCTTGGACAAGCTTTTTTGTAAGATCCTCCAAGGCAAAAAGGGTGGATTCTTTTTAAATAAACTATCTTCATCGTCATCACTGGAGTCATCAAAGAGACTCTTTGATTTAGGGAGAACATTGGATGCTGGAATTGGGGGCAAGGACTTTTGACTGGATTCAAGGGGAGTAGAAAATTTTCTTTCGTTCCTTCGCCTGGATGCTTGCGGACAAAAGGAGATTTCTGAATCGTCATCAGTCTTTGAACTCTTCGACATTCCATGAGGAGAAACATCCTTCATTACATTATTCTCATGAGAACCCTTGTTCACTCTATCTAAGAGCTCTTTGTGTAGAGCCGAGTGAATGGGCTTTATTTTTTGTTGACCATAATCCGGTACATCTGGGGCAACCTTGGACAACTCCCTTGGATTGAAGCCGTTATCACCTTCCTCAGAACTACTGCTGCTACTACTAAATATACTTTTATCTTTCTTAATTATGCCTTTCTTGCTTTGAGGTTTATCTTTCGAGATGACTTTTGTCTTTTGGTTGTTCATTAGAGTTCCCTTTGACCTCGGATCTCCCTACAGAGAGCGTTCATTAGACTACTCGATGATGAAGAAGAAGGCCCTTCCTGATGAAGGAGTGAGTCATTTTCTTCTTTCGACGAGGGATTCTCAACGGAGGAGTAAGCGGATGAAGTCGAAGCATGGGAGATGCTTTCGGCAGGGGGTTCAATAGTAGTTTGCATGGGGTTCGGAGGAGGAGGAGGAGGGGCTGGTGGTACCGGTATTTCGGAGCAAGTGGACGGCTCATCAGCGGAGAATTCGGCCCTTTGTCAAATTGCAAGCCAATGTAATCATCTCCCTAATAAATAAAAAAGTTTGTACATTAAGAAGATTATACAAATGTTATTTAATTTAAAGTATGCCATATATGCTTTTGCTGATTCTATGTATGAAAATAGGTCAAGATTTGGTTCTATCTCGGAGCAAAGACTGTATCTTAATTCTTAATCCAATGGCGGAGGATAAAAAGACTACAAGAGTTAAATCAGTAGCTAACGCTATAATGATATAATGAATTTGATTACTTTGTGCTCACCAGCTTTTCAGTAAGGAAAAATAATTAAATACATACATATGGAAACACGGCTCACTTCGCATATGAGCTTCTATACTCCTATTCAAATCCTCACATTAAGATACAATGATAATTTTGCTTAAGCTGCAAAATATGGAGTGTTGAGCATTAAAAAATCACTCCTTAAATACCCAAAATATAACTGATTCTGTATTGTAGTCTTATTATACGCATTACCTCAAACTCCCGCGAGCCTATAAGATAAGGAAGTCGTCGGGAGGAGTACGAAGCGGGTAGTATAGTTGATTCTTCCGATGACGATGAAAGCTAGAGTAATAAAATATACACGTATGGGAAATAAACTATATGAAATGTAAAGGAAAGTGCGTTCGACACTTAAATTCAAGAGAGATGAGAGTATTATTTATAAAATCAACACCATTTAATTCATAAGATATTATAGTTTTTCATGCCCTAATGTCAAAATATTTATTTCTACATATACTTGATACTGAATCATTTCAATATTTTTTGCACTTTTGAAGCTGTGACAATTGCCATAAAAATTGAGAAAAGAACGGATCATAACATTAGCATGGATGTTACAAATTGTAAATATGAGTTAAAATCTATTGCATGTGCTGTGTTATTCTAATCCTGAATTGTTTATCCATACGTTATTTATTATTTTGTCAATGTACTTGCATCTATATAGATAGCCAATAGCCTTTTATCATTAAAACGAGTATATTACACCTTCAGAGGCAAATATAAGTACGTATTTCAAAATCGGTTCCAATAAAAAGAAGAAATTTCAAATGATTCTGTCGGAATTTCTAGGGATTGATAGGTGAAAAGTGATAATATATACATATAAAAATAATTAAAGGCTAGGCTACATAATGATTACTAAGACTTTATGAATTTATATTGATATTTAATGGAAAACTTATTAATAATTTCCATAACATTATTATTTCTTACTTTTAGCCTACCTCGTTAAAGTAATTATTCTCCCTTTTAAATTTTAGTTTAGACATGACAATGATTTTCCAATTCATAGATCAAACCCCATGATCAGATTCAATAACTAACTCACTTTTGTTCTTGAAGGAATTGCATTGCCTTCTCAGAGATGTCCTCTGGATTATCTGACGGTTCTTGCTCCTTTGGATTACATGACGATTCTCCGAAAAAAACACATCCAACTTCAACCAAGGGATCATCTTCTTCTGCCACATTATTCTCAATAAACTGATTATTGGACGTCAAATAAAAGTCGTTGACAGCATTGTCTGAAAGAAAGCAATTCAGTCTAACTTTTCGGAATGAAAGCCTTCAATCATACTTAGACGAGACTGAGCCACGGCTGTGGACTCGTCCAAATAGTCAAGATCCTTAGATATTTGACTGCATTGACTCAATATTGAATTCCCCGTAAGCTCCATGAGACGGAAAGTAAGCGCAGATCCTTCGACTGAGTCCCATTGCTCCCGAGCCACTTGGAGGAGGCGTCCCTCTATTTCCTCGAAGGAACCTGAAATGGACGAAGACATGGCTGCAATCCTTATGTGTGATCCTCCCCCAGGATATTGTTTTGTGGTAGTTTAGAATAATAATCCATATTATATTGATAAGAACTCAAATTGCGATATGAAGTCTCTTATCCGGCCACAGAAAAATCATTTACTTGGTTCATTTGTTTTTGTTGTCTTCAAAAGTAATGTAGAAAATTCACGAAACTTTTTATAGCTATCACGCAACCTCAATATAAATAACATCGTAACAGGACTACCATCCATAGAGATATAAAGATATCTTTATATCTCTATGCTACCATCCCCCAAGGGCTCTGCCATCCCCGAGCTTTTAACAAGGAATACTAGACACTACCTGGAAAGGAAGGGAAAATTGTAGCTTCCAAGTGAAGGCCATGATACGTTGATTAACATAGCAATAAAGTAAAAGTTTTAATTGTATTTTTTTAGCTAAATGAGTCATTTTCACTTCAATAATTCATAATTCAACGATCAAACAGGTAGCTATTATATTTAACAAAAATGATCAAACAAGTAGCTATTATATTTAACAAAAATGAATAACGAGTGTGATATATACATATTTTAATACTTTTTATTTATCAACAATAGTTTCCACAATAAAATATAATATTATTTACAAACGATACATAGTTTAACAGTTACAAATAAGTAATTCAAGATTATATGTTTTCATTGTGAAATAGACTGTAATTAAGAATTTTTTCTTTTCAAATTAATATATAAATAACATCGTAACAGACTACCATCCCCGGCTTTTACCAGGAATACTATAAACTAACTGGAAAGGAAAGGGAAATTGTAGCTTCCAAGTTAATACGTTGATTAACCTAGCAATAAATTAAAAGTTATTATGTATTTTCACTTCATAATTCATAATTCAACGATCAAAACATAGCTATTATATTTAAAAAAGAATGAATAACGAGTGTGATATATTTTTAATACTTTTTATTTATCAACATAGTTTCCACAATAGTAAATATAATATTATTTACAAACGATACATAGTTTAACAGTTACAAACAAGAAATTCAAAATATATGTTTTCATTGTGAAATAGACTGTAATTAAGATTTTTTTCTTTTCAAATTAAATTTCATATCTGACGATCTTTGTTTCTCTGAAACTACACTGCTCATTAAACTTCTATTTTGGAGGTGCCATGAGTTTCAAATCGGAGGATCTTGAGGAGGTTACAGAGGGGCGGGCGTTACGTTTGAGGGCGGCTCCGTTCAGGTTGAGCCGACTTTTTTCATCCACGAAAGATAACATTCCGCCACGCGACCCCGATAGTATTTGACTCTTCCGCCCCTATTCAATATGAATAATTAATAAGACATATGGGTGATATTAAATTTACGTCATAGCGTAACTCTATCTTGTTTTATCACTACCTTAACATCATTTAATTAAAAACAGATGATGGAATATACTTTTTAATACTAAAAACAAAGTCAATAAAAGAATAAAAGCCACGTATAGCTACGATCCTACTAAAATTGGACAATAATACGTTCGACATATATAATGTCGTATCAGGACTAGCACCCCCCAGACAATCACCCCCCGGACTAGCACCCCCCGTGCCAATCACCCCCCGGACATTTACCCCCCGTTAGTAATATTTATTATCTCTTAAAGTCCACTTATGAAGTTAACTATGTTTTCCAGCTATTAACAAAGGTGACGTCACTGGTAAACCACTTTCTTGATCTCCTTTTCCGCTGCTTGCGAGACTAATGGGGACTTAGTTATCTTTAAAAATGCCGTTTCCGGTGTGAAGAAATGAATATAATAAATTGAGAATAAATTTATATCACTTATTTGAGTGTATGAGTTTTTGATCATAGTCTTCGATTTAGGACAGTGGTTCCTTGATGAAATCTTAGAAAATAGCTTAGGACCTACATGAGCAAATAAGATATCTTGAGTTGATAGGTTACAAACTGTATGATTGTCTAGTTGTACCATAATATCCCATATATAAGGTCTAAGACACGAAATTTGCAAATTATGCACGTTTAATTTATACAGATTCCAATTCTAAAGGACTGGGACTGCATACTAACCAGTGACGTCATCTTTGTTAATAACTAGAACCATAGTTAACTGCATAAGTGGACTTTAAGAGATAATAAATATTACTAACGGGGTAAATGTCCGGGGGTGCTAGTCCAGGTGTGATTGTCGGGGGTGCTAGTCCGGGGGTGCTTGTCCGGGGGGTGATTGCCCTAGAACCATATAATGTTAGTTTAATATTTATTTTACTTATTATTGGCTTGATATTGTGATACAGTAAAAATCTATATCATAAAAAAATATTTATGATTTATTATTATATATATATGTATATAATAAATATATATATATATATATTAATCATTCATATTTTAAATTGCTTTAAGTTTAACAAATGGTACTTATATTTTTGATGAACAGTTAGAAACCTCTTATTAAAAAATAGTTAGAAACTCTTACTTTGACTTCGACATCCATCCACTAATAGACTCGATGCTCGAGCTAAAATACGAAAATCCCCAGTCTTCATCGCTATTTAGAAATGCAGCGTATACTCAACCGTTGGTCCAAAAAGCTCTGGCAAATGGGATAAGATCCTCCTCGTAGCTCTTGTATCGAAGTTCTTTCATATGAACAATGTCCATTATTTCACCCTAGGAGCAAGGCAGCTTAATAGTCATTTCACGGTTGCAGTCCACGGAAGGGCAGCATAGCAGTTTTGGATGGACTTCTCTGGTTGGACCTCATAGGCCAAATTATGTCTGTTGAAGGAGGAGAGAAACCATTTGGAGACTTCATTTTTAGATGATGTAGAATTCCGTTCGGACGCGGGGCGTCGCGGTGGCCGTTAGTGCAATAAAAGGGACTTGGGGGAAATCACTTTGGAGCTTATGGAGAAGCTAGTAGTCGCGGTGAAAGTAGTGTCCCCACTGAGACACACAGTTGGCCTCATCAATAACGAATCGCTTGAGGGTATCCCGCGAATAAAGGCTTCGAAAGACTATTGAGCTTCTGAGAGGTAGATACCTTCTCGGGAGTCGAGTATAGATGTGATTTGGGGCGTGAGGAGACATAAACTTTTAGTATATTTTCAGCTGCCGCCATAGTCAAGCCGATGAGATGATCTGCAGGATTCCCAGACCGTCGAGCTTTGTGAATTTATCATGTATGAGGGATGCAAGGAGGGATAGGACTACAGTGACTCCGCCCTGGACTGCGGCGGATAACTGATAGAAGAGACTCTTTCCGCCCCCGTGGGCATAAGGACAGAGGTGAAATTGTTCAAGAGGATCGCATTAATGGCTGACGGTTGATTGAGGCGAAAGCTGTGGATATCAAAGGACTCTTGAGCTTCCCAAAGAGATCGTTCGAGAAAGAGTAGTCCCTCTTTGGCATATTATTATATCCTTGTTTACAACAGGAGCAAAGACTTGTATACCCTTTTTGAAACACAGAATATAAGAACTTAAAATAACACTACACAACCACGTTTTTTGAAATAAATATTAACTGAATTGATAATGATGGCCTTCATGTGCGCATGAAGGGAGTGCCCGTTTATGACGACATCCTTCAGCTAGCTTCTAGTAAGCTTTAGCTTCTAGTACTTCTTGGCTTTTACCCCCCGTGCCATTGACCCCTCGTTACCTCCGCCGAAGGAGGTATTGTT
>CP045893.1:19441935-19481537 GCA_013387185.1 Caligus rogercresseyi | reverse complement strand
AAACATATATTCGACCTTGATCTATCAAAAAGTGTCTTTTTTCTTCCCAATCCCCAGAAATGTATTCATATCCTGTCTTAAAGAAATGTTAATAAACCAAAATCGTGTAACATGAATTATCCACACAAAGTGTTATGATGTCCATGATTTCCGTAAATATTTAAATTTTGTTGCTTGTAAAATGTTTGATCTATTTTCCAAAAATTATGCCAAGGATTTAAATAGCCTGTTTCACTCTAAAAAAAGAAGACAGCCAAAAAATTATGAATCAGGACAAAAAATTAAAAAATTAAATGGATTATTGTAATTTTTGTATTATGGTTTGGTTTCTAGTTACTTGTGTAAATGTATATTTGTGTAAATAAAGTTCCAACAAAGACGAATTATTTTTATTCAATTTATTATTATCAATTCATTTCATATATAAATGGGTCATTGATAGCATGTAAGAACGTAGATATCTTCATCCAGTGTGGCATTATCTGAGACGTATTCAGCACTTCTTCCATGGAGATGAGAAACGGGCTCTTTTGACGGGAAAACTCTATGGCGTATTCATCTCAGATGCATTAACTTCCTCCCTAGTCCATTGTGAGTAAGGAAACAGTCCTATCATCCAGTGACCCTTGACCATTTATTAACTTCAACGTTGACGTGAGATAATGTTACAGATAGATAGGTTGAAGATGAATGAAGAGTCCCTCTTCCTGCGATTCCAAAAGCTTATAGACTCCACGGACTGATTAGTCACCGGCACAAATCCTCAAATTCATCCTTAGGGGGTTGTAAGTAGACGTGGAGTCCTCTTCCTCTTTATTGGACTCGAATGTCGTCGTTGAGAAACTTAATTTCATCTCTTTTAGTAGTATAAAACTGTGTGTAAAGTGTGACTACATTGGTACAAATATTCAGGCTTGTTGATCGGAGTTTTTTCTGATGGCGATCAATAGCGATATTGATCGCTGATCGGAGTATCGCAAAAGGTCTGATCTTTATATCTTTTGATCGTAAGAAAATAACTAAAAAATAGCGATCCGATCAATTTTTATAAAATAACTAAAAAAGAAAAAATGTTTGTAATAAGGAATTTTGAGACAAACCCTACATTTCTTAAAACTTAACTATCTGTCATATCGACCAAATCCATTCCAACAACTAATATTGTTTAGAAAACACAAAATACAGACAATACTAATGGAAAAAGCCAGTGTGTGCTATCCTGATATATTTTTTGTCCTAAAATATACAGACAGGCGACTATGTAGAAGTCATTGTTTTGGAGCTCATAGGCTATGGGAAAATTTATTCTGGCATCTCCTGTCTTAAAGTATGCAGAAATATGTCAATTGTGGAGCCAGAGTGTTGTGGCTCATAGGCTATGAGAAACAATCATTCTGATATTTTTGTCCTAAAATATACAGACAGGCGCCTATGGAGAAGTCGTTATTTTGGAGCTCATAGGCCAGTGGTTCCCAAAGTGGGGGCGCGACCCTTAGGGGGGGGGGGGGCGCAGAGCAATGCAGGGGGGGGGGGGGGCGGGAAAAACGAATGAATGAAAATATAAATGCCGTTGACTAAATAACACTGCTAGAAATGGACAAAAAAACAAAAAAAAGGTTGAGGTGTGTATTAACTTACAATGTGTGAAATAAACTGCAATGGACTCTGAGAACAAAATGTGTGTATGTCCTTTTTTGGCGGGGGGGGGGGGGGGGGCAAAAATTTCTTATATACCAAAGGGGGCCCCAGCAGAAAAAGTTTGGGAACCACTGTCATAGGCTATGGAAACAACCATTCCATTGTCATATAAAGATGAATGCTTATAAAGGTTTGACTGTATATACATTTAAATTTTTACTTAGAATTAGTATTATATTGGTAATTTCTTTGTTGATCGCAATTAAATTGATCGGATCGCTGATCGGAAAAATCCCTGATCGTTATATCGCTATATCGCAAAGAATTTATGATCGCTATTTTGATCGGATCGCTATTTTTTTTCCTGATCGCTCACAAGCCTGCAAATATTATTGTTTACATTAGGAGTGTTCCCTCCATCTCTAAGTACTCCTTGCATCATGCTTCATCTGCTTAATGAAATTATCAAACTCTTTTGATGGGTCGGAGGTTTGGTTTGGGTTACGGAATACCCAGTTCCGTTTATCACAAAATGATTGCCATAAAGTTGGTGTATCCGCCCAACCACAATTGGAGACTAGCGTTTATTATATAAGACTTCAAAGCACAAAATTGCTATAGAAAGAACTGTACACAAGGCATAGGCCACAAAAAGCAAAAAAACATTTTCAAATGAAATAAGTGTCCCAGCTGACTCCTTCGAAATCCTCAGATCTTTGAACCAATTTTTGTTTATTTGCCAAGCACTCCATGCTCACCATATGGATGTAGAACTTTTCAAATGAGCGTGTAAGGGGAGAGTCCTTTTGAATGATACTGTGAAAAACATGAGACTTGGATTGGATCTCGAGTATTCCTTGGAGCTCTTGACGACTGGAAAGATCTTTGGACAGGAAATAGTGAAGTCGGGAAATGTCACATAATAATAGTGTATTTGTGTTTTAATTCTTTTCAAATAGAAATGATATCCGATTGTTGTTCATAGTCCTCTAAATTGGCTTCTACGTGATCAAACAGGGCCTTAGACTTGTGACCATTTGAAGCTGAGTAGAGGGTTCTAATATGCCAATAGTCGCCTTCCAAAAACATAAACTTCCAATTCGGATTCCTCATTATATCATAAACTAGAAAGATAAAAATTACCAAGTTATAAGAGAAATAATTATATCATTTAATAACTTATATATATATATATATGACCTCCCAAAATGAAACCACTTTTTTTAGTTCTTTTACATAGTCCCAGCGATTCTGGTTCATTTTTTGATGCTGAAAACAAATATCTTATTAAAAATCTCTAGCATTGTTAGAAATCGGACGTCACTGAGGTTGAATGTGGCGCTCACTTCCGGTTTCTGGATCTAAAGGGATTTATCGGCAAAAATGGCCATGTACAGTATTCTGCGCCACAAATATGCGTATTATCATCATGGTACATGCTCTGGCACACATTAAATGGTTTTCCGTCCAATTAAATACCGATATTTGCCCCAATTGTACTCTATTATGTAAATTAGGCCATGGAATTCTTAGCAGTTTTTCTTTATACAATAGCCAGTTAATTTTTTTAAATCAAACCTGTTTTTATTTGTAAACACGTGACCTAAACACCGTATCAGATTCCTTTTCATTCTTTGATCTATCAGTCAAGTGTCTTTAACATAAAATGGAACCTCGGAAACCGAAGAAGCGCCTAAGCGAGGCACTGGGTATTGGTGACCCTCTAGAAATTTTCAAATCATTCCCGTTAACCGAAGAGGTGTTACGGCACTTTTACTTTCATCTTTGGTCTTTGGGTAGACCGGACGCGCAGCTAGCTGCCCGTAGCATCGCCGATTCCCTACTTCGTCTCTGGGCACCGTCTTACTTACCACTTTTGGTGAGGAAAAATTTAATTAAGAAGCTCCATCGCCTCCATGATCTATTTCGTGAGATGGTGGATTCACTGCGACGGAAGTAGAAAAACGCCGAAGAGAAGAAGGTGATCTTTCCCAAGGAATTGCAAACTCGTTTTGATGTCAGTGCCGAAAGTGCTTTAGACATCATCGAAGCCGACAAAACTCTTTCCGCAGAAGAGAAAGAAGAAGACCAATCTTTCCTTCTTGCCATTTGAGACAACCGTCCCCATTCTCTTGGTTCTTTTGATGTCAAGAGAAAAAAACGATTCGAGTGCGCAGCGGAAGGGGAACGGATCCCCGCAACTAAAGCTGACAAAGAGAGAAAACGCCAAGAAGTGATTATATCGGTGAAACGAACATAAATATATAACCATATATCTAAATGTCCGATTATCAGGTTCCATTTATCATTTAATATTCTTATATTTCTACTTTATTTCACCACGCCATTGTTTCCTCGGAAATAATTGAACAGTTCCTAGAACCGCAACCAACATCGCCTTCAATACGGTCATCCCTTACAACACGAACATCTGCTTGTACTTGTCCATATTGTACATGTCAGGCACGGTCTACTACTCTTCTATCAGCACCCGCTGCGCCAGCCTCTATCATGTAAATGGACTCTGGCAGCGACGATCCTGAAGGGGAAAGGCTTCTTTAGCAACTTATGACGACGTTTCTGTTAAAATAAACTGTTATCAACTTTGGGATTTATTTCACCAGTTACTTGTTGGAATGGAGGCGGAGCTGGAGCGGACGGACAAAGTAGGCGAAATTTACCACGGGTAGTGGATGCCGCAGCAATCTACGTCCTCAAGATGACCATCTGTGGAGAAGCTTGCGTCCAGATGGGTCGAAGGCAGGCCAAAGGACTTTTAGATGTGGCCAACTTCATCATCTACCTCTACAATCAGTACTGTTTTTGCTGCTCCTACCGCCGCTAATGCACCGTTCCTCACGCTCTCTCTTTGGAACGACTTACAGAAGTAGTCTGCCCGAGATCCACCTCTTTCCGCTAAACTCATTCCAATCCTCGACCGCCACACTTGGTACCTCACCCGTCGGAATGTCTTCTACGCACTGTTTTCCGACCCCGTTGACGATGTTTCCAAAAGAAAGATTGCCGACGCAATGATTATGCCGGAGAACGCAGGTTGTGAGGTTCTGAACAAACCTAACAAAGATTTCTCCTGAGAGCAATCTTGAAGACTTCGTTGACAGTGAAACTTGGAATCTTAGCCAGGTAAACATTCCTTTGATAATTGTAATAATCTATGATTAATTTACCAAAGAATAACAATAATTTTATACCAAATGCCACCACCTATATCTCATTGAGTGTTTCACCCTTCAACTTACAAACATCCATCCAACCTTTTTGGAGCTTCTGGTCGCACAATGGGCTTCTGATTCAACATTCATTGAGTTAAGCGGCATCGTCACCTCTCTTCAATGATGCGGCAGAGAGGGCCGTCAAGTTCGAGTCTGACTTTACCACAGTGCTGACCAAGTGCGAGAAACAGCGTCAACACATTCTTCAGGCTGTTGAACTTTCACGTCGTGCGTTCCTCACGCAACCCGAAAGTGTTTCAATCGTGTCAACGCTACCAGCTCAGTGATTGAGCTGATGGTATCGTCTGGTTATGACGCCCGTTAGATTCTTTTATGGAATGTATAGTTCAATCCATAATTATTTGATTGTCAAATATGAACATTTTAAAGGTTTTTGGAGTCAATTATCGATAAAACTGTAATAAAAAAGGAAATTTTATGTAATACATTGAAAAGTGCACGTCACAATAGTGCGTGAAATATTATTTTTGCATAAACAAAGTGCACCTTAGAAAAAAAAGAAAAAAAAGTGCATAACTTGCTAAGAATGCGCGTAAATCTCATAATTCCATGGCCTAATTTACCTAATAGAGTACAATTGGGGCAAATATCGGTATTTGATTGGACGGAAAACCATTTAATGTGTGCCAGAGCATGTACCGTAATGATAATAACGCATATCTGTGGCGCAGAATACTGTACATGGCCATTTTTGCCGATAAATCCCTTTAGATCCAGAAACCGGAAGTGAGCGCCACATTCAACCTCAGTGACGTCCGATTTCTAACAATGCTAGAGATTTTTAAATAAGATATTTGTTTTCAAGGTCATTTTGGATTTATGATCCAAAGGTTACTAAGCTTAAAAATACTATTTTACTCTGAAGCGAACAAGTCATCTTCTACTGGCGAGTGAAGTTAATTGATACAAAAAAGCTATGAAATATGATAACATAACTCACTCCATTTTTTCTGTTTTTACCTTGTTTTAGTAAATAACATCAAAATACGTCTGGTAGTAAATTAGATTTCCTTTAAATTAATAATTATTATTGAAGTCTGTAACGCCCGCCATTTTCAAGAAATTGTGGAAAACTATATTTTTACTAAATTTTTAAAACTTTGACCTCGTTGCGCGACCCTGTAATGTTGACCGATTTGTTCAAACTTTGTATGTCGTCTTCTTTTATCACCAAGAAATAGAAAATCCATAATGTTGCTAACATTTCAAACATTTGAAAAATATGAACAGCCCTAATATTATATATATACATGTATATGTATGTATCAATCAAATAAAAATAAAGTATTTTTATTTGATTGATTTACATTTAAACTATTCAAGAAGTTTCATTCTTTTCGTTTCCTTAGATTATAACTTTGCAAATTTATCCCTTAAAGTGTTTTTATAAAGTCAACTATGTGTTTATGCCCGTTTGTAACTGCAAGGTTTTGGGAAATAGTAAAGGAGCTACGATTATAGTTATTAAACAAAAAATGACGTCACTGGTAACACGCAGTCATAGTTGCCCCTATATGTCTTGCAGTTGATTATCAACCGATGTTGGTTACCAAATGTTGCTTCTTTTAACAAAGTGGTTCGTTCATGAAATCTTAGAAAATAGCTTAGGACCTATATAAATAAGTAAAAGATCTTGAGTTGATAGGTTATAAACTGTATGCTTGTCTGGTTTTACATAGCTAGCCCAGTTATAAAGTCTAAGTCACGAAATTTGCAAAGTTATACACGTTATATTTATAAAGATTCCAATTCTAAAGAACGTGACTGCGTGCTAACCAGTGACGTCACTTTTATTTCTAGCTAGAAAACATAGTTAACTTCAGAAGTGGACTTTAAGGGATGAAAAAATATTAGTAACGGAGGGTAAATGGTAATAATCCCAGGCTTGTTGATCGGAGTTTTTTTCTGATGGGCGATCAATAGCGATATAGCGATATTTGATCGCTGATCGGAGTATCGCAAAAGGTTTATCTCTTTATATCTTTGATCGTAAGAAAATCACTAAAAAATAGCGATCCGATCAATTTGTATAAAATAACTAAAAAAGAAAAAATGTTTGTAATAAGGATTTTTGAGACAACCCTACATTTCTTAAAACTTAACTAGCTGTCACATTGACCAAAATCTATTCCAACAACTGTTTAGAAAACACAAAATACAGACTTATACTAATGGAAAAAAGCCAGTGCGTGCTATTCTGATATATTTTTTGTCCTAAAATATACAGACAGGCGATTATTTAGAAGTCATGTTTTGGAGCTCATAGGCTATGGGAAACATTCATTCGGCATCTCCTGTCTTAAAGTATGCAGACATATGTCAATTGTGGAGCCAGAGTGTTGGAGCTCATAGGCTACGAGAAACTATCGTTCTGATATTTTGTGATAAAATATACAGACAGGCGCCTTTGGATAAGTCGTTGTTTTGGGGCTTGTGAAATGATGGAGATGTTGGTTGCTTCAGCTTATCTCCCTCAATTCAAAGTAACATTTCTCAATGAAGAAATTCAACGAAGAGCCAAAATATTTATTCAAGAAGAGGCTGCATCGTTTGTTGACCAGTTATCCAGCCAGCTGTCTCAAGACGTTGAGCAAGAATGTATTTTTTTCTAAACGTTGTAAAAAGGTTGACACAGCTAAACAAGAAGTAGAGCGGTACTTGGCTGATGACTCGGAAGGACTGGACATGATATTAGCCTACCGGAGGGTGAAAAGGTCTTTCATAAATATAATGTTGGGGTACGGTTACTTCGATCTCCTACCTGAGCTAGAAACAAAGAGAAACCACACTTCAACACGGCCATCGTGCTAACATTCCTCACAAAACCTCTCTATTAATTTACTTATTATAGAAGAAGAAGGAAAAAAAGTATTCGTTATCCAGAGTGCTCCTGCCTTGTTCTTATTATTGTTATTGTTTACATTGATTCATCATTGCTTGGGATCAAATTTCTCGAATGGGAGTGGACGGGGGCATGATCCCAGTCATTATATTTGCCCCGTCTCGTCTCATCCTCCTCCTCAATGATCGGAGGAGGAGACGAGACGTTTGGGAGCTCCTTCATCAATGTGGTCGCTCCTAGCACTGACTCGGCTCATGAGTATGTTCAACACTCTGGATAACGAATACTTTTTTTCCTTCTTCTTCTATAATAAGTAAATTAATAGAGAGGTTTTGTGAGGAATGTTAGCACGATGGCCGTGTTGAAGTATGGTTTCTCTTTGTTTCTAGCTCAGGTAGGGGATCGAAGTAACCGTACCCGCAGAGACTGGGGGACGAAAATTGTGAGAAGCAATATTCTCCTTATGTCAAATAAATAGGCAAATGAAAAATGATCTGTGCAAACTTTATATTTTTTCTATATGTACTTAATTTGATATTGTAAATAAAGAAAATTGTTACACCAGGTGTGTCAATTGCTCATATAAAAAGGTATGTTTGTATCGGTAATACATATTTATCTGGGGTTAAATTTTGGTGGGTGCTATGGACTGTAGGGGTATTATAGAAGCCTAATATTAAGATATCAAAATTTATCCCCCCGCGAAAGTGCGTCATAAGAAAAAATGATCGAGAAAATGGATTTTGGTTTGAACCCCCCCTTACCCCCCCAAATTGCGTTCAAAGGTTTCGTTATGAAGCAAAATTTTTTATTATTACTATTTGGAAAATTTAGTTCTACAAAATTTAGTTATGATCAATTTATGACTTTGTTATTTCTTGCAAATTTTCGTCAAATAATATTTAGTGCCATAAATGAACATAAGTGCTGACGCACCAACCATTTTTTAAATAACGGCTCCTACTAAGGTTCTTTTATAGTTTCAAGAAGGATAAAGAAAAAGAGGGTACTCATGTTGATGTTTTTAAGTTATTTTTTAAATACGTTTGCTTTTCACATCTTAATTTTCACAAAGTAACTCCCTCACATGGTGAGAATATAAATCTATGACGTTGATTATATCCATAAACTTTTGCAGATGCCTCCGTTACTAGTATACAGCTCTTTCCATTGATTGTGAATGGCAAGGATACTTATTAATTTTTAAAGGATGTTCTTTTGCTTCTATTACTTTTTACTTCTTTTGGGTTCTATAATACCCCCTAATGGACTGCCATATAAAGATGAATACTTATAAAGGTTTGACTATATATACATTTAAATTTGTACTTAGAATTAGTTTTACATAGGTAATTATTTTGTTGATCGCAACTAAATTGATCGGATCGCTGATCGGAAAAATCCCTGATCGTTATATCGCTATATCGCAAAGAATTTCTGATCGCTATTTTTGATCGGATCGCTATTTTTTCCCTGATAGCTCACAAGCCTGAATAATACTAATACTTAATGCTTTTATAATTTAAAATATCATTATTGAACTTCAAAAAAGAATTAAACTATGTCAGTCAAACTTTTTTGCTGTTCATCATTGCAGATGCAAGGATGAAAAAATATGAATACATTTTAAAACTTGATTAGTATAAGTTAAATGGCCATATAGCTAATAAGACCTGATATATCTTTTATTTGCGTCCTGGAAGAAGGGTATTTGATTTTTTTTAAATAAAAAGTATTTTATCCCTTCTTAGAAAACTTAAATGTTTCACTTACCTTTAGTAAAAGAAAAAAATTCTCATTAGATAAAAACATTGTCAGAGCTCCGCAGAGGTAAGCGTGGAAAATAGGAAGAGGACAGACGCGGAGAAAATATAGATTTGTTTGCTCATCAATGGATCTGGAGAGATTCTGGTTTTGCATACGTAGAAAAAAAGCAAGCCCGAAACTCCAATTATGGCAGAAATGCCCAGTGCAATCCAAACATATCCCGTGAATACTCGGAAAAAAAGATTGTAGCCTTTGTTTTCTTCTGGTATGATAACTCCGCCATACGAACTATAGGTGATCTGAATTGAAATAAAATATTTTATTGTCCTTCCATTCTTCTATATAATGTTAAGGATGATATTATTCTTTATCTGTACTTTCTAAAATATTTTTTTTTTTTTCGATATTAATCAAATCAATTTCAAATAGCAATATTCAGAACTGGGGCTTGTTAGTCGGTATTTTCGGCGATATTTTTTTCTACCCATAACGATATTTTCCTCTTTAATATAATGAACCACTAGCATGATTCCTGTCAATCAAATGGGTAGATATAAAGGGATTCCGACTCTTTATTATCGGAGTCATGATTTTTCGAAAATGAATTTCATTCTCCCACTCAATGTAGATGTGTTTTTCTTCAATTTAATTATCCACAAGGAATATGAGATACTACTTTACTTTTTCTTATCAAGAAAGTTGACTGAACTCTTTATATATATATATATACAGTCAACTTCGCCTAAGTCGATTATCTCGGGACTGTGCAAAAACAATCGACTTAGGCGAAATTCGAGTTACAAATTTTGATTGCTAAGTCGAAGAAAAATTCGATATACAGGTAGGCGGGTGTGTGTGCACTCCCTCACATGCAGTTGCAAATCATCGGCGAGGCAGCAGGTGGGCGAGGACACAATTTCTTTCTCCACTTCTGTCTTCCTGTCTGCTTCCTTGTAATACACAGTGTGAATGGCAGGCGCAGTGCATGCGGGCTGTGTTTTGGAAAGTGAGCGCCCTCTTCGACTTATGCGAAGTTATTTTCTTGTTTATGTATGTGTTACTGTCAAAATATCTGTTCGACTTAGGCGAATTATCGACCTACAAAAATCGACTTGTACGATTTTTTATTACACACATGTCAATGGAGAAAAAATGGGACGTTTGATTATATTCGAGTTATGCGACTTTTGTAGTTTTATATATAAAATAAAAATCCAGCCTCGTTAAACGCGTCCACAAAAGATTATTGATTTTGGGAAATGAATAACAAAATACACCGCATTCAACAAGTAGATTGTTGAAAAATATGCTGATCTATCGATACCGATTGAAACCTTTTTACTAAAAAATATCGATACCGCTGATAGATTTTTATTTACCGAATCCCAGCTCTGCAATAACCTAGAAAGGGCTTTGTGTTTTCCAAAATATAAAAGCAGACGGATCCAAATCTTTACATCAGAGTTTATATATATTAGGGAAAAAACAGTTTCATATATAAAATTTTTATTTTATGAAGTTTCAATCGGTATGATGACGAATATCAGTGTGATATTTTTTTATGACACGTGATAGGAGAAAGTACTCGTGTTCCAATAGCAAAAACTATAAGGCGAGCCATGGGTAAATCATTGCACTGGTAAGAGCTGAGTGTACAAGAAAATAACATTTATCGATACTATGTAATAACTAAAATCATAATTTGTTGCTGTAAAATACAACTTTTAGTTATTTAGCGGTTATTAATGATCAAATACTATGAGATATTTATTTATCAACTTTAAAAGTTACATTTTCTTGGTTTCTAAGATAAAAATGTTTTTTTTTACGTCTACAACCAAAAAGTCGTAGATATTATTTTTACTCTTGTAACTTAAGTCATAACTACATTTTCGATTTGTCAGTCTACATAATCTATAAGATAAAAACTATCGGCACATTTCTTACCCCATAAATTATTAAAATACTAATTTGTTATTACGCCATATAATCATAACAAAATATATATAAATGTTGTTAAAAAGAATATGCAAGAGTACACAAATATTTTCAATAAAATTTAATATGTATTCATGGCTTTCTTCAACGTCATTAATCTTTAACATAAATGGTTTTCCTCTTTTCGGCAGTTCAACTAATAATGTATTCTCTAAATGGCTATTGTAATATTGTAAAAGTCTAGACATATGAAATGAAAAAAAAAGCAAATAAAATTATCATACCTGTGCAAAATCAAAGGAAAGCATTCTTTGAGTATTTTTTGTCCAAGCCCCAAGATTCACGTCAATATCTGAATCATGTAGGAAGCCCAGTGTACCAGACCATTGATTATGTTCAGGAATCCACTCTCCAAAATCTATTTTATCCTTGGAAGTCAAGTTTATTTTAAAATTGAGTACGTCGCTCATGATACGCATATAGTTGCATATAAAGCCCCCACAGGTATCCCCTTTCGCAGAAAAATTGAGCGTCATTATATATGGCTCCCAGTCCTTGGAAATCATGTTGATCATGCTGCCATTGAAATCCAGCATTTCGTCTTTCAAGAGTCCATTTTCCACTCGAAGATCATTTTTAAACACAGTGTGTCTTTGACTCAAATGCACAATCACCTCAAAGCCCTTTGTCCGAGAGTTGAAGTTGACAAGGAATAGCCATGCGGGACTATTAGATTCGTTAAGGAATTGGATAGAGTGTATGTCAGGAGCTTTTTACCCCCCAGGTCAGATAGAAGAGAGCGCAAATTTGAGGATGGAGCATTGCATATGTATAGAACGTTGTCATTCGAAGCCTTTGGGTCACGAATAAGTTTCATACTGAGGCGTGATAATGATCTTACTGTAATAAGAAATGTCGGTTAAACTCTAAGCTAAAAACAATAACAAAAAATGGTTTAAGGGCTGATAGTTACACAAAGGTAATTTATTTTTGTAATTATAATTGCTGGGACTCCCAAATATATATGATTAGTTAACTAAGGAGTCCATAAAAAATGTTAGTTAAAACACCTGAACACTACAAACGAAAAATAAGTAATGGGTTAGGTGAAATGACTTAATGTCTATATCATTTTCTACATACAATATAATCTATTCCAATGTTAGTCTCAATAGATATTTTGGTAGTTCCACGTTTTCTTATCCTTGCAATATATCATCATAAATATGATGTTCTCTTTACTTCAATGTTATTTTTTTTCATTTTTTTGTCATATGGCCTTATAATTAACATCACTCCATACTTATTATGATGAAATATTATCTGGAAACGGGGGGGAAAATAGGAGGATCCCCACTTTAATTTGTTTTTAATTTAAAAAATCAATCTTTAATGGAATATTTTTTAATCTAATTAATATTTCTTGACATTTTGCTTATAAATCCGTTTTTTTTAGATTTCATTGTGAATTATATCAAAAGGAAAGATGAAGTGACTACGAGGGGCATGTTGGGATTTCCCATAAGGGTTTATTTAAAAATAATAATAAAACAGATATACTTTTAATAAGAGAAAGCGTTTTTTATGGGTTTATATATGGATTCATGACTGAGCGATTTTTTATTTATTAAAAACATGGTTCCAAAGAAAGAAAAGTTTATGCTCGCATTAATTCTTGATTCTATTTTAGACATTCATCAAATGATCTTGTTTTACTTTACTTTTTGAAAATTCAGCTTTAGATAGAAACAACTTCATATGATTCTAGTTATGACAATAGAATGGATTTTTTAATATTTTGATTTTTGCTAGTCTAATGTGAATAAGAAGACTTCACCTATGACTTTTTTTGGTTCTCCAATAGATCATCTTCAAGGAATACATCCAGAGGTGAATACCCGTTTTTCTCAGCATAAGTTGCAACGGCTCTCAGATCATCATCATCTACTAGAATGCTTAGGGAATCCACAGGCTCGTGTGTTAGAACGATCAGCAAGAGGATCCAAGTCTGATGAGTTCTCATTTTTATGCTTGACCAATTGAAATTGAAGGCACCAAACAATATATCACAAGCTCCCATTCCATTATTAATAATTCAAACAACATATCATACTCATTTCAATTGTTATGAAGTATTTTAACAATAAAATGAAACGTGTGTATTTTATAAAATACCAAGGCAACCAGTTAAAGAGCCTTACATGGTAGGTTTAAGTTATAATTATTCATATATAACTTGTCACTAAGGGAAAAGTAGGGGTTTAAGCTCATAGAAGCTATTTATATAGCTAATAAAAGATTGGGTACGGTTACTTTGATCTCCTACCTGAGCTAGAAACAAAGAGAAACCACACTTCAACACATCCATCGTGCTAACATTCCTCACAAACCTCTCTATTATTGTACTTATTATAGAAGAAGAAGGAAAAAAAGTATTCGTCATCCAGAGTGTTGAACATATTCATGAGCCGAGTCAGTGCTAGGAGCGACCACATTGATGAAGGAGCTCCCAAACGTCTCGTCTCCTCCTCCGATCATCGAGGAGGAGGATGAGACGAGACGGGGCAAATATAATGACTGGAATCATACCACCATCCACTCCCATTCGAGAAATTTGATCCCAAGCAATGATGAATCAATGTAACAATGACAATAATAAGAACAAGGCAGGAGCACTCTGGATGACGAATACTTTGTTTCCTTCTTCTTCTTCTATAATAAGTACAATAATAGAGAGGTTTGTGAGGAATGTTAGCACGATGGCCGTGTTGAAGTGTGGTTTCTCTTTGTTTCTAGCTCAGGTAGGAGATCAAAGTAACCCTACCCAAAAGATTAATTAGGAGCTCTCTTATGCATATAGCTTTATATTGTCTGCATGATTAATTAAGGAAAATAGTAAAAAAATATATGACAAATGGGCCTCTGTTGTCTCAATAAATATTGGATTTAGTTGATAATTTTTTTATAAAAATAAAGTTATTGCTGTTCTAAGAAGGGATGTCGGGAAAATGGATTATAACGTATTTATACGAAGTCTCGCCTCTAGCGAAGACCTAGCCCTTCATGATTCATTGAATCATTTCACAACGTTGCTATTAACGAGGCTATAGCGTCATATCCTGAGGATGTGGGCACCTCAGAGTCTTTGGAAGAAATATATTTTTGAATTTGTGAGTCGTGAAAATGATGGGGAGTCGAGTTTTTATCAGTCGAATACTAGATTTACTGTTTTGATTTTATTCTTGAATATTAATGTGACGTCATCAATAACAGTCATTTAAAAAAATAGTAGTTGTCAAACCTTATCTTTAGTAATCTTTTTTTCGTTTCTCCTTTATTGTTTAGATAATAGATATAAAATTATATATATAAAAATATCAATATATAAGTAAATAAGGTATATAATAAAACATATCATAAGGGCTACTATTTAAAATATTTCACTATTTTTTTCATAACTTTAAAGTATTATTTTGATTTTGAAGGATAAAATTTGATGACGTTCCCTGCAAGAACCCATGAATCCTCGGAGACGGAGGGGATCTTGAGGAAAAGGGTGGCATTTCGGGCGGCAGCAGAGATCATCACAGACCGAAGAAAAGACGGTTTATAATTTCTTTTTTGTCAAACAACTCGCTATTTTTGTAGCCTTTGGAGTTTGACAGAGCCAATTCGATTGCCTGACTTTTATTGGAATTGTGTCATTTTTTCTTTACGAGACCGAATACGATCGTTGCTTTGGTATACTTGTCGTCGTTGGTCTTAAATTCCTTCACGTTGAATGTCAGAAACTTGTTAAGATTGTGACAAACGGGCAATCCACAAAAGCATGTTTAACGTCGTTGTAGTTACCTTGGTTCTTACTAAAGCATTAAAGCATCCTTTAATATTTTAGTTCTTACGACTTCCCTCTACTTATAAGGCTCTGGTACATTCTATGTCGTATGATATAAACCAAGTAATACTAGAAACTACATGGCAGGGTGACTTTTTTCGCGCGCCGCGAAATCACTACGTAAGCAGGACATTAAATTCTACTTATTTATTTTATGTTAGTGTATATATTATACGAGGGCTGGTCAATAAGTCCGTAACTTTTTCAATGAAACAAAGTTTTTTTGACAAAAGCTAATTTTATTTTTCAACATGGTCTCCTTTGAGCTCTATACACTTCGTCCAGCGTTTCTCCAATTTTTTTATCCCTTCCAAACAAAAAATAAGATTTCTCGAGGTCCTCAAAATATGTATTTGTTTGTGAGATGATTTCATTGTTGGAATAAAATCTCTTTCCGGCAAGCCATTTTTTAAGGTTCGGAAACAAGAAATAGTCACTCGGGGCTAAATCTGGAGAATACGGCGGATGAGGGAGCAATTCATAGCGTAATTCGTAAAATTTCGCCATGGAAACAACACATGTATGGACTCTTGCATTGTCTTGATGAAAAATAACTTTTTCTTGGCCAAATGGGGTCGTTTTTTCTTTAAATCCTCATTAAATCGGTCCAATAAGCTGGTATAATATTCGCCATTCATTGTTCTTCCCTTCTGAAGGTAATCTATGTGGATTACACCACGTGCATCCCAGAAAACAGTAGCCATGACTTTGTTGGCTGATAAACCCACTTTGGCCTTCTTTGGCGCCGATTCACCCTTCAAAACCTACTGTTTTGATTGCTGCTTGGTCTCTGGTGTGTTGTAGTGTTTCGTCCACTGTTACAAATCGGCGAAAAAACTCGTCCTTATTGCGGTTGAACAAAGCCAAACATTCCATCGAAGTTGTCACCCGATTGCGTTTATGGTCGATTGTGAGCAAACACGGCACCCATCTTGCGGATAGCTTTTTCATAGCCAAGTGATCTTTCAAATCGAAACCACTGACCCATGTGATATGCCTATGGCTTCCACAATCTCCCGCACTTTCAATCTCCGATCGGCCAACACCATATCATGAATTTTTTGAATTGTTTCGGGTGTAGCGACTTCAACTGGGCGTTCAGAGCGTTCGGCATCAATGGTGCTTGTACGACCACAACGAAATTCTGTAAACCACTTTTTTACCATTGATATCGATGGTGCAGAGTCTCCATAGTATTTATCGAGCTTAGCCTTTGTTTCAGCGATGGTTTTTTCCCGCAAAAAATAATGCTTGATGAGCACACGAAATTCCCTTTTCTCCATTTTCTACACAATTCACGAAGTTGTTTGTCTGTAAAGACTGTCAAACACAAACTAATAGACCCAGTGTGTTCACACTTTAACAGAAGTCAGCTGATAGATGCTTGTTGACAGGAGCAGTGTTTAGAACCAAATTATATGGACGGAAATACAAAAAGTCACGGACTTATTGACCAACCCTCGTATCTTGTTTTAGTTATTTATATTTTTATTAAATTAAATTGTATACAATATAAACTTCAACTGATCTGGGTCAATTTAATCTTAAGTGAGATCAATTTCGATAAAAATAATTAATGCTGAAATACACCCATAGAGTGAATACACCACTTTTCACTAAAGAATAAATAACTACTGAAAAGGAGGTAAAACCTATTTACTTAGGTAAAGTGTCAACCTTCCATATGGTTTCTAGTATTCCTTGAATAAATACACACGATTTACGAGGCTTGCGCGCGCGTAGTCCGTTTTCTCACAGTCATCTACGAGTTTAGGACTACCACCCCCGTGCCATTTACCCCTCGTTACTTATTTCTTATCTCTTAAAGCTCATTTATAAAGTTAACTATTTTTTCCTTTTTATAAAATTGCATTAGTATTTAAAACCTATGTTCCTAATATCGGTGATATAAAACATATGGCCGATATTAGGAACATAGGTTTTAAACACTAATGCAATTTTATCAAAAAAGAAAAAATAGTTAACTTCATAAGCGGATTTTAAGATATATAAAATATTAGCAACGGGGTAAAAGCCCTAGGGCGATTGTCTGGGGGGTGGTAGTCCTGTTACGGACGGCATAAATGTAAAAGAGTTCCTCACCCCATCCTCAAACCAGTGGTGGGCACCGCTTACTTTTTTGCTGTTCCGCTCACCGCTCATCCGCTCACTTTGGGCAACTGATCCGCTCCCGCTCATTCGCTCATTTTTTGAGTACTGCTGTTCCGCTCACTTCATTCCGCTCTTCCGCTCAGGTTGGCAGAATAGGTCCGCTCACTAATTTTTAGGTCCGATCACCAATTTTTTACTATAAAGTCCGCTCCAAGCTTATAAATAGCCTAAAATAGGTGTTTCTTGTAAATAATTGTTCATAAATATTAATATTTTTTAGTTATTAAAACTTATTATAACTAATTATTAATATTTATAAATAATTAATTATAAGAAACACCTATTTTAGGCTATTTATCTAAGTAATATCTTCAAATAAGTAATAACTACTAAATATTAATAAATAAAACAAGAATGGCTTAATAATTAGGTAATAAACCGTTTAATGAAATTATAAAATATTACCTATTGACAAACAATCTTTAAAAAAAGAAAAGAAACAGTCACAAAAATCACTACTTCTCCTCCTCCTCCTGGATTTTGAGGGACATGATGTGCTGCTGTATGATGTCCATGTTCCCCTTCATGAAAATCAAGTTCTCAAAGTTTTCGGCCGTGAGGCACGACCTCTTGGCCCTCAGCACGTCAGAGGCCATACTGAACAGCCGCTCCACCGCAGCAGAGCTGAGGAGCGGCGTGTTGTACTTGATGAAAAGCTCCATCCAGGCCTCCCTGTGGTTCTGGGGGAACATGTCCCTTGTCACCTCCATGGAGGCCTTGATGGGCCTCCTGTTCCAGGCCTGGATGTCATTCAGGATCTTCTCGCTAGCATCCTCCTGGCTGGCCTCCATCTCATCCATGTCATGCTGTCTCAAGGCCTGAAACGTTCAATAAATATTATAATATTGTTATCAATAATTCATTTTAATTGTAATTAGTCTGAGTTACGAAATTAACATTTAACAATTGTAATTAGTCTAAGTTACGAAATTTACATTTAACATTTAACGGTAATTTATTATTATAATTTAAAATTGAAATTAAGTAGACTGCTGTAAAAAATTTGGGTGAACATACCTGCAGGAACGGAGCATCTTCCACAGATGCTTCCCTCTCCTCCAGCTGTCTCTCCTCCACTCCAGACTTGGCCGCTAGCTCCTCCACCAGGCGCCGCTGGATGGTGTCAGTCTGGGCCCTGGACTTGGTCATGACCGCCACCAGCTTGTAGTGGGGGTGCAGGGCCGTGGCCATCAAGAGATCATCATCCTCAAAGAGATGACCAAACCTGCCTGCCATTGTGGTCCAGCAGAGCGTCCACTAAGGGTTTGGCGTGACTGAAAATAATAATTATTTATAATTAATAATTAAATTTTATAAAGATTCTTTAATTTACTTCATTAAACACTGAACGGCTATAAATTAACATTTAACGGCAATTTTTCAACCATCATTATTTAAAAATATGAAAAAAAAAAAAATTCTTCAGCATTCTGATTTTTGCATTTATTGTTTATACATTCAAATGATTAAATTACCTAAGGTTCCCATCTGACTGAAGCTTCTCAAGCTTGAGCTTCATGATGAACAGGCTGGGGAGGAACATGCCCATGTACGCCTTTTCCTCGGCCTGGAGATTGTCCAGGCATGCGGCCACTGGCTCCATGGCTGTGACGTACTCCTTCATTATGGTCACGTCCTCCTCCACAAACACAGACACTTTCTGAAAAAGAATAATTTAATTAGTTATCGTTTATTTTCATTGAATAAAATTAAAAATTATACATATTTTGTTTAAGTTAAGTTTAAATTAATTTCTTACCGGGATGCGCTGCAGAAGCTCGTTAAACTCCATGAACTTCTGTGGGTCCTCCAGCTGTTCCAGCAGGCACTTGAGGGCATCAAACATGCTGTTCCAGCCGGTGGACCCTGGGGTCTTCAGCTTCTTCTTGAGAATGCCCCTCATCTGGTATGCTGCCACAGTTTTCCTGAGAAAAACTTTAACAAAAATTATGAAATCTGAATTACTAACGTTTATAATGTAATTTTAACCTTTATTACGTTATTAACATATAACGTTAACGGTAATTATTAATCATTATACCTGTTTTGGCATGTCCAGACAGCTGTAGCCTTGGCCAGTGTCTTAACAAAGGCCGGCCTTGGGGAGGTTGTCCAGTTGGCCACCTTTGCCGTGCCCTGGTTGCCAATAAGTAAATAACTTAATTATTTAATAAATTATTCAATAACACTTCAAAACTAAAGTACCTGCACTGCTCGCACATACATATAGACAATTAATAATAATCAATTACAATATTATTATTTTTATTTCTGAAGTATTTTATTTAAATAACTTTACTAATTAAACTTAAGTAAAAAAGTATATCTTGCCTGTGGTGGCCACATAGTTTTGCTGACTTAGTAGGTGCGTCAGCTCTGACTTGGCCTTGGAGCCCATGACCTTCAGGTCCCTGGACAGCTTCCTGCGGGACGGCACCGCAAAGTCCGGGCTCAGGTACTTCAAGAAGTCCCTGAACCGTTCACTGTCCGTGAGACTGCCGGGCACCATATCTTGTATGATGAATCTGAACAATGAAATATGGTACTGGTTACTGGTAGACTAAAAAAAGTCAAAAACCTAACATCTTTTAAAATTGTCACATCTTTTTAAGATTTGTATTTTTTATTTTTTACAACCATGTGCTTGCTTACCTATAGTATATGTTCAAGGCCTTTTTCTGGCTGAACTTCTCCTTGAGGGCTGTCTCTATGGAGGACTGCCTCTGCCTCTTCTGGCTGTGGGTGGACATGCCTGAGACCCAAGAGTCTGATTCACTGGTCCCAGAGAAGTGTCTGCCCCGCTTGGACCCACCCTCTATGGCCGCCAGTAACTCATTCACCAGGCTGGGGTGGTGCTGAAAGATGAAAATAAATATATTATTATTATTATTTAGTATTAATTATTGTGTACATAATAAATATTAAATAATTAAAATATTTACATTTATTATTTTATTTTACTTACACTCTTGTAGTGCCTCTTCAAGTTATACATAAAGTGCTGCTGCATCTTGAGGACATTGCTACAGGTCCGCTGGGTGCACTTGGCCTTCACCCTATCCTTGGCATCCACAGAAAATATGAAGTACCTGAAATTTTGAAACTTTAACAAACTGGATACAATTTTTTATTTTACAAATTAGTGAACTCACAATTGATTATTTATTATATACTATTCAATATTTTTTTTAAATGTTTTATTATGCATAGATGGCTAGACTATGTCTACTAGAATGTTAAATTTGAGAGGTTTTGCCACTTTTTGGGACTTACTTTTTCAAATGAGCGAATTCCCTCTGCACTTCCATTGTGCGCGCATCCTGAGATCCCTGGGTGTCCTGGCTCTGGCTCAAGACCACAGTGTCTGCCTAGCTGGCGCCCACCTCCTCCACACTGCCAGTGGCCACAGGGCTGCTGAAGACATCCTGGGAGATGGGGTCGTCCACCTCCAGGTCCATGCTGCTCCTTTTCAATAACAAATTATTAATTGACAAATTAACATTAACTTTTTATGTTACTTGTCACACTGCTCACGCATTATTCAGATGAATTAAGAATAAGATTAATTTTAAAAATTTAAAAATTGTACTTAAATAAATGAATAGCTCAATTAAATTAATCAATTTACTAACCTGTAGCTTTTCTCTCCACTCAGAGGTCGGGTTCGGGTCACAAACTTATCCATGACTCGTGATTCGTAAAAAAACGAAAAAGTAAAGTATACTGACTCAGAGTGACCGTCAGACAATGAACACACACGAACACAAACATATACACAGAGAGAATAAGAGAGTGCCAGAGAGAGACAAAACTTGTACGCCGAGTAAGTACTAAGCTGGTACTAAGTAGGGTCCCATATAGCCATTTAATGACATCATCAACATATGTGTTATGACGTCATTTTTTCAGATGGATTTCTAATCATACTACATGTAATAATTATTTAATAATTATAACAAAGATAATTTTATCTCTTTTATATTTAGAGAAGAAAGAGAAAAGTTATATTATAATAATGTAACTTTTCTCTCTCTTCTCTGAATATAAAATGAAATTCTATGTATATGGGACCATGAACGCAACCTCTTTGTTATGACGGGGGTACACATTTTATATATTAAGAAAGGACTGATTGTCACTTATTATCTCTGCGTAACACAATAACTGCACGACGTGAACTGAGTGGCTACACGTGGCAACACTGCTGCCACGTGTCTAGACAAGAATAAACAATTTCTGGCGCATCTTTTTAGTCCATGCCACGTTAGCGGCATTACATTTAGAGCAAAAAGCGAGAAAAAGTAGTCTTTTTTCTATGAGTAATCCTTTTTAATAACGGAAACTTTTTTATGTGAGCGGATGAGCGGAAGTTAATTTTAGAGGGTCCGCTCACTTCTCACAAAGATGATCCGCTCACCAATTGCTCCTCCGCTCAGAGCGGAATAATGAGCGGAAGTGCCCACCACTGCCTCAAACATTCTGGCCTTCAATATAAGACTCTTCTATGACATAATAATATGTTTCTAACTTATGTCAGAGTTTATTTTAAAAAGCCCAAACCATAATCTATACTAATAATAAATAATTTCTTTCGGTCGTTCGTTCGTTTTCTTGTACCTCCCGAACGATTCATAAGATCTTGACTAAATTTTCAGTAAATAGTTTTGAGAGCTCAGGGAGTGTTTTAGTGGGGTTGTCAACTCCCGGAAAATTTGTCATCACTATGCTCCCTTATTTGCCTAAACATTTTTGTCGCTTTTAAATTTGCCAAGTTTTGACAAAATTTCTTGTTGATGAATTTGAGGTGGTAATACATGTTTTGTTTTATTGGGTGTTTACCGGAAAGTGATTTTCCCCTATGATTACTTTAAAAAAGTTATTTCTGCCCCTGTCTTCCCTAATTTATCACTAAACCAAAAAATATTTGTTATCGTCCATTTCGTCTCTTTCAAAATACCACTCTTTGATGAAATGAACGTAAGGCCACTTCATTTATTGATGTACCGCTATCAATTTATAGTTATCCCAAAAATAAACTTGAAGCTCCCTAGCTAGCTACTACCTCCCATGCTAAATTAATTGTAAGTACTTTAAAATAGTAAAAATTGTTTTATTATCTCCATATTACATACGGAATATAAAATTCATAACGACAATCATGACAAAGTCGAAGACTTCATAGGCATTAATAAAAAGTAAATTATTATACATAATACAGATAAAATCCTTAAAATGCCCATTAAATATAATTATTATCATCAACTAATATTATTTTTGGGCTAAAATACACAGCAGGGTGACTTTTTGACTAGTCAAGAATAGTCACATCAAAAACGCTATTTAAAATATCCTTATTTAAAGATTCACACGATTCACAAAAACAAAATTCATACAAAATCAACAAAGTCATGATATAATCCGATATTCCACACTTTTATAAGGAGAACATCATTGACACCACTACACTATTTTTTATCATTCATGAATGTACTACTACACACAGCCAGTTCAATGTTTTTTAAAATGAAAGAAGATCTACTCTCTTGGGTGTTGAGAGACGTGTTTTTTTATCCGAAGACGCTGTTTGTCGCTCTCAAGGAGATGCGAGAGGTTTTTGACACCGGCTGGAGATATTTTTCGCAGGAGAAAGTTAAGGGTTCGCTCAAGTTTATGTCGTCTTTGTCCCAGCTTGAATATCGTTGCCGTTCTTAATGCGGGGGACGAACGATTGCTGTTTGTCGTGGATGACGTGCATGGGGAAGGAGGAGGAGGGACTTTGGCCTTGAGAGTCTTTCGCTTAGAAGCCAGGAAGCCAGAGGTAGTTCGGAGGTCTTCCTCCGAGATTTTCCCTCGAGAATGAGAGGAATTCCCCGTGCTCTTGGACCATTTCTCGGGAACTTCGTGCGGCTATACGAATATAAAAAAGTAAAATATTTATACTCTACAATATTGTCACTTAAGTGAAATTACTCAATACATATAGATAAAAAACACTAAATTGATAGATCACCTTTCGTGGTGAAATTCAAATCGATGTTTTATATGATCCAAAAACTTAATTTTTATAAATGCTAGTCCCAATAATGAAGAAGAAATCCATTTCCCCAACAAACGAACCCTCGCTCACCCTTAAATCAACAACATCATTTATTCTAACCAATATACTTTGTAAGCTTACTTTGTAGCTGCTTCCAATTTTAATGTCGTATCCTTTAATGAAAATTTACTTTAGTTTGATCGAATATTGTTTCAAATCCATGATCACTTATATCAATGTCTAATAGTGTTGTGCCGCAAGGATTTTGTTCATTTCTAGTTCAAAATGGTGCATGTTAATAGAAAAATATAATTATTTTGACTAACTATGTTTGAATAGAGTTATCTAAAAGCCAATATAAAAGTATTTACAATCTATATATTAATTCGCCAATCTCTGTCCGTCTGTATGTCCGCACGCTATCTCCTCCCACATTGATGGTCAGATTTGAACTTTGAAGGTACCTATGGAATCCTTGGGTCAAGACGGACCTAATAAAACTATTTGCAAAGTGATGGGACCAGAAATGAAAAAAAAATTCAGACCTTGTCTGATTTGAACTACCTATTTTTCAAGGTAAAGAGAGGAAAAAAGAAAAGGAGGAGGAGGAGTTAGAGAAATAGAAAAAGAAAAAAGCATCTCATATTCTTTGTACAAAGTCAAACTTTTTATGAGGAATGTTTGTACAAAACAGAAAATTATTTTCTCTCTCCTCTCTTATATTCTTCAAGGTCTGTTTCACTCACAAACTAGCTCCAAAACCTACCCATACCCGAAGGGCGAACATATGGCCTACGGCGCCCAAATATGCGAGTTCTAACAATTCGTGAGAAGGGTAAAAAATATATATAAATTAAATATGGAAAACCTCTTAGAGTGGAAGAATAGTTTTATAGCTAACTACAAAATTATTTTCAAACCTTAATCAAACTCTGTCCAACTTACAGTGTATGTTCTTAATGCCTTGATCCTATGCTCGAAAGAATCAAATGCAAACCATTTGAGGCAGGTAGGAAACTTTGGCTTGGATATTTTATTAAAGAGCCTTGCACTTTTGTCAACGCGGTACTCGCAGATGTATACATGTTCCTCAATGGCCCCCGCGGGGCGGCCCTTGCAAAAAGTGGGGATGTCCATGACACAGCATTGCCTCCAGATGGAATCAAGGGGAAGGACCTCATAGAGGGGCACACGAAACACTTCATTTGGAAAGAACTTCCGGGAAGGCTCATGAAAGGTTTCGTGGGGCCGGAGGTAGTGATGTCCAAAGGCAAAGCGCTCTCCGTTCGTGTCGATCCAGAGGCGTTCAATACGGAAAATGTCCATATCGTCCGTGGATACGAGCTTCGGGTCCACGGATTTGTACGTGGGGTAGTTCCCCTTGGAGAGGGAAGAAGCTTGATTTGAGGGACCCTTGAGGGGGCTCATCATTTTGTGCGGAACCCCCCGTGATTAAACTCGCTTTTCTCCACTGTGTCCGAACTTATGGAATCGAAGGCTCGAAGAACGTATACGGTGTCTCCCACTCGAACTTGGAGATTTTCGCGCATCAAGGAAACAAAATAGGTTTCCCCGGGGCTGGCGTATTCTGGCTGAGGCACGAGGTGAATGTCGAGGGTCTTTTCTCGTCCTGAGCATCGCTCACAGAAGAACTTTTCTTCGTCTTGCCCCTGGTGTCCCACGCAGTCACAGTGCTGCCAAGCCTGGCACTTTTCACACTGTATCATGAGTCCTTCGTCGTTGTATAGGCCGCATATGCATCGAATGACGTCCTCGGGATTCCGTGATGGCTCCTCCCTTCGTCGAAATGCCAAGCTCTCATGTCCAAGAAGCTCAAGTATACTCTCAGAGGCGTCTGCTTTGATGGCGTTATAGTGCTTAGAGAGGAGGAGAGAGGCGGAGCCCTGCGGAGAAAACCGGCCGTAGTACCGGAGGTTGTTCTGAAAGAGTGTGATCATGTCCCGGTCAAAGCTCTCAGGGGAGGAGTAAGCCCCCAGCTTGAGTTTTTTTTCGATACTGCTGAGATCAATGGGCTCTTGGAGGCGACTGAAGTACTTGGGGCACTCGGCTCTAGAGGGCAAATGTCGAAAGAGATCCGCAACTGGTCGACCGTTTTGATCTGAAAAGGACATTCGTATTAGATGATAGGTATTAAGAAACACTAAGCTAGACATTTAAATTATTGTACCTTCATAACTACATAAATTCAATAAAATAGCCATGATTAGCTCCCATATTAAGCTATTTCATTTTGTTTGGATAAACTGTTAATTTTATTGGTCGATTAGATTGTAAAATTCTAATTTTTGATAAGTAATGAAATTGAATTTATATCAACTATATTCATTACATCTATCGTTGGCTTAAAAGGATTTAAAAAAAATTCAAATTATAAAATATATAACATGCACGAAATTTGTAAGAGTGGTGGCTAACCCAAGGTATATTGAAAATTGAAGGTATTCTATATACCTTGACTTAACATAGATAATTTATAGTTAAGAATATTATCTTTTTATTACATAATCATATTACAAATTTGTAAATGCAACTTTTTTTTGAGAGAATATTTAAGAATTCAAATATTTGACTTTTTTAACTTTCACAACGGTTCGTGAGCTCAACTTACCATTGATGGTTAAAAGCTGTGAGAGGATTTCTTTGAATATCTGGGTCAGTTTAACAACTTTGGAGACATTAGGATCATCAATGGCTCCTGCGATTCTTCGCGTCTGCATGGAGGTCGAGAGGGCAGCCAAACCAGTTTGTATCTTTTCTTCCGCAGCATTTCTTTCATCATGGCCAATAGGATGCCGAGAGGTATTTGTTGCAAGGTAGTTATCTCGTGCCTTCCTGACTTTCTCGTAATTCCGCATGAGGAACACTCTGTGCTGGCGGATATATATCTTGTGGGAATGGGCAAGGGGTTTGAGAGTGGGGACAGAGGACTCCAAAGAGGAAGATGACTTCTTTTTCACTCCACCAGCCCCTTTTTCACTCCCTGATGCCCCCTTGCTGTTCTTCTTTTGTTTCCGATCCCGGCCCCGATCTTTGTGAGCGTTGCTGCCACTTGAAGGGAGATTACTCTTGACGACTTGGGTTCGTCCTCCAATGACTCCACGACACTGCTCGAACCCACAGCGACAGACTTGCCCCTCGTGGGGGTTGAAGAGAGAGAAGTTGTAGTCATAGGTAAGTTCCTCATTGGGGGGAATGTCACTCAAGGCAAAAAGCGCCATGCGATTGAGTCCGTGCACGCTCCACTTTTGCATTTCGCAATTAGGTGCACAGGCATGGTTCACGAAGCGGCACTCCCCACCCATGCGGTGTCCATCAATGACAATCCCGCTCTCCAGGTGCAGGCAGTAATGATGGGAATCGTTTTCGTACTCATTCAGCATACGCTGCTTAAACTCCCGCTCAGAGACGATTTCTCCGACGTACTCCATGATGAAGGTACCTTTCTTTATGGAAGCCTTGGTTCGAACTCCCCAGCCCTTGGCTTCTGTCATGAAGCGCTCAACGCCACAAGGGACGCGATGACGCTGAATAGCGTTGTTGGTACATTGATCCCTCGCCGGACAACATCTGAAAAGTTTGGAAATGAAGAAACACTTGAATTCCAAATTTAATGTTCGTTTAGTATTATGTGTAATCCTCCGAAAGCTTAGGTTGTATGAGCTGTTTTTTTTATCTGACGATTTGTATATTCACTATATTTTAATAAATGATCAAAAAATGTTTTAAAGCTATGAATAATTTTTGACAGGAAAGTATGCATAATCTTAAAAATGACGGTCATCATATTTTGATAAATAAAATAATTGTTTGTTATCTTTAATATTTTTATTTATTTTTGAAGTATTAAAAACAATTTACTTATTTTCACTTACCTCGGATCACACTCTGTGTATGTCATTCGATTTATGCAGTCATCCCCACAGTTAGAGTTTTGTCGACAATGACACGGATGATTCGTCAGCTTGGACGCAGGCTGCCGCACGTCCACATATACGTTGTTCTTGATCTTTTTGTAGTTCCAAGTGGCCACAACGTCCCTTTCAGGCAGTTTTTTGTTCTCTTGAAGCCACCAAAGATCAAAGGGTAGCCGGAAGTCTTCTTTTTGAAGGCGAAGCTGTCTGCCACAGTAATAAGGTGGAGGCAAGAGGCCATGAGGGTGTTCGAATGGATTGTAAATATTGCTTATCTTTTTCCCCTCCGAAGCCCCGGTTTTCCCTAGTTCGCTCTTGAAGAAGTTTGAAAATAAGCCCGCATTCAAATATTTCTTGGCCGTTGGATCGCATATGGCTGGAGCCTTCTTGGAGGGCTGTGGCCCTCGAGGGAGGCCTCGTTTGAAGAGTTGAGGGCGTTCATTGATCTCTTCGGAGGATGATGACGCTTCTGAGACTGAGCTGGAGTTTTTAGCAACAAGGGGGAGGAGACTGAGGCAGTCGATTTCATCGTCCACGTCTTCGTAAAGTCGGAAGCGTTTGGAGGCACTGCATCGATAAACATCAGGTCCATCTCGAGGTAAGAGGCGTTTCTGTTCACTGATGAGAGGAATGGACACACCGGGGTTCATGGGGATGGCATCATCCAGGGGACTACCAAAGGATTGGACGGGAATCTTCTTTGGAGGTCGACCCCGAGGCCTCTTATCCTGAGCCAATGACGATGAAAGGGAAAGAGATTTAGAACCAAAAAGTATTTTCTTTTCTTGACCTTCTTAGTGGGGAACCCTGTTCTATTAGTTCGCCGCTTCTTTTTCTTCTTCTTTGGAGTTGGCACACGGTGCTCTGAGGTTTTTTTCTTCACCTTTCTTTCTTCCTTCAACTTTTCGAACTCTGAAAGGAAAGTGGGGGTCTTTGAGAGAAGATCATGCAGATTCAGCCTCTGAACACGGACACTGCATTCCTTAACACTGTTGTTTCGGCAAAGAGGAAATTCTGTCAGGGAGACGGATGTGTTGTTGGGGCGCAAGGATCGAGTTCGTATAAGCTTCGTGTGCGTCGTCTCTGGATCGGAGTAGGAGCCCAGGTCGGGTGGAATAAATGGAGGGAGAGCCACGGGATCTTCATGGTCATCGACTTCCATGGGTACAGGGCGTTCCTGCTGCTTGCGGAAGGATTCATCCTCTTCTTCAGATGTACTAGAGGATATGCTAAGTCTACTTTTTCGCCTCAAAGAGGAAGACGACCCCAAGGGAAGGCTTCTTCGCTTCTTCTTGGCGTATCTTGGACTGTGTAGGTCCGGAAAAGGCGATCGAACTTGCTCTTGTTGTTGCTGTGTGAGAGAGCCACAGCTTCCACCACTCCCACTGTTTTTACGCGAGTCGTCCTCGTCCGAGTAAAGAATTCGTTCGATCCGCTTGGGAGGTGTCTGCTGTTGAATCTCTTGCTTCCGCTTGGATATTTCAGAAATGGACTTAATGACTGTGGGCGTGACGGCACAGACTTTTTTGAGAGCTCCGTGTTTGTTGGCAAAGGGAAGGGGCTTCTCCCTGGGCTGCTGGGTTTGCGGTGAGGTTACTTGGGAGGAGTCCGAGTCTCGTCGAGGCAGAGGGTCGACTCGAGTGTGAGTTGTGGTTTGACTACTCGGCGGAGATGAAATCCCTGCACAGGAGCTGCTACAGCTGCTGGAATGTCCGGATTCCTCCTGGACTTTGTTATGGTGATGATGTCTCTTTTTAAGAGGCAGACGCTGCTGTTCGTTGGAAGGGGGTTGTTCAGAGGTTCGTTTTGGGGGTCTTCCACGCTTGCCCTTAGTGCTCTTGGGCTCTGACAAAAGAAATTTTTGCTTCCTGAAGACAGGTGGAGGCGGAATGGGGACTGAGTGTGCGGATCCTTCCGGTTTTTTCTTAATATGGGCCTGAGAAAGGTCATTGATGAGATCCTCAACTTCTTCTAGGAAGAAGGGATCGATCACATTTTTGTACTTTGACTTCCAAGACGACTTTTTGAGTTTCTTCCCCTTGTAACCCTTGATCAGCTCTGGGCGAATCCCAGTTTCCGGCTTCTTTTTGCGTCCAGGCTTCCCCTTCTTAGAGGTTTCTGCAAGGACCTCTAGCATGGTTTTCGTAGAGGGCTCTCGATTGATTTTATTTGAGGGCTCTGAAGAGGGTTTTCGAGATGGTTGAGGGGCTTTGTCTGAGCGCCAAAACATCTCAGAGTCAGGTAGGGTGAACGTCTTTTGGAAGACGGGCTGAATGGGTCCCTGGAAGATATTGATTTCGCCGTCGCTATTGTTATTCTTACTTGGAGGTGGTAATGGCTCAATCTGTGTGGATTTTTTATCTTCCTTGTTAGGCGGTTTGTGAATGACAGGTGGTGGTTTCTTGGAGTTTGTCGGAGGTGCTTGAGCCTTTAGTTCTGAGGTGAGGACGGGAGGGCTGTTGCTACTACAACTGTTAATAGTCGGAGCAGTATTGGTGCTCACACTGGACGATTTTTTGTTCTTCTTTTTCCTGGGCGGTGTAGAGCAGGATAGATCCGGAGGTGAGGAAGGGTCTGGATGATGGGGAAGTGGCCCAGGAGATGATATTTTGGGAGGGAGCTCCTCATCTTCCTCCTCCTCCTCATCAGACGATTCCAAGAGGATAACCACATCGTCTTCTGGTGTGAGACGGGGTGGGTCCCTTGGCCTGCTGGGTTTAATTTCGAGGGAGCTTTCCACGGTTTGTGAGCCGGTTTCAGAGGTCATTTTCCTGGGCAAGGGGGGATTGGCATGATGGTGATGGTGTACGACTCGCGTGCTGCCAAAGACGTAGGAGCGAGCGGTCTTGAGGTTATTGAACTTCTTGTGGTGGTGAATGGGGTTGACTACCTTGGGCTTGTGCGGCAGGATGACGGAGGGCTCCAGGGTGGGGGGCGGTGGAGTGGAGCTCCTTCGACCATCCGAGTCTGGAAGGGAACTCGACTGATACTGCGTGGACTGATTGACCAAAGCTCTTCTGGCGGGTTGAAAGGGTGCCTGTCGCCGCAAGTCGGAGGGAATTGTCGCACTGGGATTCCTTGGCTCAAATGAGCGTTTTGCGGTAGGTGGTCCAACGAGAGGGCTTTTCTTGGGTTCCGATGAACGCCCAGGATAGTATGGGGCTGTTTGAATGATTTGCTGAGGTTGCTGGGGTGGATAACCCCAGTACTTGTACTGCTCCCGGGTGCATTATAGTAGAGTCCATTCCAGCTCAGTGTCGTCTGTTGTGGTCCATAGAGAGCTGCAGAGGAGGAAGACGCGGCGGCGGTATTAGGAAGAGTCTGAAAGGCTCCTGAATGAAGTGGGGAACCGCTGGCCAGACTCGGTCCCTCTGACTGAATCCCAGAGTCTGGCGAAACGTTGGAGGAGGAGTTCAAGTAGTGTTCCAGTTCAGGCGGGCCGGATTCGTAATTCCTCCTCCACCTCCTCCTCTTGATAGACCTTTGCGTTTTTTATTGCTGTTGTGTCGTTGTCGCGAGACGGAGGCTTGTGTGGCAGGAAGGATCGTGTTGGATGCCGTTTTATAAGGGAGAGAAGTCGTTGACTTTGAGAGGAAGTCGTCTCTATTGGGCTTCTTGTGGGCTTCGATATTGGGCCTCCCAATGCCACATGCTGTTGCACTAGCATTGACACCACTGTGGGCTACGAGGCCGTATGAATGAAGTAAAGGCTGTTGTTTGCCCATTTGTGCTGCTCTCCGTCTTCGAATTTCCTCTTCCAAGGACTCCGATCCCTTTGTGCCTCGACGGGCACCATCTTTAGCACCGAGTTCGAGTGATGAACGACCACAGATTATGTTACTACTAATATTACTACTACTACTTGCAGCACTAGGCCTAGCTTCATGGCTTAGCACGGATGCACTGTTTGTAGGTTGGAGCAGAGACTGGCCCGTCGAGGACGGCCCTCCACTTGTCTCGGATACGTCTTTCAGAATGGCAACCAGGTCCGCGTCCTCAATCACCTGAAACGTGAATAAGAATGAAGACAATTTTGGAGTGTGCGTAGAAAAAAAAATTATATATAAGGTAAAAAAGGCAAAAATCGTTAAGAAGTCTTTTAATGATTAAAAGAAAAATATATGATCTTACTTGAAGGCCACAGGATATGCTGTTATTGACTGTTTCGTTACTTTGAGAGGACAAAGTATTTCCAATGCCGCTGCTGCTACCACCCTGACTGCTCGGATGCGCCAACTCCTTTTGACCTTCCAAAGGGATCGAAGGAGCCTGAGGGAGTTCCGTAGGGTGCTGTAGTCCAATGTTTGTGTGCTGAGAAGGGATTTCTTTTAGTGATCCTCCTTTTGCTTGAGAGAGCCTGGAAAGAACAAGTGAGAGGTTCAAGCCTTGCCTTAACACTGCCCTGAATATTACACACTTTTTCCTTTAGTCTCATGTTTTGCGCGAATAGTCATAAAAAGTTTTATTATCTTTTTTGCGTAGCGGCAACATATACAAAATTATATGAAATATACACAGGAAGTACAAGGGCTTATTAATCTGAATATCAAAAAGGAGGTGACAATTAGAGAGGGTCTGAGGTAATTAATATTCATGTATTGTTTCATCCACGGTGGGTTATGAACCACTCTATTCTAAACTCTTATTTATATCTCCTTCTCTCTTTCATTCAACGCTATGGACGAGTCATAAAAATGCAGTGAAATAATAATAAAAGTATGAAATAGGTTTGTTGTTCCTATTCTTTCACAAAAGGGATCTCTGTATCAAAAGATTATTTGCCTTGATAAAGCCTTCGTCCATCTGTGTTTGACGAATACACAGACAGTTAAAGCATGCAGGAAATTTTATTGCTCTCCCAGAAGCCTGTCTAACAAGAAGTCTCCCCTAAAATGGGTCAAATTAAATTATACAAGAGAATTCCACAAACCCAGTCTTATTTAAGGTTCAAAGGAAAATAACCACAAATTCCAAGGGGCATACATAATGATGCTTAAAATATTGAGAAAAAAATAATTAGATTATCCATTGAATATAAACTGAAGAAGAAACTCTTATAAGTAAGGTACACATTTAAACATTACTTTAGAGGCAGACATATAGGTAAGCTATTTATCTTCTTTTTTATTAGTAATTTGGGGAAAACTTTATATGGTGTAGAAAAAGACCTAACATTTTCCAATATATAGATGGGAGGCTTAATCGGCTAAAAAATGAATGGTGGAAAGCATTAATCATGCAATTTATCTTTTTAAGTTATCGGACATTATTATGTAAGTTGTTCTCGTATTATTAAGAAAAATATAAAAAGCATGAACAAAGAAATTTCACATCAAATTGTGTGCCTTCGTTTGTAAATATATACATTATTATGATAAGAATAACACTTACAAGGATGTAGATGACGGTAGCTGAGGCTGAAGACGATAACTGGCATTTTGTGAGGCCTATAAAGACAAAGAAACAAGTAACATTAATTAAAGCACAGCGCAAATCAATACTTAAAATATAACATTTCACGCACAATTGCTATTCATTTAGGACCAACCCCTGAGATTATACCCACAATTTTGTTCAACCTAAAAAAGCTTTATAATAAGTACGGATCCTTCGTCAACGGCCCATATCTTCAAGGGCGCGCAGGGTTCATCATTTAATACACAATCCCATATCATGTCATAAAACAATATAGTCAGGGATCAACCCACCCTTCCGCGGCGATAGCTTAGTTATTTCTTGTCAATATACCTGGTGCGGGACGGAAATTGCAACACTTACCTAATATATTGTTTACGCCCCTCTGTGTCTGTTAAAAGGATTCGATCAGAAAAATTTGAAAAATATAAATCATTAATATAACTCTTATTTTAATTTTTTATTCTATATATCTGCCCTTAACAGCAACAGCCTCCAGACGGGACCTGAACAGAGAGACCGTATGTAATGAGCGTCCATTCCATCCCAGTGTTCATCGACGCAGGCCTTCATGGCTTAAATATTGAGGTGACGTATTCTGCAGGCCCTGGCCTGCATATGCAGCCAAAAAGAAAAGTCCAAAGGGCTTACATCATGGCTGCATGGAGGCTACTTTTCCTTACCCCAAAATGGGATGCTCTCTGACAAAAAATTCTGGGTGGATTTTGCTGTAAGGGCTGGTGTTCCATCCTGTAAGAACACGCTTCTTGGTTAGGAAATGTTGCCTGAACCCAGGGCAAAAGTTTGGTGTGCAGCTCTTCAATGTACGTGGCTGCATTCAAGCGAAACCCTCGGGGAAACTAAATCAATGGCATTGTGTCCCCTGATGAAGCCACAAAGACCAGAGACATGGCAGAGGCTGGATATTTGATAGTGGTAATTGTTTTAAGGTCTTCATCAACATCTTCAAAAACCACAAACTGGTCATTTCTTTTATTTCTGACCTGATCCACAGTCCAGGCCTTTTCATCAATGAAGATGATGATCCTTCCAGCTGTCGCAGATTTCAGGTCATTGATCAGACCCTTGCAACGTTGGAGATGAGTCACTTTGATTTGAGGTGTCAATAATGGTCTCTCCAACATCACTAGGGACTTGCCACCACACTCCTTGACAGCCCTCCTGACCGTACTCTCACCAACACCAAGGTCCTTAGTATGAGCTCTCATGCTGGTGGTTGGAGCCCTTTGGATCACATCACAAATCAATTGTGGTTTCAATTTGTACTTGCCACCACTCCCAGATTTAAACTCGACCCCTTGGTAAATGAACAACTTTTTGTTGAGGCGTTAAATTGTCGATATTACCACGTTCAGTTGCTTGGCATCTCAGTTGGAGTCTTACCCGCGCCAGGAAATGTCAACACTTGAACTTTACGGTGTTGTTCTATCTCTCTGCTTATTCTCAGAGGAAAAAGATATTAACATAGAAGCATAAACATAAACACTGCTACTGAAGTTATTTAGGGGAACATTTTGTTCGACACCTCTCGTAATCTCAAATCAATTTTTTTAAGTGTTGCAATTTCCGTCCCGCACCCGGTATATATATATATTAGGGTTGTTCTTATTTTTCAAATGTTTGAAATGTTAGCGACTTTGAGCATTTTCTGTTTCTTGGTGATAAAAGAAGACGACATACAAAGTTTGAACAAAATCGGTCAACATTACGAGGTCGCGCAACGAGGTCAAAGTTTTAAAAATTTAGTAAAAATATAGTTTTCCGCAAATTTCTTCAAAATGGTGGACGTTACAGACTTCAATAATTATTATTAATTTAAAGGAAATCTAATTTACTACCAGACGTATGTTTGATGTTTTTAATAAAACAAAGTTTTCAGTAAAAACAAAGCAAGAAAGGGAGTGAGTATTGTTAGCTTATTTCATAGCTTTTTGTATCAATTAACTTCACTCGCCTGTAGAAGATGACTTGTTCGCTTCAGAGTAAAATAGTACTTTTAAGTTTAGTAAAACTTTAGATGATAAATCCAAAAATGACCTTGGTTGCATTCTATCAATTCAGAATTCAGTACAATCTGAGTTTACATCATATGATTCAGAGCCTGTATTGACCTATAAGAAATCGATTATGAAATAAATAAATAATAATTTGTTTCTTAGATTTGCGTCAAGGTATCCTCTCAAAATTTTACTTTGTCTCTGACGCATACATAATCCATTATATGCGTCATTTTGTACGCGAGATAGGCTTTTTTTAATGTGCATATAACTCTCTACTTATTAAATTGACATGATTTAGTATACCAAAATATTAAAGCTGGTTAACCAAGCTTTCATTTGATATATTTTGTGTTCTAAAAATCGCTATACTTTAAGAGATATAAGCAAATACGTACTCTCCCCCAAAAATTGATCTTTATGATTACCATTTGGTAACGGCAGTTAGTGTAACCTGGATAGGAAGAAAAAAAGAAGGGAGAGGAGTGAGGACAAAATACTCCCTCCCTTCTCTTTCTATCCAAGTAACACTAACAGAGTTACCAGATGGTAATCGTATATTCTCATATCAAAAGATCATTTTTTGGGGGAGAGTACGTATTTGCTTATATCTCTTAAAATATAGCGATTTTACATCATTATGATTTATTTTTTTCATAATCGATTTCTATAGGTCAATACAGGCTCTGAATCATATAATGTAAACTCAGATTGTACTGAATTCTGAATTGATAGAATGCAACCAAGGTCATTTTTGGATTTATATCTAAAGTTTTACTAAACTTAAAAGTACTATTTTACTCTGAAGCGAACAAGTCATCTTCTACAGGCGAGTGAAGTTAATTGATACAAAAAGCTATGAAATAAGCTAACAATACTCACTCCCTTTCTTGCTTTGTTTTTACTGAAAACTTTGTTTTATTAAAAAACCTAAAACATACGTCTGGTAATAAATTACATTTCCTTTAAATTAATAAGTATATTGAAGTCTGTAACGTCCACCATTTTGAAGAAATTTGCGGAAAACTATATTTTTACTAAATTTTTAAAACTTTGACTCATTGCGCGACCTCGTAATATTGACCGATTTTGTTCAAACTTTGTATGTCGTCTTCTTTTATCACCAAGAAACAGAAAATGCTCAAAGTCGCTAACATTTCAAACATTTGAAAAATAAGAACAACCCTAATATATATATATATATAATATATATATATTATATATATATATATATATATATTTTATCTTAAACCGATTACTCTAGACCATAGCTTACAAGAGTCCATATCCTGAAATGTATTACAAATGGGGTTTATATATGTAACTGGTTAAATCACAAGCTTAAATATATATATTTAAACAATATTTTCCCCTTGTAATCTGTATTTTTATATATATCTAAGGATCTTTATATACAATCTTTTGATATACAAAATACATTCACTAACCGGGCTCTGGAAGGTTATGATTGCCCAATAAAATGTTACACATATATTACTTCGTATAGGATTGCCCAAAAGCATATATAAATTATTATTACAAAATTTTTTGATTCATATTTTGTTCCTAACCATTTCAAGAAAATAAAGTCATATAACTCAAGTTTTCCCCCAATCAAAGAGTAGAATCCATGGAATATATATATTCAAAATATTTATGACGTATATAGTACAACATACATCCCTCTTTGAGTGCATAAGACGCTTCCCATTCCATGTTTAAAATATCAATAAAAACTGGAGAAAAAAGTGATTTCCAAATAAAAAGTACATTAGTATCACTCCTTATTTGTGATAAGTTGTTGTGTTGCGTTCATTCAATTTCGTGAGGAAAATATGGGTTTTAAGGATGTTGTGTTGTTGTAGTTGTTCTCTCTCCCGCTTCTTGATTATCCTAGGGATTCTGAGAGGGCTATAAAAGTTTTTATGTCGACATAAAATTCCCCCTCGGAATTTTCATTTTTTCATAATGGTACTGATAAAAAAAAGTGGAAAAAGAGGTAGACACAACATCCGTGGTGTTTTCGGGGATAATTTATTGTGTATGTCTAAGAGAGAGAGAGAGAGAGTGCATGTATGGTTTTTTTCTTCTTCTAATATGCAGGCAAGAGGCAATGGTTCCCACGGGAATTAACATAGATGTTCTAGTTAGGTGTGGGAGTTTCTTTTTTTATTTCTTTTAAGCAAGGTTTTATGCTGTCTCATTCTTCGAATTGGATTAAACATTTCCTTTCAAAGGAGGAAAAAAAGTGAGTATAATTATTATAAAATATAATAAGAAATTAACACTTTAACAACCAACTTAATTATATAATTATTCTGTCCCTCATTTCTATTGAGGAAAAAAAATAATTAAATGTGTCATTGGATTGTTTTTAAACTTATCTATATTCAAATAATTGTTAACAAGATATATATTTTATAATTTGAGTTGTGTTGTAAGGGGTCCATTATAAATCCTTTTGGACACTATAATTTTAAATATTGCCAATATATTAGCATGTTTCCTAAAAATATTGCATATCATAAATTGAAGCATAAGAAACTAGAGGCATATATACACTCAGAGAGTGCAAACCTCCGCCGTCACGGGGTCCTTATGAACCTTCCGAGGCGGATTTTTCATGACTGGGGGCGGCGTAGAGGGACGGGGGAGGGTTCCCCTCGACGGAAATTCCGAGAGGAAGACGCTCCCGGCACCCGATTTACAGCACAGCGACATCTATTGGCAGAGTAGGCTAACTTGAAATATTATTAGTATTTAGCTCGTTTTGCATCTTAATTCTGAACTCAAAGATGCCAAAATTTAATTACTTGTTCCTTTGGCATTTCCAACAACTCCACAAAGTTTCATCTGAATCCATTCGTACTTTTTGAGTTATCCTGCTGATAAACAAGCCAACAAACAAACCAACGCCAGTGAAAACAATACCTCCTTCGGTGGAGGTAATTATTTTTGATTTCTCTGAAGAGCTTCATGAAAATTTCCTCCTCTCGATGGCAACAGACATTTGATTACGCAACTGCATCTACTACATATTGTGTGTATGTGCTTAACGATGAAGGAGAAGAAGATATCCATTAGGCTAATAATGGTTGGGATAACCAATAATAATAAGAAGAATAACAATAGCAACGTGCATTAAGCATATTTGTGAACGCTGCATTAGACAAATGATTTCGTTCTATATCAAATAGAGAAGGGAAAGGAGATGAAATGGAAAATCCATCAAGCGGATATATATATATAATAAGACACACTCATAAAAAAGTATTATAGGTCTTCTATATAGCAGTCACTCTTTTTGGGGGGTCCCTTGAGCGAGTTTTCACTATAGGCAGAGGTTAGACTATATAATTAAATATGGTTATATTTAAAAAAAAATATTCTCTAATATTTTGTTCACAAGTAAATAAACAGTTACTCGCCTAAGTTTTATTAAGTCATTAATAGACAGGTTTTTAATACTTTTGTAAAAATAATAAAGATCCTAGGGAAGTAGAAAGGAAAATCAGAAACACCAATAATGATCTGATCAGAAGCTTGTTATTTTATAAATATGTTATTTTAAATGTAACCATTGCAATGACTTCAAAGGATATAATTAGCCTTCGTTTTTTCATTTATATATTCTGTAAACCTTCTGTATATATATAGGCCTACCATAGTTCCTATTTCCCCCCCCGTTCCATTTAGTCATAATAAAAATGCAGATACTATGTGTCAGTGAATAGATGACGTATTGCTTTTTCCTATACAAAGAAAATATATTTTTACTTACGACCATTTGACGAAATTTAATAAAACTCAAAACAATCAAAACCATTTAGACGAATAATAATTTTTAAAGGAAAAACGGCCGTTATTGATAGACATATTTTACACATTCTGCTGTATAACTATATCAACTTATATATATATATAGTCATTTAGAAAAAAGAATATGCACTTAGCACACATTTTATCTTGGAGATTACATATTCTTATTATTATGGAAGAGACGCTTCACTCTGCCAAAGAGAAGAATGAAGAAAATCCCTTTTATTCAATTAAGAGCATTCTATTAAACCATATTTCTCCATTAAACACATCGGAATAAACACACACACACCACAATATATATATACATAAACAAATATAATTACAGCGGGTAATTCCTTTGAGAATATCTTATTCCCCATCACACCAACCCTCTTACTCCCAAGAGGGATGCAAAAACCCCAGCCTGGTTACATGGATGCTGCTACTGCTGCTCCTGTATGTGTTATTCACAAAACCATTCTTACATACATACATATAATAATAATAAAAAACGCCCTCCGCCTTTAAGAAATAAAACTTTATTTTCTTCTTTAAAAAAAGTAATTGATGTTATCTAAGGATATTTGTTGTTCTTTATTTGGTTTGCCTTTCTCCCTCTTTTTTCCTTGGGTGTCTTCTCAAGTATCTTACTAAATTTATAATAATAATAGGTAGAAGAAATGGAATTGTATCTATATGCTCATACAATCGTTGTGAAATCCCCTCATCGTCACATTCAGAGAAGAAGAATGACAGCTACCCCCTTCTCAATTCCTATCCAAATCAATAATTGTATGAGATCCACCATATATTTGGTAGAGGCTCTTCTTATGCTATTACTATATTTGTTTACTAATATGGAATATATATCCAATGACGCGATTATCCGAATT
>CP045893.1:19413495-19441835 GCA_013387185.1 Caligus rogercresseyi | reverse complement strand
AAAATCCATACAGTGCAAAAATAACAATACACTAGAAAGTAGGAGAAAAACACAATCTGTTACGTAAAAGCAAAACATAAATGAACATTATAATTCCAAAATTACTGTCTCTAATTTAAACTATTTAATTAAGATATAATAAATAAAGAGCGGCAAGAGATATTTATAAAATGATAAGATAGCAATAACAGAGACTTGTATAAGTCCAGCCAACAGCCAAATAATTCCTTGGTGCCCATCACAAAATGCCGTGTGTATTAAACTCAGACTTTTGCAAAAAAAAAACTTCAAAACTTTGGACTCCCAAAGTATTCATACAATTAACAGACGTTATAAAGTCTAATATCGAGTAGATATCAAACAGACTTCCTTCCTTACTTAATCATCATCTTTAATTAGACGTAGACGTAAATACAGGTCCACTTGTTTATACATATAAGAGAAGAGAGGCAAATCTGTAATTTAAATATCCCTACATGCGGTCCACGCATAAACCTTATCCCTCCTCCTTTGGGACTCACTTTGATTAAGATATATGAGAGAGAAAATGAGTCCGGTCGCCCGGGTGGCTCCCACTCCCAAACAAAACTAATTATCCATATAAACATCATCTATGAGAGATAAGAAGTCATTACACAAATTAAAGGTTGTTTGTCTATGGCTATGAATACTTAATGATTGCAAAAATTTGTCAAAAAGTATTTTTTAAATAATAATATTCATATTACTTGTACTTAAATACCAAATGGAGAGAAACAGTGTGTAATACTTATTGTAATACTAATACTTCTTTCTTTGTACAACAGCTGGACTCGGATAGAAGTAGAATTACATATAATTACCATGCATACAGATGATTCATCTAAGGCAAAGACAATGGATGCCGTTCCTTATGTTTAATATGTGTTTAAAATTTGCACATTAACAAAACCTTGTGTTATTGCTAATGTACGATGTTTATATCTTCTCTGACTTGCTTTATAAGCAACAGATGGGTATGAAACGCTAATTTGTAGTTTTTATTTATTTATTTAGGTTTTGTCATTTATACCAAACCACAACACAAAGTTAGCAACTCTGATGCCGTTGTCCGAGTTAATTATTTCTACTTCAAAGCTGGCAAAAATGTTAAAAGTAATTTTAAGTGGGATTTTTAAAAAAATAACTTGCCTTTTTTTTGCAGTCAATTGCAGATATTTAATATCATTTTCAACTCATTAAGATCAAATGAGGAGCAGTGGATTTACTTATAAGAAAATACTGTCTTGAGGGAGTGCGACAGCCGTGTACGTATAGGCGTGTATAGGTTCGAATCCCAAGAGGGGATTGCCATTTTTGGTCTACCTCATTGATAAGGCCCTTGGTTCGAGTGACTATTTTAATGCTATATGACTATTTATATCCTGGATACTGCAATTCTTTCGAGCCATATAGGCACAAAAAATAGAAATAGCTCTTCTGAAATGGGAATATCACAATGACGTCACAAAGGACACCATTTCGACTAAACACCATTGATTTGCCAAATCAAACACCTTCGAACTCAATTAGAGTTACTCTCAAAAAGAATTATTCTTTGAAGCAACAAAATACCGCCTTTAGTTATCTTAATAAGTAATTAAAAAAACTTTTTGTGGGATATCACTATGATCACTAGCCCCTTCAAATAAAATATAAGTTGTACAACAAACATGGAACGTATGAAACTACAAGATGATAAGGATTAGGAATCCCTTTAAACAAGGATATGTTTTTGTATTCACAGACATACATTTGATATTAAATAATAATATTAATCATAGGATGATGATGTCCACCCATCACTTCCATGAGAGAGAGAGAGAAGAAGGAATTAGCTTCACGTGTCTGATCGTGTATTTTTTTCTGCCTACTCAGCAGGGCTGAGACGACTAGTGTTTCGTGAAGGAGGGGGGTTGTGATCGTCATTCATATCATTAGTCATCCTTCACTGCACGATGTGAAAAACAAGGAATACTCATCAAAGGGGTGGTGGTGTCGCCCCTCTGTGTCTTCATCTCTACACTCCTTCCTTACTTCCTCTTGACCAAGTCCAGAAGTGGACCACACTCCTGAACTCATCATGATCAAACTAATCAGCAGCATCTCTGCCAAAAACAATAAAAAGTCTGATGGGCATCCAACAACAATAAACACATCTGGACACACAAAGGAGGAGAATTATTCAAGAACTACTCAAGTTATTCATTTAATAATAAAGGTTTAAAAAAAAGTTATAGAACCTTCTTCATAACGTTGCAGTTTCATTTTTTGGGTGGGGGTAAATGCCGACATTAGGAAGAAATGCCCCAAGATAGAACAGGAAAATGATGACCCATGGAAAAAATGGCTCAAATTATTTTGCTCCGTCTAATAACATTTATTAAAAGGAAACCATTTATTTATATAATTTAAAAAATAAAGTATTTTACAATTTATTTTATTCACAGTTCAGAAAAAATATATACATAAGATTATATATAAAAATCGATTATAATACATAGTAAAACTATATAAATAAGCATTTTATGTCATTATTTACTCTATTAATATTCAAGTGTTTGATCAATACTAAGTTCAATTCCACTTCTTACACCCATGTATTTTTACCATGAGTTATCCTTTTCCTCTTCTATCTTTGGTCATTCCTTATCTTCTGCTCACCGTAAGGGCCAGTGAAGTGATATACAATATTTCAAAGGGCACCATTAATTATATATATATATATTCCTAAGTTGATTCTGAAGTAAAGAATATGAAAAACAAGAAAAAAAAGCTTCCAGGGACATAATATTAGTAAATATCAGAGCTGGGATTCGGTACCGCCGATTCGGTAGATTTTATTATGTATCTACCGAATATTGATCGATGCGGTAGATAAGAAAGAAAGATAAATTTAATTATATATCTGCTCTGTGACCTCTTTATATGCATTTAGTATCGGACAATTTATAAGAAAAGACAACAATTAAATACATAATTTGTTATAATTCTTTTAGAGATTATTTGAAATTGGAATCATGTTAATTAATATATAAATCATATATGCACTCAGATTTTGAAGGAAATGGAAGGCATTAGACAACAAATTATTTCCTTAACTGTCTTTTGTTAGTCGGTGTCCGATATTAAATGCGCTTTCAGCTCTGGAGTTGTTTATTTATTTTGACAAGTTCAACTTCTTCACGCTTCCAGGCGTAACAAGGCTTCCAGTTCTAAATACGATTATCATTCGGGTGTCGCAGTAAATATACAGTCAAATGGGCAGAAGACATTCAAATCCTTTAAACCGCATTGCTACTGATATCCTGAATAACATATCCATAAGGAAAAACGGTAGTGTCAAGCTGTCAAATCCACCAGGATAAGGAATAAACCCCTTTTTAGAGTAAAAGGCTATTTTCATTAAGTAAGATGCCTTCTAGGAATACACACAACACAAGGGAAAGCCTGATTCTAAATATATGACACTTAAGAGGCATCAATCCTTATGACAATAAACTTAAATAAATATAAACAAACTTATAATTTTCCCATTATTTAAGTCATCTTCTTCTATTGTGGACTAGTTGAGTGCGAAAGAGTATTCAAGCGTAAAAGGACAGTCCATAGAGAGAGAGAGAGAGAGAGGAGGTTTTCTCCATCTCAGGTGTCAATGAGTGAATTTTAGTCCCTTTTTTTTCTTGGTAGGAGCCAGAAAGATAAAAAAGTAAGTGTAAAAAAAGATCAACCATGATTTCTCAAGGGATTCCTTCCCCCTCTTCGAGTTTTTTTATTACTTTCCGATTCATACACATATATAATAATAATAAAAAGCCCAAGTTACATGTCTTTTACTACACATATCAAAAGAATGAATATATACATAAAACAGACTGACCAAAGGAAGACGAAATTCGACTTGCAAAGGGAATAATATAAATGTGAGGAACGTACAAAAAAAACACGATGTAATCCCCTTTAGATATGGATTTAATATTTTTTTACACTCCCCCCCCCCCCCTCCCTTTCAACACCCTTTAAGGGTGAACAACAAAAAAAACAGAGTGAAGAATGACCTCCTTTTAGATAAATAAAATTAGCTTCCTTGGACAAAAGTGACGTTTGAAAGGCCAAAATGCTAAATAAAAGGCTAATAAGTTTCATACATATATTGAGTATTTGCCACTCCTGAGTTGCTTAATAGGAAACAACGCAGAGTTTACATAATAAATGAGTCAGCAATTTAATTCATTAAATCCTTCATTTGGCGAATTTATATATCTTATAATATTGAAAAATAATGGTGTTAAGATATTGTTTTACGAACACATTCAAAGATTTCTTATGTATAGCATTGGCATCTATCGTATAAATATTATTTGTTATAGTATAATGCTAATATTGATACAGTTTGTGTCTTTCAAGAAGAAAAAATAAGTTATCTAATATAATATTCCTGCTGAGTGTTCTTGAAAGGAGTTCGTTATAAATCATGGTGTTAATATATATATATATATAATAATAAACAGAGAGCCGTATTTAAAAAATATTGATGGACCCTAAGTCATTTAGTATATATCAATATATATATATCCTAGTTTATATATAATATAATATATATTATATTATACTAGTATATATATATATATATAACTAACAGAGAAAACATATAACCCTAGTATATAAAATCAATAAGTTATATAATTATTAGTTATTATTTATTATTAATTAATGAGTTTCGAGTTATTTGATAGGCTTGTTCTTCATTCGTACATATTAAAAAAGACGAATAAAAAAGTATAATAATAGGTACTGAGAGGCATTATTTTTTTTTCTGTTAGAACACCATGGAACCTTTATGAGTGATCATTCTAAGAACTCACAATTTTCTACGCATTATAATTTGCAAGTGCAAGTCAATAATACACAAGGCTTTTCTGCGCCACCACTAACGTTTAACCCTTCAAAGGAAAGTTTAATGAAACATTTGTCGAATTTGTACAAAAAAAAACCAGGACGAAGATACAATCATTGACCAGGACTCTGACATTGATAAGATAGATACTATACAGAAAAATCCTTGGAATGCTTCCGTTGACCAATATCATTATTTTTTTTAATAAGAAATATAAATTCGGCAAATGAAGGAGTGCATGAATTAAATAAATTGCTGACTTATTATAATATTAACTCTGCGTTGTTTCTTATGAAGTGACTCAGGAACAGAGCAAAGGGGACGACGACTCAGTGTATGTATGGAGGACTAAAGAAAATAGGGGGGGGGGGGGGGACCCATCGTTTCTTTTTTTTCTCTACTTCTTTCAAAGAATGATTAATGAATATTTGGAGAAATGGAGTTTGAAGAAGGATCTCTCCTCTTCCTCCCTTTCGCCCCGTGTATGTGTAGTATGCTGATGATCATTTCCATCAAGGGAAGGATATAAAGGGGGGGGGGGGGGGGGGTGGAAATGGAATAAGAAAAAAAGAACAGGGGGGTTTCTTGATATATTTATATAGAGAGAGAGAAAGAGAGAGAGAATAAAATATAAATGTGTAAGCGTCCTTAACTTGAAGCCTTCTGCCTATTTCAAATGACTCCTACCAATCCTACGAAAATTGAACTGTCAATACCCATCAATGTTGTAGTCGAGCCATCTGTTTTTATTCCTTTTTTTCTCTGTCTCTGTATCGAGGGAAAGAAAAGGAAAATAATAATAATAATAAAAACACATCAGCTACTCCTCCTTACAAAAAGAAACAATGTCAACCCCCTTCTCCCTTCCCCAACAAACAACAATGGGCCGTGGACTTTGTATGCTATGAGCAGAGAACTACGTCTTTCTTCTTTTTTTAAAGGGATATTCAAATAATAATAATGATTAATAAATGATAATGGAAAATAATGGATTAGCTTTTATGCACCTATTTCACTATGATTATTTGTAAGCAAGGGGTTCTTGAATAATTATAGTTATTCATAGGAGGGAAGCGTAAGTCAACAAAATGCTCACTTTATTAGTAATACATTTATGCAAGCTTGTCGAAATACGCAAAATGTACTTTGATTGGGTCAATGTAAGAAGCTCAGGGGTCCTATAGATATATGAAATAAAAGAAAAAACTCGTAAAAAGTATAATTTATACTTGGAATGTAAGTTATATTAATCTTCAAAAGTAATTTTGTTGTCTGTTTGTTTAGCTCCTAGATCATCCCCCTCACCGGAACTCAATCCGGTGTCAGCCGGTAATAAGACCCTCTTGCAGCTAAACCGTTATTTAGCATAATGTTAAATAAAGTAATTTGAATAATAATATATATTAACATATTTGTTTAATTTTGACTACTTATATATAAGAATTATCTATACTAATAATATTATAATTCCGTTCGTTCGTTTGTTTGTTCGTTTCCCTGTATCTCCCGAACGGTTCATTAGATCTTGACAAAATTTTCAGTGAATAGTTTTTGAGAGTCCAGGAAGTGTTTTAGTGGGGTTGTCAACTCCCGGAAAATTCGTCATCGCCATGTTTATTTTATTCGCCAAAACATTTTTGCCGATTTTTAAAATTGCCAAGTTAAATTTTTACCAAATTTTCTGTGGATGATTATGAGGTAGTAAGACGTGTTTTTGTTATATTGGATGTTTACCGGAAAGTTCGTTTTCTGTATGATTACTTAAAAATAAGTTTTTTTCTATCCCTGTCTTTCCCCCCAAATTTAGGTTTTGTGGAAAATGACAACTTTTTTATGTTGCAACATCGCGCTATTCAAATTTTAATAATGCCTAGAGATGGAGAGTGATATAAATCACTCCCAACTTTTCTTGATTAAGATATGAAGTTGAAAAAGTTGTCAAGTTGGAAAATCCCGGGCAGCGCCGGGTAACATTCGCTAGTATATATGTATATATATACACATATATATCAAAGGTGGCGAATAAATAATACTTTGTATAATTTGGCCTAATACATTAAATCATAGTTAAAAGCTAGCGGCATGTTGATAGCTATAAACCCGTGTGGCATGATCAGATTTAATAATATAAAGTATGTTTAGCTGACGATCAACCATGGAATATTTAACCCCATTTTTTATATTAAATATTCTGGACTTTGATTGACTGATGTTGTCCCACCATGGAGTCGATTTTCTTGAGTTTCAAGCCCTTAAACATAGAAGAATCACTTTAAGGGTCTTCCTTCCATCGGAACCATTCCTCTCTCATGCCAATATGTCCAAATGAACCTCCATTGACCATCAATCCCCGTGTAGAGGGATATCTTTAGACTCTTGGGGGACTCTCTTTTTTATCCTAGTTCATCTTCTTCCTCTGTCTCTAAGCTCCATGATAATGATGAATGGAGCCTCCTCCCTCCCTCCCTCCCTCATTTCATTTCTGTCTTTTTTTTCTCCCCTTCACTGTTTTTTAAAAGAAAAAAAGGAGTTTTATCATCATTTTCGTAGTTCATTACACGCTCCACATTAGTCATTCTTCTGCTGTTATCAATGGGTAAAAGGAAGAAAATAAATAATAAAAAACTCATTGGTTGGCTGGTATATATATATATACAGACTGCGAAGTTTGATTATTCAGAAAGTCGTATTTTATCTTTTTTAAAGATATGAAACGCTCATGGGGTGATTTAAGTAATTTGGGGCAGACAGTTGTATTATAATTGGCTCATATGTACAAGTGAGTATATGTGAGAAGCATTTTATGAGTGTCTTTAGGTATTATTAAAGCTATATATATATATATAGTCAAACCTATCTATAACGGTCAATCAAGAGAACCTAAAAAATTACCATTAAAACAAGTTGTCGATATCCAAAGAAGATTTAAGTGCTAGTTTTTTCTTCTGCAGGAAAGTATTGAGTGGCCGCTATGTACGAGTGACCTATATGGACAGGTGATCGATAACATAGGTTTTACCGTATATATATATATCAGACTTGTTGATTTATCACTCATTTGTTGTCGTTCGTTTTTGGCGCCCAAAAAAAGACAAAGATTTTTCGTTTTCACGGGAAAAATTTCCTTTCTAAAAAAAACGCCATCAATTTTTTCAGAATGGCGAGAAAAAATCCTTTCAAAAAAAACCTCGTCAATTTTTTTTGATGACGAACGACAAACGATTCAATTTAAAAATAACGACGAACGACAATTTTCGTGAACGTCAACAAGTCTGATATATATATAATGTTATTGCAATGAATGAATACCTAAACCTGCCCAACTAAGTGAACTTATATGACCATCAGGGTTTATTTTTCACTTCCAACAATATTTTTAATTCGTTTTTTTTTTTTTTGCCTTTATGGTTCGATAGAATAGCAGCTTCCGATAGGATATAAATAAGCATTATAGCATTAAAATTAGTCTGTCGAACCTAGGATCTTATCAATAAGGTAGACCAAAAATGGCCATCCCCTCTCGGGATTCGAACCTGCACCCCCAATATTGAGAGTTGAACACGCCTTAACACGCACGGCTATCGCACCCCTTTTAGTTATATTTAGTTCATATAATATTTTTAAGGACAAAGAGGATTTATTACTATATTGTCCCAAAATGAATCCATTTGATCCATGAATTACTCGATCTTACGTTACAAGTCATCCTTCTTAAAACACCGCTCGCTACGCTAGTATAGTTTTAAGCTCCATAAATGTATAAAAATTCCGATAAAAAGGGGACAAAAATTCATTTTTTATTGGTTTGTGATATATGAAGTGTACAAACTGAGTAGTTGACAAGGAAAGTTAGGTAGGTTAGAGTCAGAATTAAGAAAGAGGGTGAAAAAGGTGTTGATAGCCTTCGAGTAAGATGGGGAGGCAGCAGCAGTTCTGGGTCTTTTTTTCTTTTCGTCTATGATGACTGAGGCCACCATTCATTATTCCCCTTCTCGACTACTCATAATAATAATATTCATTTTTTTTTGACAAGTATGACATCCTTAAGTGCTGATATTGTTAGACTATTTTTTAAAGAACTTACTGACTGACAGAAATAGTTTCCTCCTCTTAAAGCAAATATTTACTGAACACGGGAGTGACATATGATTAATAGGTCATCAAAAGGCACCTTCAGAATCCATTAACCATTCATTAGGATTGTAATCTTATACACAAAAAGACGCCATTTTGATATCATACAATAGTTTTATTATTTATCCATTTTAGACACTCATGAAATCTATTGATAATACAAGAAGGATTGAAAAATATTCTTTTCGGAGCTCAAGGGCTAGGTTTATTGTTCTTTCTTAAAAGTATTGAGAATTTCACAAATTTTAGCTTTGCTCTATTTTTATGATTTCTAATTCGATTAGATACCTTAAAAAATCGAACATTTTCCTATGATATGAATCGAACCCCATTACTAGATAAATTTGATCCTTTCAATCCTAATTTGTATTGATTATAATTGCCATCATAAAACGGTGGAACATCAAATAAATCTTGATTTGTTTAGCTTATGGAATATTTATTGCACTTTGAGCGTTTTGTACGCAATAATAGTGGGTGTTCATCTGCAGATTTTGTACAACAGAGTATTCGGTATATACCGAATATCGAACCGGCGGTATATTTTTCTACCGAATCCCATCTCTGATATATATATGTATATATATATATAACATTAGTTATTTTGGTATCAATTTTAAATACATACATTTGACAGTATGCAAGCAAAGAAATTGAAACCTTTCTCATATACATATAATGTTCTGCTTATGCAACTAAAAGTTCTTTAGGATCTCAAATTGTGGACTCTAAGATATTCTTAATTAACACAAGAACAATTTATTTATTACTACCTTAAAAAGGAAGCAAAGCATGACTTTCGGCTGAGGAGTCACTATTATTATTATTTATGAAAAGTGAAGCCATGATACGAACCACAAATTTACTTTATTTTCTTCTTCATTTCTTGTTCCTTCCTATATATATATATATATATATATATATATATATATATATATATAGGTCCCAATACAGGTGTTTTTAAAGACAAAATACACAAAATGAGAAGTTGCGAAAATCATAATACATTAAATTAGACGATGATACAGCTTTGAATAAGACAACTTTACTATGTCTAATTAATCTTGTGTATTCTACAAAACACTTAAATCATATGCATTAGTTTAATTAGCATCATATGTTATATATGTAATAGTGGTATTAGAAGGAAGAAAAATCGCTCCAACCAGAGCCTTAGCCTTCCATAATAAAGGCAATCCCATTAATCCAAACCCAATTTAGATAGAAGGGAAAAATCATCATCCCGATACAATCTTTGTGTTGTGTGTTTTAAGAATACACACGGCAGTAATATCCCTCAACGGTTTATATTTTGGTTATATATGTGTGCACACACAGCCTCCATTTCTCTCTCTCTTCTTTATCAAGAGGGTTTAGGGAAAGAAAATTAAGATAAATGCGAAAGAAAATGATTGTCACAAGGAAAGGGGAACAACTGTCTGTTTATCTTGGTTATTTGTATGGTTGACTTGCAAACACAGAAACACAATTATAACGTAAGGCTTCACTAAAATATAATAGCTTCACTTCATCCATCAGATACTGTTTAGTAAGAATACAAATGTAAAAACAGACGGCTCAAATGTTATAACTGAGTACAATTTTGTGTCAAATATTTTTTAAGAATACAAATTATTTATTAAAAGTCCAAAGGCTCTTCATTTCATTTATATATGAGAAAATGCATTATTCATTATATGACTGTGGGTCTTGCAAGGTTAACAAATGGGTTGTCCAATCATTTATCACACTTGAGAGTAATATTACTTATAACATAACCACTTTATTACAAAGACCATTTCGAGGGCTTAATTTATTTAATCGTTCCCCTTAAATATTCATCTTATTGTTTATTTAATCTCATATACAAACAATATAAAATAACAAAAGCAATACTTTGATGGGCAGAACCCTAAACAAACTATACGATTCGTAGGGTTTAAATTCAAATTTGTGCTTTTGATCTTGGAATGGTAATAAACTAGAGGTCGATCCAATAAGCGGCACCATACGTACGTTTTATTCACTATCAGTATCGGCAATTTTGGCACCGATCTCTCTTTCCCTCTCAATATATATATATATATGCTATGAATAATAAAACTTTACTGATGAGAAGAAAACTAGAGTTTGACCGATTAATTGCCACAAATAGTATGTCTTATATTATTATTCAGTTTCATTTTAACCGCATATATTATTTAAACATCTAGAACCATTTTGAAAAAACTATGAAAAATCTCTAACTTCAAGAACTTACTTTTATACTCAGTTTTCATAATGACTAAGCAGTTTATAAAGCATTAAAAGTTTTTTTAATTCCCTAATCTATTGCAAATAAAATGTTATGGGGTTATCGTGGAAACCTTCTATTTTTTCAACTGTCTTCAAACTTCAAGCAACATAGAATATAACTCCTCAAGCCCATACACCATGTTCGATATTGCATTTGAATTAAGAAATTTGCTATGCTAGTAAGTATAAACTAAACAACATATGGATTTTTTTCTTTTGGGAGTGGAACCTAACGCATGAGGTTGGTTATAGAGAGCATATTAAAAGATATGATCTTGAAATATGATCAGGTTGCGAGGGTGGATGGTGATGTTCATTTCCTTTCTTTATCATTCTCTTGCTCATAATGAACGTGTAAATGAAGAATAGGAGGCTGCTGCTAGCCCCCAAAAAATATATATATTGGAGTTGGAGAGAGAGAAAAAAAACCCACCGTACATGTATTCAAATCACTATTATTGGTTGGATGGCTTTTAACACAATTATTTCTCAGGAAGAGAAATAAAGATGAGAAAGAAGAAAAATGAAAAACAACAACAATTATTGTATAGGAAAAGAGCCGAAACGTCAATCAAAAAGTCAATTTTCTGAAAAGTTTAAATTATGTTTTCACTCAAAACCCCGGTATTAACCTTATTATTATTGTTTTGTTTTCATTATTATTATTATTTTGAGTAGCTGCAATGGGAAAAGAAGAATATAAAAAATAACCATAGGCAAGAAGACAACTTGCAGCAAAGGAAGACTCTAATAATGCTCATTATGTTAAAAAGAACAATCCATTGTTTAAAACAAACACCGTTTATGAAGAACAAAAATAGTATTCCCCCTGTATTTTATATATGCGAACAAGGAATTTACCAAAAGGCAGTAACATCAATGAGAAGAAAATGGTCTTTACACGTATCCACAAAGAGTGTGATTTCCAAGCCAGTGCATTTAAAGGAAACAGCGCTCTAAAAACGGTATTCATGATAGATATGGCATCATTAGACCTCATGAATAAAAAAGCTACTAAAGAAAATAAAACCCTTATATTCAAACAGTTTTTAAATTTCACAAAATTCATATTCAATTTGTATGGCACCACAAATCAAGGCTTTTTTTCCTCCCCTTGACTTTGAATGGGCCAGAGCAAAAAAACATTGACTTTAGAATAAAGAAGAGTAAAGGTTTTTATAATTATTGAGTCAAGGAGCATTATTTGTCACGGTTTTATCATGGCATTTTAGTTTATTATTATTATTATTATATATATATATATATATATATATATATATATATATATATATATATATATATAGAAAGTAATGGTCACTGTCGATAAGGATCGCAAACAATTGTTTTTATTTTCATCAAATATTTATCCTAATGATAAAAAAATAAGACAGAATGAATAAACAATAGCATGATGAAGCAGTAATTTACTTTGAAAAACAAGAACAGTATGAGCGTTATGTGTGTGTGTATACACAATCTATACTACTACTGTCTATAAACATATTATCCCCCCCCCCCCCCCCCCGTAGTAAATTATTGTTAATAACAAGAAGAAGAAGAATATATAAAAGTCAGAGTGCGTGAACCCTATGCATCAAGAGCACCTGGTCATCGTCATCAATTAAATGAAGAAAATAATAATAATAATAAAGAACAACGACTGTGTGCTAAGAAATAGAATCGTTCATTTGTTTGTGACGTTCCAATGAGACGGCACTCTGCACTTAATAAAACATGCTGCCGTCACAATGGATTATGTTCATATACAAGTTTAGAGGGCTGATTAATTTTTGGGGGTTATCCCATTATTTGTAATGGTAATTAATAAATCCCAGGCTGTCTGTATGTAGTTAGAAATTATGCTTCAAGAAAATAAGTTATTCGGGGAAAATATATTAAGTGGATTATAAATATAATATTCTATTATTTTTAGAGGGTCGCCAAAATAGCAAAAAGGGAGAAGTCCTCGATTATAGAGCTTTAATGTACAAATTATTACTAATGAAGTCATGTGACTTCAATTAATGATATAATCTAAAATGATCATTTGATATTTACAAGGATACATCTCAGAAAATATTTGTAGTATATTTAGAAACATATCAAATTGCATACCATAGTAATATTAATGTATGATTAGCAAACATAGCGAATGCTATTAATTGAATCTGAACTACTATTAGTTCAACAGCTAGTCTTCACTCACCAACCTACATTCATCGAGATCATCCTGGTGAAGCAATAGGTCAACATTTATTTATTTGTTTATAGCTTTAATTCTTTATGAGTAAACAGCTTTGTACTTAGGAGGACATCAATAATATAATAATAATAAGGCAAGAAAGTCATTGTTATATCAACCTTGTTTGGTTCGTAGAATATTTTCTTCTTCAAGGACTTATTGCAACGAATCATTGTGATAGCATGAATGAGACTTGAAAATCTCTTATGTAAGATGCATAGAGCAAATCAGTAGTTTGCCCATATATATATTGTGGACTCAGTGGAATTTACGAGATGCTAACATATATTTTAAATCAGAAACACTAGATGCCTCTCTTTCCTCACATCGATATAAATAATAGAGCATGATGGAGTGAATTTATTTATGAGTCGAGGGAATCTATTGATTTTGCCCTGCTGCTTTAACGGACTGAAGTTAAGTTGGAAGTACATATTCCTTTTCAACTCTGTACTACTCAGAGACATAGAACCCATCTCAGGAATCTTATTAATAAAATATATATGACACAAATGCCCATAATATATAAAAGATCCCCTACGATCTACTATATGTTATATGAGGTCACAAGCCATCAATCCGTATACTCCTTCCTTTCTATTGTATTTCCCCACTATTTTTTACGTCTTAAGTCAACATAAGGAGTATGCTTCACTCCATGGACAATATAAAAGACACAGTTCCACAGAAGCCTGCCTAGCTTTGGTCTCTGTACTCCCATCCGTCTCAGAAACGAGACAGTTAGTTAAACTATAATATAGTCATCCTTGACCCGCAGGCTACTCATTATTGATTAGTTCATGTTTCGAACAAGTTTATATATGCATCATTATATATTGAATTTATATTAAGGATTTAAGTTTATCATATATACATATATACACTTTAAAAAAAAGATAAAGATAAAAATGACATTGACTATATACCAGTACTATATAACACTTAATATAATAAGGTTGATAATAATACCAATATAAAGGAGGGAATTTCATCCGTTCCATCTATTCCTTGTCTATTCGGAGCAAGTGAATGCCAGAATATTCATTTCATTCATAAAATTATATATATATATATATATATATGTTGTGTTTTGTGTGTTTAATCTTGGTAAAATACTATAAAAATATCCGAAAGACCTTATTTCTTGTCCATTCGGAGCAGGTTTAATATCAGAATATTCATTTTATTCATAAAATAATTATTGTTATTCATATATATATATATATATATATATATATATATATATATATATATATATATATATATACACGTTTTATGTGTTTGGTCTTCGTAATAATGCTAAATATTTGAAGGATCCACGGAGCTTTGTTGGTGCTTGCTTCGTATATCCTCCGCAACAGATGGGGCACTACCACGCGACATACCAATCAAACAAATAAAATCTCCCTCCTCCTTTTTATCACACACACAGAGTGATGCCCCCCCTTTTTATTCACAAAGAACCCTTCCATGAAACGTGAGAGGTACGTGAGGTCAGTCAATAATGTATTCACAAATTTAGGATGCCGCCGCTCTTAGTGGAAGAGCCCCTTCTCTACTATGTACTTCCTCCATCTTATCAGAGCCTCCCAGGAATTTTTACTTCACTCACTACATACTTAGATTCTTTTTATATATCATTAAAAATAATAAGATGAAAAAAGAAATGAGGGGGAGATGGGGATCTATGTACTCCTTCTTCTTCTTCCATGTAAATTTCGTGCGAGGGAAGACTGACTGTGGAGCGAGGAGCAAGAGTATTAGTAGTAGTGTTTATCGGAATTTAAAATAATGAAGAGTGTTAATAGTTGGGGATCTACATACATGAGGGAGTGTAGCTAAGAATAATAAGGGATAGGAGATTACTTCCATTCGCATAATAAAATGATGCATAAGGAAAGATAGATCAGACTTTAATTTGAGTTTGATTAGCACATGGGTTTGTTTTAATGCATTTATCTTGCATGCTGAAAGGAATCAACGTCATATAACGATGAAATGTCATAAAAAATTATTAAAATGCTTCCAGATTTGTTTCCATAATGACAGGATCTTATTAATTGTTAAATATGACATCAGGGATGACTAATTTGAGGCTTTTAAGTATCAAGAGACGTGCAAACAATGTTACATTAGTCCCTTTTGTGAGTAGTAAATAAAAAAATTAGTTAATTTAGTTCAGCTAGACCCTTTTTGAGGGATAACTAATATAATTTATCGAAATGAACGCATAAATTTTTGAGGATATAAGAATTATTATTTTAAATATTAATTAAAAAGAAATTGCTTCCCCTCAAGAGGACCTTAAATTGAGTGTTAGTAGAATACATTAAGCTTAGATGATTAAAGTAAGAATCAACAAAATATGTGTTTAAAATATTTATAATATCGTCATCATATTTGCCCTCTAAACTTTATATATTCACTCTCAGTGCCTAAGAAGCACCCAATTATATATATATATATATATCAGAAAACGACCGGGACACCTTTTTTCACCGGGATCCGGCCGGGACTTAATATATATTTTCGTTTCTTCGACATTCTGAAGTGACGACTTTTTTTAGAAAATAATTTCCAAAAAAAGTGATGACGTTTTTTCTAGCAAATAATCTCAAAAAAAGTGATGACGTTTTTTATGAATGAGAAACGAAAGAAAATATTTAAGTCCCGGCCCGGTGTCTAAAAAACCCGAGACTCCGGGCTGGGTACTCGGTCGTTTCCTAATATATATATATATACCTATATAAGCATAATGGACGTTATATTCACTCCTTACAAAATGAAGATTAGGTTTCAACTTATTTTCGACGCTACTCTCATCTTATGATAAGAACAACAACAATAAAATGGTAGAGTACAATAATAATAATAACGCATAAGGATGAAAAAATGACGTGCATTATTATATTTCCCGAATTCTATGGGGATACATTCACACACACACACACGCTAGAAGAGGCGGTATGAAAAGGCTCCTGTCAAGAATAGATAATAATTATATCACTCAAACAACCACAACAACAATGATATAGAGAAATAATGTATGGTTACCTAATTTTCGTCTTGCCTCCCCAACGGATCTACGGAAGACGTACACACAAATGGTTTTTTCCCTCTCTGATTCTTTTGTAAAGAGGCTCCAAATATGAAATGAATGTGGAATTTTTTTTCATGGGGTCGTCATAAACGACAAATCTCATAAACATGTGATCAAAATAGTAATACATGTTTTAATGAAAGTGGAACATGCATTAGCCTATTGCATTGTTTGAAATCTAAAATATGTATAAATCACTAAATATTATTTTTTTGAATAGTAAAAAATGATATAAAGTATTTTTGTCTATAGGTTTCGATGGATTGAATCCATAAGGATAGCAAAGAAGTATTTTAGCAATATATTTGGTAATTTTTCATACTGCAAAAATCAAGAGGTTGCTTCTTTTATAAATTATTAAACTGTTCACATATATACAGCACATGTATATATAAAACGAATCTAATACGTATAAAATACAAAAATAAATATTGTAGTTAAAAATTTAGCATCGAACTTGAACATACAATAAAATATCATCCAAATTTGTTTTTTTATATTTTAAAGTATTTTTAACTTGTTTAAATATTTTTGTTGTAAAAAATGAGAGGATAAATTATATGTACTTCAACGCATGAGGAATCGACTCTCGACTAACCCTTTACGCATGTGTTATATTTGACGTTGAATCTATATTTCAGCATGAACTCAATGATAATAACACAAAAGTAAATGATAGCTTAACGCATAAAGGATAGAGACATTTACCAACAAATTGGCGGGGTAAGCTGCTGCTTTGTTCTCTTCTCAAAACTCCTTTGGAGAATACCTATTGTGTGAGATGCTCATTCCCAATTATTTGCATATCCCCCGGAGCGCTCGCTAACCCCCTTAGGGAACCACTTCATCATGTAAGAGGAGGACAGGGATAAAAGGAATATTGTTTTTCTTATCCCTTCTAACCTCCCCCATCTTGGAGAAGCTGAACTTACATAGTAGAAAAAGCTCTCAATGTCATTTTACCCTCCTATTATGATGATTATTTTACTCAGGACATCTACATATTTAGGCAAGGAATACTAAAAACACCATGGACTCTTTACCTAAGTAGGTACTTCCTCTTCAGTAGTTATTTATTCTTTAGTGCAACGTATTTCAACAACAATTATTTCAATCCAAATTGATCTCAATTAAGAGTAAATTGGTACTGATAAGTTGAAGTGTTATCAGAAAATACCTAGTCATGCAGCCCTACAAATGTAATATAAATATAATTATCCCACTGACCGAAATCAGTTGAGGTCGACATGAGGGTCCTTCAGCGCTCAGTAGGTCACATTGAGACAATGAAAAATTATATCGATATATATATATATATATAAAGAATACACAAGACAACATGAAAAATTGCATATTTTTGTGCATAACATTCATCCTCATTATACCAACAGTTTTTATGCAAAAGTAAAGTATTAGCCGACTTCATTGACAGCTCGTAGACAACCTCCTCCTATTCGAGCAGTAGACCCGGTTGTTATAATACACAAGGACTCTTTTATCAACGTGTTTCTGTGGAGAGGAACCCGAGCCTTTCAGATACCCTTTTTGGTCTTGCAGAAAACTCCTCAAGATGTATGAAGAAACGACAGAAATAATTAAAAGCCACTGGAAGATACCACCTCCCAGAGAACGACTTCATATCATTCTACGTGAGAGAAGACCACATCAATGCAATTATTACAAAACATGCAATAAATGTATGCAATAAAAGCAAAAAAGAACTTATTAGTGATTCTGTGATAAATATACAAAAAATTGTTCTAAATTATTAAAAAGCATAATTGTTTTTTTTATTAATTAATAATTAAAATGTTATTTATGTCTTCAATTTTATGCAGCTTTTTAATACTTTTTGGCTGTTTGTCTTAAAATGAACAATAAATGCTATAAAAACCATTTTATCAACGTCAAAAGAGCATTTTAATGCACCTTCAAGGCTTATTGACCCATTTGAACTGTGTGACTCAGTTTGTCATCAGAAAAAGAGGAGGAGGCGAGTCAACCCCCCCTCATAATCTCCATTTATTAGGATTCTCTCCAGCCTTGATTAGAAGGAGAAAAATAAATAGTAAGTCTAATGATGTCCATTAAGATATTAAAGAGTATGAATCCCCATAAATCATTATTCCTAGTTCCCTTTTTTCCTATCCCTCCTATCGGATTAAATAATCCTTAGAATAACAAGAAGGAAAAAAGGAGGAAATCGTCCCTTGGCGCAGCTGGTCTCAAACAAACATTATTTGTATGTGTAACAGATATTATCATCGACATGGCTGCTGCTGCTCCTGCCCGACCGATTATTATTATTATTACGAAGCTAATCATCCGTGTTTGCATAGTGAGTGAGTGTTTAACTCCTATGAATAAATGATGGGAAAGACTTTTTTAATATATATGGTCAAAGGATTTATTTAACAGTTAAAACATAGAAAATGAGCCTTCCACGAAAGAGATTATTGCTCTATAATGGTTAATTAATGGCCAATCTTATATTCTTAAATTAGGGATATAAAATCCATTAATCACACGTGATCACCAAAACATATAAAATAGCCTAGCCACAGTTTTCGATGACGTATAAAAGCCCGGGAGATTATGTCTACAAAGTAAAATAAAAAAATAGCGCAGAAAATGCTTCTCTACAAAAAAAAACTTTGCTACAAAAATACCCCGAGGAAAGAAGAACGATGTAAATACTTCACTACAAAAAGCTTTGCGACAAAATACCACGAAAAAAGAAGAACGAGGAAATTGACTGACTTTAAAGAGCAAGGGAGGTAAATACCCACAACCAAAAAAACGGCTATAAAAGGTCCACGACGAATTTACGCGCGATTAAATGAATGGACGCCCTTTTCGATGACGTATAAAATATATATACTAGCCCATTTGTTTTTTGTTTACGTCATTTACTATAAATAACATCATGGAAAGCTGTGGCTAGCTATTTTGCATGTTTAAAGCTCATACATCTTTATAAGATTATCCTTTTCATAATTTATGTATTTGATTAAATATATATTTAACTTTAAAAAACTTCCATTACAAAATCATATTTTACAATCCAGGCCATTGTGTGAAGTTTTTTTCATACTTAGTGATATATAAAACATCCAAGAATGGATATGATGTATTTATTATTTCATGTTTTCTACAGTCTTATATCAAGTTATATATATCAAGTAGCTATATGTAAGCATTATATTATTTTGAATAAAATCCAAAAGTTTAGCTCATAAAATGAAAAGAGCTTATAGATAATATGCAGTTTTTGCGTCTTTAAAATGTTGTTATAGATAATAAAGGAAAAATATTCCATTATATTAATGCACTCACATATCTTTATATTATTATCACTAAACAAGGAATTTACATCTCAGAAAAAGAATAATGATCCTCTGCAGAGACTGATGGCAATAATTCAAAATGCATTTAGAGGGCCTTGTCTTTCACGCTTCAAGATTTATTTTTCAAACATGTCTTGCAGAAGATTTATTTTATAGTAGGATAGTAAATCTAACACTATATAAATGAATATTTTTGGAAGTGCAATGTAATGTTTGGAATTATCAAAGACAGCAAATAGATAGGTTTAAAAAACAAATCTTTGGGCATGTAACTAATCAACATTGGAATCAACGAAAGCAATCAATAATAATTTGAGAGTTTTTTACATTCCAAATTAGTCTTTCTTAGAAAAGTGATCTTAAAGTTCCATAATACAATATCCTTTGCGATTGCCAACAAGGACATATATTTTTCTTTTATTGTTACAAAAAAGAGAAATTTAACTTTTAAATATAAAAATCTACAAGATATAAAATGAAGGATATGATTTTGAGCTCAGACTTGTGAGCATAAATATAGGCTTATGTTTTGTGAGACTTCATAATTTAGCATTTTTTAAATTACCACTTCTTAAATACGTTAGCATCATGGCCGTATTTAAATGCTGATACCGGACTGAGTTTTGGTGTAGTGGGCGTATCTCAGAGTTAATACTAAAGAATAGATATGGACTATATTCATGATACCTTTGATGTTTGAAATCGCAGAGTCACTAAAGACTCCCATAAAATCACAATATATATTTAAGATAAGAGACGCTTATGTAGTTAGTAACGCATACGTTTATTCGTTGTAAGATTCGTTTATTCAGAAATGGACATGATTTGATTCGCAATAAATTCGTAGGTGGATGATTGACCCAATAATAAATTATCGCTTCCCCTTGACAATTAATTAGGAGGAAGGGTAGGAGGAGATTTATGATCAAGGAGATCCATAAATTATAGTTACTCGCATATTTTCGCCCTTCGGGTAGGGTAGGTTTTGGAGCTAGCTTGTGAGTGAAACAGACCTTAAAGAATATAAGAGAGGAGAGAGAAAATAATTTTCTGTTTTGTACAAACATTCCTCATAAAAAGTTTGACTTTGTACAAAGAATATGTTTTAAGTAAATGAGATGCTTTTTTCTATTTCTATAACTCCTCCTCCTCCTTTTCTTTTTTCCCTCTCTTTACCTTGAAACGTAGGTAGTTCAAATCAGACAAGGTCTGAATTTTTTTCTTCATTTCTGGTCCCATCACTTTGCAAATAGTTTATTAGGTCCGTCTTGACCCAAGGATTCCATAGGTGCCTTCAAAGTTCAAATCTGACCATAAATGTGGGAGGAAATAGCGTGCAGACATACATACGGGCAGAGATTGGTAATTAATATATAGATTCTTGCCACAGCACTCAGGAAGAATAAAAGTCAAATGAATACGTCCGCTACCAGCACCCCGCTCATATAGAGCTCCCTTTATTTTCTCAAGATTCTCTACGATATAATAGAATGGGATCAAGAAAACGAAGGAAAATATTTTTACTGCAATGTTTTTAATGGCAACTAATGAAATCATTAAAACAAAATGGGATTGCTATTAATAAAAAAATCCTTTATATATATTATATATAGTGTCCAGAAGAAATGGACCAGGAAAATATGGACTAGGAAGAAATGGACCAGGAAAGAATGGACCAGGAAGGAATGGACCAAGGTAGAAAAGGAGAATTATGACTCATGGAAGAAATGGACCAAATACATAGGTAGGCAAGTTTTTTAGTGGAATGTATCTAAGTATTGTACAAATACTATTTCTTATATAAACTGAGTATATAATGACATAGAATGATTTTATTTTTGAAATTTTAGATAAATAATCTCTCTTTGTGTCAATTATAGTTCAAAATCTCCCGAATTATGGTAAATGATACGTATTGTCTTAAATATAAAACATACCGATGTTAGAAGCACTCTAAAAGTAAAGCATAAAGAAGAAGAAATATATGCCTAATTTCGGGCGCGATTGTTATAAATGGAATATTTGAAAGGATAGAGTGAGGGTGACGTCAGAGTCAACAATAATAAAATGAAAGAGCCTCCAATGATCCGAGTCGAGTATTCAAACTTTGCAATCCGGCCGAATTAAGGCACCTCAACACATACAGACAATACCTTGGACCCCCTCGAGTCAGTCGCCTCCCTTCCAGAAAGGCACCAAATTCCCGCCCCTCGTCTTCGTTAAAGGAGTCCCATCCCTCGTCTCGAAAAGGAGTCCAATCCTTCGTCTTCATGAGAGGAATGCCTTCCCTCGTCTTTGATTTAAAACTTCCCATCCCTCGTCTCTGTTATAGGATTTCCCATCCTCGTCTTCGTGAGAGGAGTTATAGTCCTCGTCTTCAGGAAGGGGCCCTCCTACCATCACCTCCTCCATATTGAAGACTTGTTCCTCTTAGTGGAAATCGCTAATGATCTCCTCAGTCCTATCGGGGATTTTGTGCCTTTCTGGAGGGAGGCGACTGACTCGAGGGGGTCCAGGTATTGTCTGTATGTGTTGAGGTGCCTTAATTCGGCCGGATTGCAAAGTGAATACTCGACTCGGATCATTGGAGGCTCTTTCATTTTATTATTGTTGACTCTGACGTCACCCCTCACTCTATCCTTTTCAAATATTCCATTTATAACAATCGCGCCCGAAATTAGGCATATATTCTTCTTCTTTATGCATTTACTTTTAGTGCTTCTAACATCGGTATGTTTTATATGTAAGACATCTCGTATCAATTACCATAAGTCGGGAGATTTTGAACTATATTGACACAAAGAAGAGATTATTTATCTAAAATTTCAAAAATAAAATCATTCTATGTCATTATATACTCAGTTTATAAGAAATAGTATTTGTACAATACTTAGATACATTCCACTAAAAACTTGCCTACCTAGTATTTGGTCATTTCTTCCATGAGTCATATTCCCTTTCCTACCTTGGTCCATTTCTTCCTAGTCCATATTTCCTATATCATATATATATATCAACCGTTCTCTATTCCTTCATTAGGGAGAGAAGCGTATAATAACAAAGAGACATGCAGCGCCATCTTGCGCTACTTAAAAGCAATAAACAATAGATGAACAAAGTTATTGTGTCAGAGACTTCAGACTCAAATTATGATATTATAAGATTAAGTATTTTTGTTGCAATCTTTCCACCAGGGCTTTGATTGTATGAAAACTTGAACAGAGAGTCAAGTTAGTAAAGCATAGGATAAATGAAAACAAAAAAAACAAAAACTTCGGGCAATACTTTAAAGCTTAAATTAGTTTAAAAGTATGTACACATATATTTATTTAAGCAACAGAAGATGTGTTTCTTTCTACCTTTTACTTATTTACTTCTTAAAACAAACTTTGGACCTGGAATAGATGATAAATAGGGATCAATGAGAAAATGCCAAATCAACAAAACCTTTCATTTTTTCATTAAAAATAGTCTATCTTAAAATTAAAAGGTTATATAAATAACGAAAACTATTTCTGAAACGTTACCCCAAAATAATGAAAGGTTTTGTGATTTAGATTTTGTCATTGATCTCAATTTGATTTATGGGCTCTTCATTGATTAATTTATATCATAATATAATTACAGAATTATTTTTTTTATAACGCCTTCCTATTGGTTAATATTCCTATATTTCTTAATGTGTTATGAAGTATGATTGGTCAAAAGGTAAAGAACGAAAGAAAAATATTGTTAAAATACATTAACACAACACGCCAAAGGATTTTTTTACATCTGTCAAAACTTATGGCACGATGAACAATTATCATTTTGCTTAGCTTTATGCGTAATAAAATAATAAGTTATGGGAACTCAATGCATAATAGTATGCGTACAAACGAGAGCGAAAAAACAAACCAATCTCTTGTACTAACAAGTATTTTTTTTTTGTACACCCGTACAACATTTATTTAAATTAATGTGATATTAACGTTACGTCCAAATCTGAGATACATGAAAATAAATTGTGACATTAGTAATTTTTTATTGGTTTCGAATGTATTTAATTGTAGTGTAATTATTGAACGAATTTTTTATTTGTTTTATGAATTATAAAGAATAATTGATTTTTATTTTGAATTTCAAATATATTACTGACATAGCCAAATCTAGATGTTGCCAGGTGCAATTTGATATTTCAATGCTTAATTTTAACATATTTATAGCATAATCGTACTGTGGATGTTCTAAAGGGTGACCATCACCTGTGTTGTTTATTTTGACTTGAAAATAACATGAAAAAAAATACCTTGTAAACATTTTCTTGCGATAATTTTTCACAACTACTGACGTTGTTTATCAAGAGTGCATTGATGAACTAAATTTTTGCATGGCGATAAACCACCATAAATAAAACACTGCGAAAAATTGGTTCAATGAATTCAGCCGTGGCCGATGCTCACTCAAAACAAATTCTATGAATGTCGTCGAAAAAGCCATTGTACCAAAGAACATTGATGTCCTACGTGAAGTGATCATGTAATATCGTCAAGTGACATCCCTGGGCATTTCTTTCACCAACATACATTCGATTTTGCAAAAGAGACCTGGCCGTAAAATGTGTTAGTTCTCGTTGGATCCTGCACAAGGCTCGTGTTGATGAAAGAAATATTGAAAAATACGCTCGTGGTGCTTCAAATATAAGATCGTCACCGGTGACGAGACAAATAACAATCGACCGTGTGGGACGAATCCAACAATAAATCATTTTCGATTATATTTATTACCATTCTTATATTAGGCTATAAATATTTATATAGCAGCCTACGTATAAAGTTTAAATTCATACATTTTGTCATAAATATTTGAATTTTTTCATCCTCATTTTTAGTAATAGAATAACTATTTTAATTTGATATATGCTTAACAACTTCTTATAATATAATACATTAAGATTGGCATATTGGATAATGATGATTCGAATATCTCCCATGACTATCGAATAGTGATCAAAATTAAATTTCAATGATTTTTCTGGGTATATAATTCATAATTGCTAAACAATGTGAGAAAATGTTTAACACTACTTTCGGATACTTAAGCAATAGGCAAATGGTTTTAAGATAAACAGTGATTTAATATAGAGAAAATACTTTTTAATAATTAAAATAAATTGTTTTTTGTTAAATGAGTAAACATTTCCAACAATCAATCGGTTGTTGCCTTTAGTTAAGCTCTTATCCTAATCTAGTCACAGCAACTAAATAAACAAATGAGATGAAAGATGCTTATTTTAAAAATGATTAGAAACAAAACCTAACATGTAAAATGTATGTATGATTTAGAGATCGTTTGATTTTAAGTTTAAATATAATATAAACAAATTTAGATCCCTCAACGTCATTTAAAATGATGCAGAAAAGTATAAATTTGTATGATTAGTTATATTATAAAATTATTAAGTGTTCAATGCATAAACATATTATTTTATTGCGAGTGAAACGTAGCTTGAAAATTAGTTCATGTAAAACATTTTGTAAGATTTGTTAAATTTAAATTTGTATTATATTTCCATCTTGGTTTTTTTTTACTGCAGTTAGTTGTTTCAATCCAAACATATAATATTTGATGTAAGTATAAAATAACAATATCTTAATTATTCACAAAAACAATGTCATTCTCTTCGTTCATTATGATAAGTTAATAATTTAATGTTTTATTCTCAAATGCAGCAAGATATGCAGCATTATCGTTGAAAATCCCCTCGCCAGACGAAGGAGGAACATGGACGTCCGCCGGAAGGATAATTAAGTATTATCCAAGCCTCTCCATCCACACTAAAGACTTATAAAAATAATTTCAAATAGATTTAGTAATTTTTAGCATTAAGCATAATTTTATTATGTTTTTAGTTACATTGGTTGTGTTTTAGTTTGTAAAATTATTAATAGTTGCTTCACAAAAATTATTGTGCTAATTTGATAGCTTTTACCTGATTATATTATATGTAAGTATTGTATGCGTTCTATCCCAGAGCAAAAAATTAAATTAAAATGTTACATCATGTTTTAGTACGCATTTGCTCTGGTTTTTATGTATGTATCTATCTTATTTAAATAATAAACGAACATGGGAATTTAAAATATTATGAAATGTTACAGAGTATTTTTTAAATAATAAATATAAACTTCTTCATTGTTAGATATAAATGTATATAAAAATATATATATGATAATTAATGTAGGAAAAAATACTAATATATTATTTGTTAAGTTGTATTTTTATATATTTTATTATATGAAAAAATTATGTATTTGAATGTTGTTTAGTTATGTTCTCTATAGATTTCAAGAGGATTGTATGTTTTGAATATTTAAGATCTTAAAAAGACAATTATTTTATACTGAAATGTTTTTATGTCAATGGACATACAAATAGCATTTTTATTTCAATTTTATAAAATTTAATAAATATATATATATATATCTTTCCTGAGTTGTCTCAACACTAAGTATGAAGACGATTTTAATCTCAATCTTTGTATTCATCCATTATATTTATACCATATGAGTGTTTCTGTAATAATCATTGTTGAGTGGTATAAGATATATTTATTATTTATAGTAATCAGTTTTATAAATGATAATTCAAGGTAACATTGTGAAATGAAATAAGTATTATAAACAGGCAAAGTATAGGTCCACAAAGAATCCCATATCGAATATAAGCGTATCCACACTATTTAGATATTTAAATAAATATTATCAATGATATTAATAATATGTTGTTCTAACTTTAATTTAGTATTTATGATCGTTCACTATTAATATTACTCGTGAAATGTATATTATATCCATTACCTTTTCAATTGTCAATATTACTCATTATCTAGAGGGTCATTAATAGGATGCAACTTAATATATTTATATTCGAATGAAATAAATTTGTATTTGTGTGCAACACGTTGTCTCAATTGAGGGTTCATCCTATAACCGTCATCATGTTTGTAGTTACATATCCTTGTTGCTTATACAACAATTTCCCTTCCACATCGTATCGATGTGTCTCGATGGATTTTGAATTAGGTATCATATCTTAGTCATCGTATTGTTCTACATAATAGCACGTCGTACATGAGCTCTTGTCTGCCACAATTTCTTTCCTTTTTCTCTATAGTGTTGAACTTATCTTCTTATCAAGAAGATAAAGTCTCGTTATCTCAAATGTTTCTTACCATCCATTTCTTTGTTTTTTCCCGGGATCGAAGGTTCTTCGGACGTGATTTAACTGCTCTTGATGATGTCCCGCCGAGGAAGCACTGATATTCTTTCGCGTGTCTCTTTCCTTTTTGCTGAGGAGTGCTTTGGGCGTCCCGCCGCCGGGGGCAGGCTTGCGTCTGTGCTTGCAGCGGGAGCTCGTGCAGCTCTTGTTGGAGTTGGATGAGGTCGTGGATGATGATTCCGAGTCCGAAGATGAGCTGGAGGCCTCGCAGCCCTCCTCCCCAGATGAAGAGCCGGAGGAACCCGAGAATAGGAACTGCTGGTTGAAGAGCCCGATGGACGTGGAAATGGCTGCAGGAGGAGAGGAGGAAGAGGAGGAAGTCGTTCCGTCCTCGGAGATGGCTCGACTCGATTCATCCTCCAAGTCCACCTCAGACAATCCGCGCGGAGTCAATCCATCGTGTCCCAGTTCTCAGGGATCGTCACCAGAGGAGCTTGATGCTCCGTCGTCGTAGAAGGAGACCTCGGAGACACCTGAAATACCCACACAATAAATAACAAAAGAATCCCTCCATTTGAGCTCAAGGAGAGCCTCCAAGCAAAGCATGCCCTGCCTGCCTGCTTGCATTACCCATCTATGTATGCATGTCAGACATCATTTCTAACTCACCTTCAGAGCCCCAATGGACCCAAGGTCCATCTCATCTGACTCCATGGAATCCTCTCTGAATACACGTTTACGTCCTTCTCAACACCTACAGAAGGGAGGTGCGTAGAAGCCTTCAAGTCTGATCAATCCTCTGGATATTTGTGATGATGGGCCACCATACTCAGCCGCTGCTGACAGAAGTGACGATGCCTTCCTAGAGAAACAGGAGGAGGGGGGGTTGTTGTTATATCAGATGACGTCACGCGGGATGGACTCGTTGCGCAGGATCTTCCCAAGAACCAATCAAAAGAGAGAAATCCTTTGCACATTTATTACTCTTACGATGGGAGAGGGAGTGAAAAGAAGAAAAAGAAGGAAAAATACAATTAGGGCTTGGATAAATAAATTGGGATGACATAAAATAAATGGGTCACGAAACCTTTCACAAGTTGTGGGTAT
>CP045893.1:19394552-19413395 GCA_013387185.1 Caligus rogercresseyi | reverse complement strand
CTTTCAGCAATAAAAATATCATTATTTTTTTTAATAGTAAGAAAGCAATTTATTGATTAGGAAGATATATAATCAATACATATATTCAGAGGACAGTTTCAATACTTAAGGGCATAGCTACGCTTAAATAAGCAGATTGTGGCTCATAATTACTCTAAGCACTAATTATCCTAATTTATATATTAGTGAAATAATTTAATAATGAAAACAAAAATATCTCTGAGTCAGGTTTTTTATTAGTTTCTTAAAAAATTAGTCTCCCCTTCTACTAATTAGAATACTCAATAACGTTCATTGCTGGACTAGTAGTCAAGGTATACAAAGGTATGTTTACTTCAAGCTTTTCATGAAACGTTAAGCATCTTATTAGTTTTGATGACTAACGCGGGAAGCAACCATAGATATATAAAGATATAGAGAGCTTATTCCCTTCAATAGCAGAGAAACACCTTCAGCTGTCGCCATTGCCAATATAAACAAAGTAATTTGACCTACGTCATCGTAAGCTGATCATAGAGATAGAAAGATTTGTTACTATTGGTCACAAAAACGTATTCTTTGAAGAATCATAAGCCCTCTATGGAAGCAAACCTCTGACGTCATTAAGCCCCACCGTCAAGTAAGAGCTCTCTTGGACATATATGACTTGTATATATTCAATATACCACCTTGGCATAATAAGAGATTTGTTGTCCTATTTTTTTGTGTGTGTGTGTGACACATCAATTGATGCAGACGCTTCAACGGTTATAAGACCCCGTTCGTCATCTGCGGCTGCCTTTAAGAAGTAAGCGTAGCTTTATATGATAAAGGGGGGAGAAGGGGATGAGGTCATGGCTTAGGTTTTCTTTTGTGCTTGCTCTGTGAGGGGTTCTATGGAGAGAAAAGCGACAGAAAAAAGAGGGAGGGAGGGGTGAAGCTACCTATCTTACCCCAGAGGGAGGGTCGTTAATACAATAATGGTTTGGGTTGTTGTTGTTATTATTACAAGGAGGGCACTCTGTGCCGCCAAGGTCCCACTCATGGTTTTATAACAAAGGTATACTACAAGGAGAGTATAGAGAAAGTGTCCAGTGATGTCATAGTGTGTAATGACCAGAGCTGCGACACCCGAATGTAATCGGTATTAAAATGGAAGCGTTTTTACCTGGAAGCGTGAAGAAGTTGAACTTGTCAAATAAATAAACAACTCCGGAGCTGGAAGCGCATTTAATATCGGACAACGACTAACAGAAGACAGTTAAGGAAAAAGTTGTATACTATTGCCTTCCATTTCCTTCAAAAGCCGAGTGCAATTATGATTTATATAAAATAGCATGTATCCAATTCAAATAATCTCCAAAAAAATTATAACAAACTATGTACTTAATTGTCTTTTGTTATAAATTGTCGATATTAAATGCAGTTGAAAGAAGTCACAGAGCAGATACATAAATAAATTTGTCTTTGTTTCGTATCTACATACAGCAACGATCGATATTGGTAGATAATACTAAAATCTAACGAATACCGAATCCTTCGTGGTACATTTTTCTATCGAATCCCATCCCGAGTTTGTGATGGGAACGTATGATGATGGACAGATACCAAAACTAAGCCTACTACTGCTGCTGCTGCTAGGCCCTTGAATAGAAGTAACCTCCACTCATCCAATGAATGCTTAGCTCAAACACTGTATTGTAATGAACGCATGAAACACCCGAGTAAAGTAATATAATTAGAGTGTCAATAAGTATAGCGAGCCATCATATGAATGTTTTATAAAGATAGTCTTGGAAGCTCAAAGAATTTAGTTAGACAACAAACAAGGACATTTTATTGGACGATATTGGTTGCAGAAGTGATCTATAAAGAAGCATGTATTATGAAATAAAACACGCCTTCACTCGCGGCTGCTAATAACTCAATTGCGGATCATCATTAGGAGAACACTAACTAATGGTCTCTTCTCATGCCCTAACTCCATGAATGGACTACTTCAATATTACATATAAATCTTAATTAGAAGAAAGTATCTCCTCATGAGAGTTGTTTCATCATATCCAACAATAAATAATAGACATAGAGAAAAATGAGTTACCAACTGAAGAAAAAATATATGGTTTTTTGGTGAGTTTGCATTTTTATGGTATTCTTATTGTATACAATAGAAGGATGACATCACTGGTTATGTGTTCAAGTTTCTTTCTTCCTCTACTCATGTGCTTTCTGTACATACAAGAAGGGGCATTCTTCCCCCTCTTCTTGAATCTACGCAATAAATAAAAAAGCGGCCGGTTTTCTGTAGTAAGAGAAAAAGAGAGAGAGAGAGCGTAAACACATACGATTGTTCTTTTTTTGATTGTTGTATTTCCTCAGTCTAAAACGTGAAGGATCCCTGTGAATACTATTACTCTCTGCAATTTTGTGGGGGATGTTTCCTATATGACACCTTTGTAGTGTGTCCTCATGGAGGCTCCAGGGGTGGTAGCAATGGTGGATGTGTGTTTGGGGGTGGGACCCTTTCCACGGTGGAGTTCTCTCGGCCACTTTGGAGTCCTGGGGATCTTCTCCTCTGGGCTGTTTCCCTCTATGACAGTGAACGTCCCCGGCGGGAGACTCTGGCATTGTCTCTCCTCCGCTGGGGACCTCCTCCTCCTATCCAGACTTTGTCCACCCTGTGGAGAAGAACCTTTCTCCTAAACGGGTCTCTCCTACTCGTCTTCGTCGTCATCCTCTTCCTCCTATAATGACGACTTTTATCCGCATTACCCAGATCATCCCCAACATCCATATCCTATACACCCAGTCAACATTTGAAGACTCTCTTAGCTCTGATTGGGTAAGGCAACAAAAAACGAATGAGAAGGAAGGGGGGTGGTTAGTGCTCCGGGTATTTAATTGATTTCATAAGAGAATGAGAAATTAATTGGATTAGGGTTGAGAGCTGACGATGGTGGTCCCCCTCCCCTTCCAATACTACTACTTCCATACAATTAATTAGTAGTTTGAAACTTAGTAATAAGATCGAAAAGTTCATCTTAGGAATATACCATTCTGCTATTCAGTGTTTATAATAGGATATAAAAAACTGAAGCTACTACAGCTGATAGTTCATAACGAAAATGAGAGATTCAATAATATAAAGAACATTCTTATTTATAACAAAGGTTATAATTATAGACTTCATTGTCATTTTCCCCCCTAAATATTCTATATATATAATATATATATATTTGACTGATTCAAAATACGCATATATGTTTAAACGTACGATTCTCTCGCTCCTCCTCCTGTAGGAGTAAGTAAGTACTTAATTTATTTCAATCCCTTATAAATAATAGTGTATTTTCTAAGATTATTCATTAAGTAATAGCTTTGTATTTTTTGTATCTGTTTTGCAACTGCCTTCCATTCCAAGATAACCAAACACAGACAAATGCGGGACCTGATTTAGTCATTTTGAATTAAACTTGACTCCATGTTTGGATCGAATATATATATATATACATACGAGGTAGGATCAAAAAGTATCCGACTTTTGGTTTTATTGGTCAAACGAACACAGCTATGGGGTGGGACTTGCTGTGTGTTTGGGAGCATGACTACTGCGCTGCTCATTTTTTTCTACAGCTCCAATACAAGTCAGCGGCGTCAGCCATTCATGATGAACAGGTGCAAGTGAGTGTCGTCGGATTTTATTTCTTTAAATGTCAGAAAAATCGAACAGCAAAAATTGATTGAATGGAACCAAAACTAATATTCACCTCGTCTACAAGTTCTCTGATCGTGATTCGGCGGTCTGCATCACAAGGTTCCTCACTTGATCAATGATGGCATCGTTTTCGATGTTGAGGGCCTCCCTGAGCGTGGTTCACTTTCAACTGACAAGCGGCCATCTTTGAAGCGGTTGTACCACTCCTTTATCTGTGTGTGCCCATCGCTTCATTCCAAAACACTTTTTTAATCTTGCGAATTGTTTCCACTTGCGAATCACCAAGATTAAAACAAAATTTTATGCAATAACGCTGTTCGACTTTTTCTGACATTTTAAAGAAAATAAATCCGACGACATCACTTGCTCCCAACCACACAGCAAGTCCTGCCCCATAGCTGTGTTCGTTGACCACTAAAACCAAAAGTCGGATATTTTTGATCATACCTCGTATATATCACATCAAAATATTGAGGATTTTTGTGAATATTTTGTAAAATGGCTGCTTGCACACTTTTATGGTATTTCATGTACGATTAGCCTTTCATTGATCTAAAAGAGTGAATTTTATTTCATTTATGGCAGTTTATTATTTTAATTATTCTAATGACATTCTCCTGCATGACCCTTAATGTGCGCCAAACTTTAATCTATGTCGATTAACACATGCTAAATATATATAATTAATTTTCTATTTAGTTTGAATTGACAAATTTAGACATTTACTGTGTTTCACTGATACTGTCTTCCTAACCTTATTCTGGCCAATACCATCAAAACAAATGCAATTAGGCAAAACGTGTAAGATTGAGTGTTCCATTTTTGACTATTTTGGTTCAATAACTTTAAAATTATCAATTATTTTCCGAATCTTTTCCTTTTAAAATTTTGAACCATCTCCAATATAATTGCGATTTCATTTGGGTATACATTTGTCAAAAAAAGGCTGATATTAATTAATGACGTTAACGATTTAACTTTAATACAAGATTGATGAAATAATATTTTCTGCTTAAAGTTTTAAATTAGCAATCAAAAAATCGGAAAAAAAAATTTCATTTGTATTGATAACTTTCCCCCTAAAAAAATCGGTTAATAAACTTAAAAAATGATTAAAATTGATGTAAAATAGCAACAGATACCCATTTCCTTGATTCTTACATTATAGTTTGTTTCTTACACATAAGATCAATGAACGGCCTGGTTGACAATGACGCTCAAGTTGTCTTTTTTTCCCATTTGAGATAAGCATCTCATCAAATCCTTGTACGTTTGTATTATTGGCTTTTCTTATCCTACCCTCTTACAAACTGTTGCTGGGTTACCATTGCTCAACCTTGGTAAGTCAACATTACATATTTTCTATATAAAGATCTCACAGCCATAATCTCAAGGAACTAAAAAGAATATAACTCTTGAATGTTTAAAGTTTACTATTTCAAAAACATTATTAATTATTTTTGGGTGGGTGACAACATCAATGTGAAAATATGAGGGAATTATATATATATGTATATATATAAGGGTGATTCTTATTTCACGTTTTAGGATTTTATCTTAATGAATACATATCATTTTGTGACAGTTTGATCGAAATTGAATAAAGATAAGTGTCTCCTCAACGGACACAAAACTTGTATAATAATTTTTGTTTTCGCCAATCGGTCACCTCTCATGTCTCCAATGTAATTGCTAATTTAAAATGTAGGTATGATCTCAAATATTCAAAATATTTTTTTATGTACATACAAAATTAGACGAGATATGAAGGTTTTGAAAAGGTCATCTTTCGAGGATTTTCCGTAAAGCGATTATTTAAAACCTTAATAAATTGTTTAATTTTGTATATACATAAAAACAAAAACTAATCTGGAATATTTGATATCATATATATATATGGTGATCTATTTTTGATTGTACAAGTATTGTCTTCTCCATGTAACGACAAAGTTGTTGACATAGATTTAGTCTTGCGTTTTTTAATTAAAATGACAGATTTGAGGAAAAATAGTATAACCACAAAGTCTATACTGATATGTATATACTAAATTATAATACTGACACCCAATGAAATATTGTACAAAGCATCATCACATAAATAATAATAATAAGGAGGAGGACGAAAACAACAAGAAATAGAGGAAATAATAAATGTTATTTTCTTTGAATGACTGTGTCGAATTGAGATATAAAAAGAAGAATTAGGAGTGGAATGAAAGGGGGGTGCCAAGAGTCAAGGGGGGGGGGAGGGGTCCTGAACGCTTCTTCTCCTTCTTAAAATGACGGAAGGAATGTTTGTCTACATATGTGTGTGTGTGACACATCAATTTAAAAAAAGCAATACAAATGCAAAGACATAAAATAAGTAAAAATAATCAATTGAAAAAATATAATTTTTATGAAAACCAGTATTAAAAACATTTAAAGATGATTCCAATGAATATTGACATAACCAATTCACAGGGAGTGTCTCCAATTCAATTCCATTGATTTGTTAGTCCAAATTTCAATATGCCTGCTTTGTCTCTAATATATATATATATATATAGTCCTCTAATCCAAGCGATTTATTTCATAACCTCATTTTCATATCAATCCTTTATAAGTAATGTGTACAGCTTCCATTCACAATATATTACAATATGGTCCGTATAAACCTAATATAATTATTCCCTCAGAAACAATAGTGATAAGGGGTGCAATAGCCGTGTGTGTACAGGCGTGTTGCACTCTCATGTTGGGGGGCGCAGGTTCGAATACTCCCGAGAGGGGATGGTCATTTTTGATCTGTTACCTCATTGATAAGATCCTAGGTAGTTCGAGTGACTAATTTACACGCTAGTATGCTTATTATATCCTGTCGGAAGCTGCAATTCTATCCAACCATATAGACACAAAAAATGATTAAGTCCACTCACTTGTAGTCGACGGGACACACATATAGTTTCATTTCGTTGATTGTTAGATACACCGTCGCATAAACCATTCACAATAAACGGCATTCGAGCAGCATTCTGTATGTATTTGTATCCAAGTTTGTATTCCTCCCTTCTTTTCGCTGAACAAATATCAATCACCTACCATTAAAAAAACTCCATGATCAATGATTATTCCTCCATTAGTAGGAAATGGAAAGATATGTGTGTCCTTGTTTGCTGCTCCCTCTACTATAAACTATAGATGGGATTTCTTTTTCATTAAGGGGAAAAGGGGTGAAGGAATAATAATCAAATTACTTCTACCACTAATAATATTGTTATTATTATTATTATTGATGAGGAGGTCATTCAAGCATTATTTATATAAAATAATCTTGTGTAAAACATATTACTTTTGGTTCATATATGTATATATAGAAATACCACCACTAAGATTAAGTACTAAGTGTATTCGAAATGAAGGAGTTATATTTGGTAGTTTTAGTAAAGAATCAGGAAACGATCGGGTACCCGGCCCGCCCGGGTCCCGGCTGTTTTTTTAGTTTCCCGCCCCGGCGTCTAAAAATCACCGGGCCGGTACTTTTATATTTTGTTCATTCTTCATTCTGAAAGTGTTGACATTTTATATTTAGAAATGATTTTTTAAATTTTTTTAAAAATATAAAAAATCCTTTCTGTAATTTTTTTAATGAAATTATTTTCTAAAACAATAACGTCGTCACTTTTTTTAAATATTTTTCTAAAAAAACGGCGTCACTTTGAGAATGACGAAGGAATGAAAATAAATTAAAGTCCCGGCATGGCTTCAAAATTTTAAGTCCTGGCGAAAAAGTGTCCCGGTCGTTTCCTGTAAAGAATATACGGAAAAATTGAACCTACCGGGGATATACCTTTTATCAATCGATAGTCACCGTTCTAGACTAAGATCACATGATAAACTGAGCAAAATACATTTATGTGACATCTATAATATTTAAATGACGGATTGACTGGAATATTATGCATTTGTTATGTACTTGAATTTACTATTAAAAAATTCATTTCTCTACAAGTGTAGATATCAAATAAACGCATAAAAGTTTCTTTTAAAAATACATTCATATTTCTTAATTCATTTCATAAATTGTATATACAGACGATGATGTGACCATTTCTCCATTTTTTAGTTCTATAAAAAAGCTTTTCTTTTTCAATATCAGAAGAGATTTTATATATATATTTTCTTGCTAAAATTGATCATCAAATATAAAATGTATATTGCTTCTATGGACTGTGATAATAAAGAATGTGTTGGTTGAAAGTTATGATGATTAAGGGAACGGAAATAGGAGGAAGAAGTATATATTTCCTTATGGTGTTCGGGATATTTTTAATACATATATTTCATACGATTCAATGCTTAAAAAATATATATAAATACATAGCTGTTAAAAATCTATATTTGAATGGTCATAAAAAATTCAAATTTATAAACTAAATAGAAACAAAAAAAAACTAAAATATGAAAGTAACAAAACATAATATAATTACTTAACATGTTGCTTAAGAAAAGTAATAAACATTTAAATCAATTCGCTCTCATTTAATATGGGTTTTTAAACATTCTAATAAAAGATAAAGAAAGTTGCCTTTTATAAATATACAAATAAATTCATATAAAACTGATTGTTATAAAATTAAACCTCGTGGGACAAATATATTTTATTTCGATTATACACATTTGTCTAGATGCTTTTGTATTCTATAATGTAACTTTGTTGCGTTGGATATTCATATATATATGTTTGATTTATATGTCGTTTCAAATAACGAAAAGTAAGGGGCACGCCCCCCTGCCTCTCCCCAATATATATATTTTTTTATTCCATTATTTCCATTTGAATAAACGTGCATCCTTCGCAAACAATTCATTTAAACGGTATATATATAATATATATATATATATATGTAAGATCCCTATTGAATATTCCTCTAATGATATAGAATATGCATATTAATATCGTTTAAAATATATAAGGAATATCAATACAATTTCTTGAATGTTTACTGTGTCTACCAGGCAAATGATGCTCCAGCTCTTTGAATATAATACATCAGAGTATAATACAAAATTTGAGTCCATCAGCCTGAGAAATCATTTGCTTTTTGTGCGCAACATTGTACTGGTTGAACCATTGGATGATTGCAATGGACATTTTATATTATCTTTAATTTTTGTTGGTAAAAACAAAAGAATAGAATCCATTATATTAATGATAACACGCGCGCAACTAATTGATTGAACTCATGAACTACAACTATCCTTTTATTTCAGAGATATATATATATTTCGATCCCCACTTCTTTCAGCTTTTTTAAATATTTTGTCAAGAGAGGTTTTGTTTTATGTAATAAACTTATAGTCAAGCAAACACTAGAAAGTTCATTTTGACTCGATTAATTGAAACTCCTATGCAAGATTATAAATATCATTAGAGTATGCATCAAAAGAACTTCTTTCTGTAGTAGATTGACTCTCATTCAGCCATGAAGCCAATTATACCTACAAACCTAAAAAATAACTTTATTGTTTAGAGTTTGTCGTTTTTTAAATTACGCTTTATTTGGTTTTTAATAGTCTTTTTAAGGTTCCACTATTGTGGATTACTCCTATCGTAGTTTGTAGGTCTTGTATAAACGAAATTCCATCTTTGGTGTATCTCATTAATAATGAAGAGGTTTATAATATAGCCTGCATAATATTTTGTGAATATTATAGTATTAAATGCCTTATTTAGTAGCAAGAAACCTTAAGTATAAGTATATTTTTTATAGTTATCTAATCTCAAATAATAAATGACTAACACCATCACTTATTTATTAAAAACAGCACTGAGAGACATCCTTGTAGTGCTGACATTTAAACGGCCAGACAAAAGACTTCAAAAATTATATTCCTATCTTACATAAATATTTTTGTATTTAAAAATGAAAAATTAATGATTTATTTACTTCACCGCAGCTGATGATTATCTGGGCTTCTTACTTTTCATTAGGCGCATGAAATACTTCATAACATATTTTATCAACGCCATCTCTATAGTTATTTTTGAGGAAAAAGATGATCTCTTTTTACGAATAAAATATTAATTTTTATCGAGTTAAATATCTTGAGATGGAAATTTATTATTATTGTTGTTATATTTGAGTACATAAAATATATATCTTTTTTACGTTAGATTTTTGTTGTTTTCTTGAAGGACGAATTAATTAATTATTAGGATTTTTGTTGATGAAGTTGATGATTCTCACGGACTTCTTCTGTACATTGTGAAGGCCCAATAATGAATAATGAAATGCTTCAATATTGTTTTTTTTTTTAATTGGCCAATAATGTTACATATAACTATAAACTCATGCAATTAAACTGAAGAAATGTATACTCCTCTCAATTATGGCTAACAGGTCTCTCTTTATTTATATATATATATATACTAAACAGTATAACGTGTGTTAAGGCATGTTCAACTCTCAATGTTGGGGTGCAGGTTCGAATACTCCCGAGAGGGATGGTCATTTGTGTTCTACCTCATTGATAAGATCCTAGGTTCGAATGACTAATTTACTTGCTAGTATGCTTATTTATATCCAGTCAGATACAATTCTATCGAACCAAAAAAACAGTAGAAGTAAGAGAGAAATACATCACAACAAGGTAACCTCAAATCTGACTTCATCGTGAGCAAATAAATAATAAATAAAATAATTGTGGTAACAAAGGATATTTAATTACTTCGTTTATCTACTTCCTAGAATTGGTTCACACTTTTTCATACACTTATGTATTATAAAATATGAAGCTGTAAATATTATATTCTTTGATCAAAATAAGATCAAATAACTAGCATATAATATCAAAACAATATAATATTAGATGAACAATAAGCTCTTAATATTCTTTGAACTAAATAAAATTAAATAACTGACATATTATATCAAAATGATATAATTTTAGGCTACTCCTCCTTAATGGAAATCTCGAAAGGAACATAAATTTCTAGCAACTAGCACTAGCAACCGTGGATGCTGTTCGTTATATAGTAGACCTGATAGTGTTTTAGTTGGTATATGTATTTTTATGTGTAAATGTATTGGCACACAGTAATACACAAATATAACTGAACGAAATGACAATGGCATGAGATAATGTGGGATAGTAAACATTTCAAAATATACGAGCTTCAGAAATGTATTTCAACTAAGAGTTTCATAATAACATAAGCAGACCTTGTATAATACTTCTTCCAATGACATCATCATAGTCCCTTACCAATGGATGTGTTATTTCACTATGTTGCCTAATTATAGTCATCGATAACCTTGGTGTAAATGGGCTCGAAGCCACAAAAAAAACCATGAGAATGATGGTTCTTTTGTCAATCCTTTTTTCAACAATTTATCTCATAAAAACATCCAGCTTTCCCTTTTCGTGTACACCCTAAGGGTGTCTCCCTCACTATATACTTTTTTTTACATAAAAGTCACTTCAATTCGCAAGGGAATCATTTACCAGACCCTTACCCTTCACTCCTTCCTTCCTTCCTCTCATATATGTATTTGAAAGCATACATTTTCTATATTGAAACATTTGTTCATAAACAGGCGTAATATATATATATAGATATATATATGCACTTCTACCGCCAATAATATTGTTATAAGTCAACTGAAGCTCCCCTCATCCAAATGTTTGTTATTGAATAGTTAAAATAACTATAAATCACTATATATATATATATATATATTATATATATATAATATATATCTTATATATATATTATATATATATATTAAGATACGACTAACCCTTATTTAGAATTAACAAATCATCACAAATGGCTCTGAAGTTCGACTTTTGAATTAATATTCTTTTTAATAAATAAAACCTTTAACACCCTTAAATTATCTCTGTAAAATCAATGGCTTTCATAAGGTTTATATATGAAAACACAACCCGTTATATTATTAGCAAAGCCTTCATATAAATAGATATTATCTTTTAAGAAATCATTTGGGGCACTCAAAATCTTATGAAGCAGTAGTATTTTCATGCTTAAATCCTATTTATAATCAAGATAAGTTCGTCATGTGAAATAAGTAATATTCCTATAACTAGGTATTATTACTATTTATTATAAATCACATGAATTCGGATAATCGCGTCATTGGATATATATTCCATATTATAACAAAATATAGAATAGCATAAGAAGAGCCTCTACCAACTATATGGTGGATCTCATACAAATTATTGATTGGAGGAATTGAGAAGGGGGTAGCTGTCATTCTTCTTCTCTGAAATGTGCGATGAAGGGATTTCAACAACGATTGTATGAGCATATAAATACAATTCCCATTTCTTCTACCTATTATTTTATAAATTTAGTAAGATACTTGAGAAAGACACCCAAAGGAAAAAAGAGGGAGAAAGGCAACCAAATAAAGAACAACAAAATCCTTAGATAACATCAATTACTTTTTTTTTAAAGAAGAAAATAAAGTTTGATTTCTTAAAGGCGGAGGGCGTTTTTTTATATTTATTATTATATATGTAAGAATGTTGGTTAGTAACACATAAGGAGCAGCAGTAGCAGCATCCATGTAACCAGGGCTTGGGGTTTTTGGCATCCCTCTTGGGGAGGAAGAGGGTTGTTGTGATGGGGGGTAAGATATTCTCAAAGGAATTAACCGCCTGTAATTATTTTTTTATGTATATATATATATATAATGTGGTGTGGTGTGTGGGTTACTTCCCGATTGTTTATGGGAGAAAGATGTTGAATATATGCTCTTATTGAATAAAAGGGATTTTCTTCATTCTTCTCTTTTGCAGAGTGAAGCGTCTCTTTCATAATAATAAGAATATGTAATCTCCAAGATAAAATGGTGCTAAGTGCTATTCTTTTTCTAAATGACTTAATATATGATTTTGATATAGTTATACAGCAGAATGGTAAAATATGTCTATCATAACGGCCGTTTTTCCTTTAAAAAATTATTATTCGTCTAAATGGTTTTGATTGTTTTGAGTTTATTAAATTTCGCAAATGGTCGTAAGTAAAAAATATTTTATTTGTATAGGAAAAGAAGCAATACGTCATCTATCACTGACACATAGTATCTGCATTTTTATTATGACTAATGGAACGGTAAATAGGAACTATGGTAGGCCTATATCTATATACAGAAGGTTTACAGAATATATAAATGAAAAAAACGAAGCTAATTATATCCCTTTGAAGTCATTGCATGGTTACATTTAAAATAACATATTTATAAAATAAACAAGCTTCTGATCGGATCATTGGGGTTGTCTGATTTTCCTTTCTACTCCCTAGGATCTTTATTATTTTTACACAAGTATTAAAAACCTGTTATTAATGACTTAATAAAACTTTAGGCGAAGTAACTGTTGATTTACTTGTGAACAATATTATTAGAGATAATATATTTTTTAAATATAACCATATTTATTATATAGTCTAACCTGCCTATAGTGAAAACTCGCTCAAGGGACCACCCCAAAAAAGAGTGACTGCTATATAGAAGACCTATAATACTTTTTTACCTCCGCCGAAGGAGGATTGTTTTCACTGGCGTGTTGTTTCATTTGGTCTTTGTTATTGTTGGTTGTCAGCAGTATACTCAAAAAGTACTGACCGGATTTGGATGAAATTTTGTGGAGTTGTTGGAAGTGCCAAAAGGAAGAAGTGATTAAATTTTGGCACCTCTGAGTGCAGATTAAGGCGCCATGAGCCTAAATAACTACTAAATGTTCAAGTTAGCCTACTCTGCCAATAGATGTCGCTGTGCCTGTGAAATTGGGTGCCGGGAGCGTGTTCCTCTCGGAATTTCGGTCTAGGGGAACCCTCCCCCGTCTCTCTAAACTCCTCACCAGTCGTGAAAAAATCCGCCTCGGAAGGCCATGACGGCGGAGGTTTGCACTCTCTGAGGTGTAATATGCTCTATTTATGAATGTGTCTTATATATATATATATCCGCTTGATGGATTTTCCATTTCATCTCCTTTCCCTTCTATTTGATATGGAACGAAATCATTTGTCTAATGCAGCGTTCACAAATATGCTTAATGCACGTTGCTAGGTTATTCTTCTTATTATTAGTGGTTATCCCAACCATTATTAGCCTAATGGATATCTTCTTCTCCTTCATCGTTAAGCACATACACACATATGTAGTAGTAGATGCAGTTGCGTAATCAAATGTCTGTTGCCATCGAGAGGAGGGAAATTTTTCATGAAGCTCTTCAGAGAAATCAAAATATAATTTACCTCCGCCGAAGGAGGTATTGTTTTCACTGGCGTTGGTTTGTTGGTTTGTTTGTCAGCAGGATAACTCAAAAAGTACGGAACGGATTCGGAAAACTTGTGAGTTGTTGGAAATGTTAAAAGTAACAAGTGATTAAATTTTGGCATTTCTGAGTGCAGAATTAAGATGCAAAACGACCTAAATACTAATAAATATTTCAAGTTAGCCTACTCTGCCAATAGATGTCGCTGTGCTGTAAAATCGGGTGCCGGAGCGTCTTCCTCTCGGAATTTCCGTCGAGGGGAACCCTCCCCCGTCCCTCTACTACGCCGCCCCAGTCATGAAAAATCTGCCTCGGAAGGTTCATAAGGACCCCGTGACGGCGGAGGTTTGCACTCTCTGAGTGTATATATGCCTCTAGTTTCTTATGCGTCAATTTATGATATGCAATATTTTTAGGAAACATGCTAATATATTGGCAAATATTTAAATTATAGTGTCCAAAAGGATTTATAATGGACCTTACAACACAACTCAAATTATAAAATATATATCTTGTTAACAATTATTTGAATATAGATAATTTTTAAAAACAATCCAATGACACATTTAATTTTTTTTTTTCCTCAATAGAAATGAGGGACAGAATAATTATATAATTAAGGTTTTTGTTAAAGTGTTAATTTCTTATTATATTTTATAATAATTATACTCACTTTTTTCCCTCTTTGAAAGGAAATATTTAATCCAATTCGAGAGTGAGACAGCTTAAACCTTGCTAAAAGAAATAAAAAAGAAACTCCCACACCTAACTAGAACATCTATGTTAATTCCCGTGGGAACCATTGCCTCTTGCCTGCATATTAGAAGAAAAAAAAACCATACTGCACTCTCTCTCTCTCTCGCTCTTAGACATACACAATAAATTAATCCCCGAAAACACCACCTCTTGTTTCCACTTTTTTTTATCAGTACCATTATGAAAAAATGAAAATTCCGAGGGGGAATTTTATGTCGACATAAAACTTTTATAGCCCTCTCAGAGAATCCCTAGGATAATCAAGAAGCGGGAGAGAGAACAACTACACACAACACAGCCATAAAACCCATATTTTCCTCACGAAATTGAAGGAACGCAAACACAACAACTTATCACAAATAAGGAGTGATACTAATGTACTTTTTATTTGGAAATCACTTTTTTCTCCAGTTTTTATTGATATTTTAAACATGGAATGGAAAGCGTCTTATGCACTCAAAGAGGGATGTATGTTGTACTATATACGTCATAAATATTGGTGAATATATATATTCCATGGATTCTACTCTTTGATTGGGGAAACTTGAGTTATATGAACTTTATTTTCTTGAAATGGTGGGAACAAAATATGAATCAAAAATTTTGTAATAATAATTTATATATGCTTTTGGGCAATCCTATACGAAGTAATATATGTGTACACATTTATTGGGCAATCATAACCTTCCAGGAGCCCGGTTAGTGAAATGTATTTTGTATATCAAAAGATTGTATATATAAGATCCTTATATATATAAAAAATACAGAATTACAAGGGGAAAAATTTGTTTAATATATATATTTAAGCTTGATTTAACAGTTACATATTATAAACCCCCATTTGTAATACATTTCAGGATATGGACTCTTTGTAAGCTATGGTCTAGAGTAATCGTTTAAGATAAAAGAGATATCTATAAATTACTATTTTACTCTGAAGCGAACAAGTCATCTTCTACAGGCAGTGAAGTTAATTGATACAAAGAAGCTATGAAATAAGCTAACAATACTCACTCCCTTTCTTGCTTTGTTTTTACTGAAAACTTTGTTTTATTAAAACATCAAACATACGTCTGGTAGTAAATTAGATTCCTTTAAATTAATAATAATTATTCAAGTCTGTAACGTCCACCATTTTGAAGAAATTTGCGGAAAAACTATTTTTACTAAATTTTTAAAACTTTGACCTCGTTGCGCGACCTCGTAATGTTGACCGATTTTGTTCAAACTTTGTATGTCGTCTTCTTTTATCACCAAGAAAAGAAAATCCCAAAGTCGCTAACATTTCAAACATTTGAAAAATAAGAACAACCCTAATATATATATATATACCGGGTGCGGGGACGGAAATTGCAACACTTAAAAAAATGATTTGAGATTACGAGAGGTGTCGAACAAAATGTTCCCCTAAATAACTTCAGTAGCAGTGTTTTATGTTTATGCTTCTATGTTAATATCTTTTTTCCTCTGAGAATAAGCAGAGAGATGAACAACACCGTAAAGTTCAAGTGTTGACATTTCCTGGCGCGGGTAAGACTCCAACTGAGATTGCCAATCAACTGAACGTGGTAATATCGACAATTTAACGCCTCAACAAAAAGTTGTTCATTTACCAAGGGGTCGAGTTTAAATCTGGGAGTGGTGGCAAGTACAAATTGAAACCACAATTGATTTGTGATGTGATCCAAAGGGCTCCAACCACCAGCATGAGAGCTCATACTAAGGACCTTGGTGTTGTGAGAGTACGGTCAGGAGGGCTGTCAAGGAGTGTGGTGGCAAGTCCCTAGTGATGTTGGAGAGACCATTATTGACACCTCAATCAAAGTGACTCATCTCCAACGTTTGCAAGGGTCTGATCAATGACCTGAAATCTGCGACAGCTGGAAGGATCATCATCTTCATTGATGAAAAGGCCTGGACTGTGGATCAGGTCAGAAATAAAAGAAATGACCAGGTTTGTGGTTTTGAAGATGTTGATGAAGACCTTAAAACAATTACCACTATCAAATATCCACCTCTGCCATGTCTCTGGTCTTTGTGGCTTCATCAGGGGACACAATGCCATTTATTAGTTTCCCCGAGGGTTTCGCTTGAATGCAGCCACGTACATTGAAGAGCTGCACACCAAACTTTTGCCCTGGGTTCAGGCAACATTTCCTAACCAAGAAGCGTGTTCTTACAGGATGGAACACCAGCCCTTACAGCAAAATCCACCCATAATTTTTTGTCAGAGAGCATCCCATTTTGGGGTAAGGAAAGTAGCCTCCATGCAGCCATGATGTAAGCCCTTTGGACTTTTTTTTTGGCTGCATATGCAGGCCAGGGCCTGCAGAATACGTCACCTCAATATTTAAGCCATGAAGGCCTGCGTCGATGAACACTGGGATGGAATGGACGCTCATTACATACGGTCTCTCTGTTCAGGTCCCGTCTGGAGGCTGTTGCTGTTAAGGGCAGATATATAGAATAAAAAATTAAAATAAGTTATATTAATGATTTATATTTTTCAAATTTTTCTGATCGAATCCTTTTAACAGACACAGAGGGGCGTAAACCCATATTAGGTAAGTGTTGCAATTTCCGTCCCGCACCAGGTATATTGACAAGAAATAACTAAGCTATCGCCGCGGAAGGGTGGGTTGATCCCTGACTATATTGTTTTATGACATGATATGGGATTGTGTATTAAATGATGAACCCTGCGCGCCCTTGAAGATTTGGGCCCTTGACGAAGATCCGTACTTATTATAAAGCTTTTTTAGGTTGAACAAAATTGTGGGTATAATCTCAGGGGTTGGTCCTAAATGATAGCAATTGTGCGTGAAATGTTATATTTTAAGTATTGATTTGCGCTGTGCTTTAATTAATGTTACTTGTTCTTTGTCTTTATAGGCCTCACAAAATGCCAGTTATCGTCTTCAGCCTCAGCTACCGTCATCTACATCCTTGTAAGTGTTATTCTTATCATAATAATGTATATATTTACAAACGAAGGCACACAATTTGATGTGAAATTTCTTTGTTCATGCTTTTTATATTTTTCTTAATAATACGAGAACAACTTACATAATAATGTCCGATAACTTAAAAAGATAAATTGCATGATTAATGCTTTCCCCATTCATTTTTTAGCCGATTAAGCCTCCCATCTATATATTGGAAAATGTTAGGTCTTTTTCTACACCATATAAAGTTTTCCCAAATTACTAATAAAAAAAAGAAGATAAATAGCTTACCTACCTATATGTTTGCCTCTAAAGTAATGTTTAAATGTGTACCTTACTTATAAGAGTTTCTTCTTCAGTTTATATTCAATGGATAATCTAATTATTTTTTTCTCAATATTTTAAGCATCATTATGTATGCCCCTTGGAATTTGTGGTTATTTTCCTTTGAACCTTAAATAAGACTGGGTTTGTGGAATTCTCTTGTATAATTTAATTTGACCCATTTAGGGGAGACTTCTTGTTAGACAGGCTTCTGGGAGAGCAATAAAATTTCCTGCATGCTTTAACTGTCTGTTGTATTCGTCAAACACAGATGGACGAAGGCTTTATCAAGGCAAATAATCTTTTGATACAGAGATCCCTTTTGTGAAAGAATAGGAACAACAAACCTATTTCATACTTTTATTATTATTTTTCACTGCATTTTTATGACTCGTCCATAGGCGTTGAATGAAAGAGAAGGAGATATAAAATAAGAGTTTAGAATAGAGTGGTTCATAACCCACCGTGGATGAAACAATACATGAATATTAATTACCTCAGACCCTCTCTAATTGTCACCTCCTTTTTGATATTCAGATTAATAAGCCCTTGTACTTCCTGTGTATATTTCATATAATTTTGTATATGTTGCCGCTACGCAAAAAAGATAATAAAACTTTTTATGACTATTCGCGCAAAACATGAGACTAAAGGAAAAAGTGTGTAATATTCATGGCAGTGTTAAGGCAAGGCTTGAACCTCTCACTTGTTCTTTCCAGGCTCTCTCAAGCAAAAGGAGGATCACTAAAAGAAATCCCTTCTCAGCACACAAACATTGGACTACAGCACCCTACGGAACTCCCTCAGGCTCCTTCGATCCCTTTGGAAGGTCAA
>CP045893.1:19337758-19394452 GCA_013387185.1 Caligus rogercresseyi | reverse complement strand
TCGTTCGTTCGTTGTTTGTGCGTTCGTGCGTTCGTTCGTTTCCCTATATCTCCCGAACGGGTCATTAGATCTTGACGAAATTTTCAGTGAATAGTTTTGGGAGCTCAGGGAGTGTTTTAGTGGGGTTGTCAACTCCCGGAAAATTCGTCATCGACATGCTTATTTTATTCGCCAAAACGTTTTTGTTGATTTTTTAAAATTTGCAAGTTAGATTTTGCCCAAATTTTCTGTGGATAAGACTGAGGTACTAAGACGTGTTTTTGTTTTATTGAGTGTTTCCCGGAAAATTCGTTTGACACCTTGAAAAAAGGCTTGAAAATTTTGGTTGTCCATAGTTTGTAAGTGAGATGTTTTAGAGACAGAACGCAAACTAAAAGTTATCTGCATCTCTACTCAAAGAACCTGGATCCGGAAAAAATTCCGGATCCAGAAACTCCCGGACCCGGATTATGTCATTTCCTTAACTTTTGATTCTTTCCCATTTCGAAAAAACGCTACTCTAAAAGTACATCAAGAATAGAGTTTACAATCGGGTCCAAAAGAAATTTCCCGGAAAACCGGACCGGCCTGTCGGGAAATTCAAGAAAACCTCTGGGACGACTTTTTAATGCGAAAAAAAGTTCAAAACAAAACATACGAAACGAAGGCCTTGCAAAATAAGCCTAGGTTGGTTAAGTCAATGTCCGGCCTCCGGGACATATTTGGGCCGGGATCCGGATTTTTTTCAATTTGCAAGTTTTCGCAATATACTTTTGCACAATCATATTCAGCTTCACAAAGGGAGCAACTTTGATGTTATCAGTATCCGGATCCGAGGTCATTAAGAGCCTCAAATCCGGGATTGAATATTAGGTCGAATTTCATGGACGAAGCGGAAATTTTTGAAATCCTAAATTCTGGAGGGCCTTCTTGGGTTGTCTGCTGAGTTGATTGCATCAAGTTATAAAATAGTATCTATAGAGTTTTGCATTTCTAATACGTTCGTGTCGGATATAAAATGAATTTTAGTTAATAATTTTTGAGTTTTGGCATAAAAACTGGCAAAATGGAAAAGGGTTGTTTTCTCCGCTCCTGGGGAACTCACAGATTTCAACTTGAGTTCATAAGAAGGAGCTTAAAAAGCCTGGCAATACATTATAAAAAAGTCCTTCTCAATTGTTTTATATTTTTTCAGAAAACCCAAAAAACTGATTTTTTCAAAAAACTTAAGGGGGTTCCCCATGATTTTTGGCATTTTTTATTTTTTTATTTTTGTTAATATAGTTGTTCCCAATTGGGGAGTATAATGCAAATGTGAAGAAATTTTAAAATTGGATGAAAAAACAAAAAGTTTTATTTGTAAGCATTATTTCATAAGTACATATGCTACATATATATAGCATAGGAGTTGGTTATAATGTTAGTTCTTTTTTGCTCCCTAGGGGGTGCTTATTAACTTATGAATCTAATGTAACCTCTAGGGAGACTTTTTACTGCATAAGTGGTTTTTAAATTATAAAATGCAAAATGAAGCCCTGACCCAATGACACCTGTAGAAGGAACTGATTTGAATATGAAAAGAAAAGCGATGACATCAGTGAAATTATCGTGTGATTTCTTCATTTTACGATGTTTAAATTCCCAGCCTTAAGGAATACAAAACGGAAAAATGGTAAGGAAGACCCAATGACCACTGTTGAAGGAACTTATTTTAATATGAAAAGTCACATGCGATGACATCACTAAAATTATTCATCTTCTTTTTACGATGTTTAAATAACCAGCCTTAAGGAATATAAAACGGAAAAATGGCAATGAAAACCCAATGATAACTTTTTAAGAAACTGATTTTAAAATGAAAAGTCACACGCGATGACATCACTAAAATTATTAGTGTGATTTTTTTTTCATCCAGACTATTGTCAAGTTGGAAAATCCCGGGCAGCGCCGGGTAATATTCGCTAGTATACTTATAAAAAAAGAAATTCGTTCGTGCGTTCGTTCGTTCGTTTCCCTGTATCTCCCGAACGGGTCATTAGATCTTGACGAAATTTTCAGTGAATAGTTTTGAGAGCTCAGGGAGTGTTTTAGTGGGGTTGTCAACTCCCGGAAAATTCGTCATCGACATGCTTATTTTATTCGCCAAAACGTTTTTTGCCGATTTTTTAAAATTTACAAGTTAGATTTTGCCCAAATTTTCTGTGGATAAGACTGAGGTACTAAGACGTGTTTTTGTTTTATTGAGTGTTTCCCGGAAAATTCGTTTTCTACATGATTACTTAAAATATTTTTCTTTCTGTCCCTGTATGTCCCCCCAAATTTAAGTTTTGTGGAAAATAACAACACTTTTTTATATTGCAACATCGTGCTAATCAAATTTCAATAATGCCTAGAGATGGAGAGGGATGTCAATACCCAGCCTTAAGGAATACAAAACGGAAAAAAAAAAATGGCAATGACGATGAATGACGACTTTTTAAGGAACTACTTTTCATAAGAAAATAACATAGGCACTCTATGAAACGACTTAAAAATAACTTTTTTACGATGTTTAAATTCCAGCCTTAAGGAAACAAAAAACGGAAAAAATGGCAATGAAGACCCAAGGACAACTTTTTAAGGAACTGATTTGAATATGAAAATCACATGTGATGACATCACTAAAATTATTCATCTTCTTTTTACGATGTTTAAATACCCAGCCTTAAGGAATACAAAACGGAAAAAAATGGCAATGAAGAGCTATGACAACTTTTTAAGGAACTGGTTTGAATATGAAAAGTCACATGCATGATTTCACTGAAATTATTCGTGTGATTCCTTCTTTGTGTGATATTTAAATACCCAACCGTAAGGAATACAAAACAAAATGGCAAGGAAGACCCAATGACAACTGTTGAAGGAACTGATTTTAATATGAAAAGACAAGCGATGACATCACTGAAATTATTCGTGTGATTTCTTCTTTTTACGATGTTTAAATACCCAGCCTTAAGGAATACAAAACGGAAAAAATGGCAATGAAGACCCAATGACCACTGTTGAAGGAACTGATTTTAATATGAAAGTCACATGCGATGATTTCACTGAAATTATTCGTGTGATTTTCTTTGGCGATGTTTAAATACCCAGCCGTAAGGAATACAAAACGGAAAAAATGGCAATGAAGACCCAATGACAACTGTTGAAGGAACTGATTTTAATATGAAAGTCACATGCGATGACATCACTGAAATTATTCGTGTTTTTCTTTTTATGATGTTTAAATACCCAGCCTTAAGGAATACAAAACGGAAAAAATGCAATGAAGACCCTATGACAACTTTTAAGAATTTATTTTAATATGAAAAATCACACGCGATGACATCACTAAAATTATTGGTGTGATTTTTTCCATCAGACTATTGTCAAGTTGGAAATCCCGGGCAGCGCCGGGTAATATTCGCTAGTATACTTATAAAAAAAAGAATCGTTCGTTCGTTTGTTCGTTCGTTCGTTTCCTGTATCTCCCGAACGGGTCATTAGATCTTGACGAAATTTTCAGTGAATAGTTTTGAGAGCTCAGGGAGTGTTTTAGTGGGGTTGTCAACTCCCGGAAAATTCGTCATCGACATGCTTATTTTATTCGCCAAAACGTTTTTTGCCGATTTTTTAAAATTACAAGTTAGATTTTGCCCAAATTTTCTGTGGATAAGACTGAGGTACTAAGACGTGTTTTTGTTTTATTGAGTGTTTCCCGGAAAATTCGTTTTCTACATGATTACTTAAAAATATTTTTCTTCTGTCCCTGTATGTCCCCCAAATTTAAGTTTTGTGGAAAATAACAACACTTTTTATATTGCAACATCGTGCTAATCAAATTTCAATAATGCCTAGAGATGGAGAGGATGTCAATACCCAGCCTAAGGAATACAAAACGGAAAAAAAAATGCAATGACGATGCAATGACGACTTTTTAAGGAACTACTTCTCATAAGAAAATAACATAGGCACTCTATGAAACGACTTAAAAATAACTTCTTTTTACGATGTTTAAATTCCCAGCCTTAAGGAACAAAAAAACGGAAAAAATGGCAATGAAGACCCAAGGACAACTTTTAAGGAACTGATTTGAAAATAAAAAATCACATGTGATGACATCACTAAAATTATTCATCTTCTTTTTACGATGTTTAAATACCAGCCTTAAGGAATACAAAACGGGAAAAAATGGCAATGAAGAGCTATGGCAACTTTTTAAGGAACTGGTGAATATGAAAAGTCACATGCGATGATTTCACTGAAATTATTCGTGTGATTCCTTCTTTGTGTGATGTTTAAATACCCAACCGTACGGAATACAAAACAAAAATGGCAAGGAAGACCCATGACAACTGTTGAAGGAACTGATTTTAATATGAAAAAAAAAGCGATGACATCACTGAAATTATTCGTGTGATTTCTTCTTTTACGATGTTAAATACCAGCTTAAAGGAATACAAAACGGAAAAAATGGCAATGAAGACCAATGAACACTTTAGAAGGAACTGATTTTAATATGAAAAGTCACATGCGATGACATCACTGAAATTATTCGTGTGATTTCTTTATTTACGATGTTAAATACCCAGCCGTAAGGAATACAAAACGGAAAAAATGCAATGAAAGCCCAATGTCAACTTTTTTAGAACTGATTTTAATATGAAAGTCACATGGATGACATCACTGAAATTATTCGTGTTTCGTTTCAATTTTTATTTTTACGATAATTAAATACTCAGCCGTAAGGTATAAAAACGGAAAAAATGGCAATGAATACCAATGTCAACTTTTTAAAGAACTGATTTTAATATGAAAAGTCACATGCGATGATTTCATGATTATTAGTGTGGTCCTTCTTTGTGCGATGTTTAAATACCCAGCCGTATGGAATACTAGACGGAAAAATGCCAATGAAGACCCAATGAAACTGTTGAAGGAACTGATTTTCATATGAAAATGTCACATACGATGACATCACTGAAATATTCGTGTGATTTCTTCTTTTATGATTTTTAAATACCCAGCCTTAAGGAATACAAAACGGAAAAAATGGCAATGAAGACCCTATGACGACTTTTTCCTAGAATTTATTTTAATATGAAAAATCACACCCGATGACATCACTAAAATTATTGGTGGTGATTTTTTTTCCATCCAGACTATTGTCAAGTGGAAAATCCCGGGCAGCGCCGGGTAATATCCGCTAGTATACTTATAAAAAAGAATTCGTTCGTTCGTTCGTTTGTGCGTTCGTTCGTTCGTTCGTTCCCTGTATCTCCCGAACGGGTCATTAGATCTTGACGAATTTTCAGTGAATAGTTTTGAGAGCTCAGGGAGTGTTTTAGTGGGGTTGTCAACTCCCGGAAAATTCGTCATCGACATGCTTATTTATTTGCCAAAACGTTTTTTGCCGATTTTTAAAATTTACCAGTTAGATTTTGCCTAAATTTTCTGTGAATAAGACTGAGGTACAAAGACGTGTTTTTGTTTTATTGAGTGTTTCCTGGAAAATTCGTTTTCTACATGATTACTTAAAAATATTTTTCTTTCTGTCCCTGTATGTCCCCCAAATTTAAGTTTTGTGGAAAATAACAACACTTTTTATATTGCAACATCGTGCTAATCAAATTTCAATAATGACTAGAGATGGAGAGGGATGTCAATACCCAGCCTTAAGGAATACAATCCGGAAAAAATGGCAATGACGATGCAATGACGACTTTTTAGGAACTACTTCTCATAAGAAAATAACATAGGCACTCTATGAAACGACTTAAAAATAACTTCTTTTTACGATGTTTAAATTCCCAGCCTTAAGGAACAAAAAAAACGGAAAAAGGGCAATCAAGACCCAAGGACAACTTTTAAGGAACTGATTTGAATATGAAAAAATCACATGTGATGACATCACTAAAATATTCATCTTCTTTTTATGATGTTTAAGGAACTGGTTTGAATATGAAAAGTCACATGCGATGATTTCACTAAAATTATTCGTGTGATTTCTTCTTTGTGTGGTATTTAAATACCCAACCGTAAGGAATACAAAACGAAAAAATGGCAAGGAAGACCCAATGACAACTGTTGAAGGAACTGATTTTATTATGAAAAGAAAAGTGATGACATCACTGATATTATTAGTGTGATTTCTTCTTTGTGCGATGTTTAAATACCCAGCCGTATGGAATACAAAACGGAAAAAATGGCAATGAAGACCCAATGACAACTGTTGAAGGAACTGATTTTAATATGAAATGTCACATGTGATGACATCACTGAAATTAGTCGTGTGATTTCTTCTTTTTATGATATTTAAATACCCAGCCTTAAGGATACAAAACGATAAAAATGGCAATGAAGACCCTATGACGACTTTTTATAGAATTTATTTTAATATGAAAAATCACACGCGATGACATCACTAAAATTATTGGTGTGATTTTTTTTCCATCCAGACTATTGTCAAGTTGGAAAATCCCGGGCAGCGCCGGGTAATATTTGCTATATATATATATATATATATATATATATATTAGGCTTGTGAACGGAACGCAAAATTGAACGGCGTTCAGCTGAACAAGGACTACTTTAAAGTAGTCCTTGGCTGAACGCACGTTCAATGAATGGAACACTGAAAGGAACGGAACCTTTTTTTGAACACTGAACGTTGAACGCAAAAAAAAGAGTTTTGCGTTCAGCGTTCAATTTTTCCAAGCCTTTCAATGAAGTTTTGATAAAGTATATTTTTCTGGGATATAAAAAAGGGGATGAAATATTATTAGAAGAACTTATAAACTACTCTCCCAAAAACTCTCTATAGAATATGAAGCACTTTTTTTATTTACCCCAAGTGACCAAAATTTACACACAATTAAATGACTTTTTATTCATTCATTCTTATTACAAAATAAAGTATTTAGGTATGCAACTATCAGGAAACGACCGGTTTCTTGAAAGTAATTTTCGAAATACTCTTTTCTAAAAAAACGCCATCACTTCTTTTTGTGGAGATTCTTTTCTAAAAAACGTCGTCACTCTTTTGGAATTTCTTTTCTAAAAAAAACGTCATCACTTCTTTTCTTAAAAAAATGACGTCACTTATTTTATTTTGGAAATTCTTTTATAAAAAAAACGTCGTCACTTATTTGGGAAATTCTTTTAAAAAAAGACCCTCGTATGTTGTGAATATAAACGTTCTGCGAACCCCAGATTGGGAACCCTGGGTTAGATCCAGTCAACAAATTTATATCATTTGAACGCTGAACGCTAACGGAACGCTGAACGCAAAAACATTGAACGGAACGCTAATTTTTTTTAACGCTGAACGCAAAAAAAGCTGAACGCTCACAAGCCTGATATATATATATATAGATAGATGCAGGGGCGGAGTGGCCACCGGGAGTACCGGGACTATTTCCGGTGGGCCGCTGGCCTCAAGAAACATAAACGGCCGTTGACAGCGTCCTAATTGCATATTGAGGCCTGTATAAGGCCGGCAAGGGCATAATTGTCCCGCTGGATAAAATCTTCCCACTCCGTTCCTGTATATATATCAGGCTTGTGAGCGTTCAGCTTTTTTTGCGTTCAGCGTTCCGTTCAGCTTTCAAAAAAAATAGCGTTCCGTTCAGCGTTCCGTTCAATGTTTTTGACTTTTTTTTAGAAAATAATTTACGTAATGCGTTGTGATGACGTTTTTTTGAAAAGAATTTCCAAAAAAACGTAATGCGTGGTGATGACGTTTTTTTGAAAAGAATTTCCAAAAAAAGTAATGCGTAGTGATGACACGTTTTTTTTAGAAAACAATTTCCAAAAAAAATAATGCGTAGTGATGACGGGTTTTTTTTAAAAGAATTCCAAAAAAGTAATGCGTAGTGATGACGTTTTTTTAAAAAAAGAATTTCCAAAAAAATGTTTTAAAAATTGAACGCTGAACGCAAAACTCTTTTTTTGCGTTCAACGTTCAGCGTTCAAAAAAAAGTTGCGTTCTGTTCAGCGTTCCGTTCATTGAACGATCGTTCAGCTTAACGCCGTTCAATTTTGCGTTCCGTTCACAAGCCTGATATATATATATATATATATCAGGCTTGTGAGCGTTCAGCTTTTTTTGCGTTCAGCGTTAAAAAAAATAGCGTTACTTTCAGCGTTACGTTCAATGCTTTTGCGTTCAGCGTTCCGTTAGCGTTCAGCGTTCAAATATTTTTTTAAATAACATTGGGTAATTTTGAATCTATTTAGGGTTTTTATTTAAAAAAATTAGCCCAAACCGATTTTCAAATTATATAAATTTGTTGATTGGATCTAACCCTGGGGTCCGCAGAACGTGTATATTCACAACATAAGAGGGTCTTTTTAGAAAAGAATCTCCAAAAAAAGTGATGTCGCTTTTTTAGAAAAGAATTTCCTAAAAAATTGATGACGTTTTTTTATAGAAAATAATTTCCGAAAAAAGTGATGATGTTTTTTTTTAGAGAAAAGAATCTCCAAAAAAGTCCAAGAAATGTGTTGAACAATTGAACGCTGAACGCAAAACTCTTTTTTTTGTGTTCAACGTTCAGCGTTCAAAAAAAAGTTGCGTTCCGTTCATTGAACGTGCGTTCAGCTGAACGCCGTTCAATTTTGCGTTCCGTTCACAAACCTGATATATATACATTAGGGCTGTTCTTATTTTTCAAATGTTTGAAATGTTAGCAACATTGTGGATTTTCTGTTTCTTGGTGATAAAAGAAGACGACTTACAAACTTTGAACAAAATCGGTTAACATTACTTGGTTGCACAACGAGGTCAAAGTTTTAACAATTTAGTAAAAATATAGTTTTCCACAAATTTCTTGAAAATGGTGGGCGTTACAGACTTCAATAATAATTATTGATTTAAAGTAAATATAATTTACTACCAGACGTATATATGATGTTTTTTTACAAAACAAAGTTTTAGTATAGTTTTCTGTAAAAACAAATAAAAAATGGAGTGTGTAATGTTAGCATATTTCATAGCTTTTTTGTATCAATTAACTTCACTCGCCTGTAGAAGATAACTTGTTCGCTTCAGAGTAAAATAGTAATTTTAAGTTTAGTAAACCTTTGGATGATAAATCCAAAAATGACCTTGGTTGCATTCTATCAATTCAGAACTCAGTACAATCTGAGTTTACATCATATAATTCAGAGCCTGTATTGACCTATAAGAAATAATAATGTGTTTTTTAGATTTGCGTCAAGGTATCCTCTCAAAATTTTACTTTGTCTCTGGTGCATTTATAATCCATTATATGCGTCATTTTGTACGCGAGATATGTTTTTTTATGTACATATGACTCCCCAAAAAATAATCAAATTCTTAAAATTGATATACTAATGGCATCATTAAACTTTCACATTCTGCTGTTTTAATTGACAGAAAAAATGTTACGAAGTAAATGTGAATGATATGAATTACGAAGACCTAAAAAATTATCCAATGGGAAGATGGATGTTATGTTTAGATTCATATTATATAACTTAAAATTAAAAGTATAATTTTTTTCGTGACATTTATTCTGAAGTCGTATTTTCCTAGTACATTTCTTCTGGACACCATTTTTTCATAAAATATGCATGTACAATGTATATTAGTGTAGAAATACTTTAGAGGTATTATTTGGTTTTTGCCTCGTTCGTCGTGTTGCCTTTGTGTTAACTTGTGAGTTGTTTCGCATTTGCCTTTGTCCCTTGAGTACAGAAAGAAAAGAGCCATTTTAGCCCCATTGTTCCAAGATAGTCATAATATACCTATATGTGGTGAGTGGACAAACTGAGCAGATTGTCACATGTTCAAGTTGTTTCAAAATAAAATAAACTATATGAGATATATAATTTATGTATAAAAAAATAATAATTCAAAGCTTTATATAACTCTTATTCTTCTTAAAAGTTATTCGTATAATCGAACATATTTTTTACGTTAATAAAAAACCAGGTATTTTTACTAGCAATACAATAACAGAGAATAACTTAACTAGCAGTTGAAAGATATGCAGTTTTTTATCGTCTTCCGGATACTTTTAGGGACAATTGAACCGTGTTTTGGATCAAACCAATTATTTACCATCAATATCTCAAATATGTCCATGAAGTTTTAATTCATTCTAAATAATTATATTACTATTTTATTTTAAATGTGAAGTACATTCGTATTTTGAAAGTTTTATGCAATGACTTTGTTACCATTTTTGTATTTATTCGACAACCCATAAGAAATATATGGAGAATGATGTTAATGTGTAAAAAAACCTAATCAAAATAATTTTTGTATGTTGATTCTTTAATTCACTGATTGTCTGTTTATAATTACTTTAATTTGGTCCTTGCAACAAAGTATTAATTTATATTACAATGTCCTTTATTTATTTACTTTATTAATTTAACATTCTTTAAAAAAATCTAAAATCTGTTTGAATTAACTATCTAACCAGAAAATGTAACATCCATTGTTTAAGTTATTTAAATTAATAGAACTATTACAATGTGTATGTAGGATTAGATTAATTTGTTTATTGGTCGTGTTTCACTTAGCGAAACTGTATAAAAGCTCATTGTCTACTCTCACGTCCCATTATGGACAAAATAGTGTAATATATAATAATAATATTAATATAAAATTAAAACTCCACGAATAAAAGGTTACAGTTTCAACAATTATCGATCATTAAAGAGTGTTTCAAAGTGCTGGTAAAATACGAGCAGCTTGCCAGATTTCTACTCGTTTCGCCCGATCATCGAGTCCTAGTTCCCTTGGTAGCTCAGACTGGTCATTCCATAGTTTAAAAGAGACATAAAAAACTTCTGGGCTCTCTTAGGTACGCCTGAGAAATGGAGAAAAGGGATCATGGGTTCTCTCATAAAAATTGTAGACGGGAGTAAACTCATGCTCAATTGCAAATTTCGGCAAAATTACAAAATTTCTATAAGCCTTGAAAGGATTGAGATCGTATTTATAATTCAATTCTTCAAGCGTTTAGGGATTGTCCTGTAGTAGGGATTATTTTAAAAAAATCCTTACGTAAACGTAAAAGGCTCGAGTGATCCTCAGATGTCCAAATACACAAAAGCAAACATCCTTTTTGGATGTTGTACGATGTTGTTTTAACCATGTCAATCTCTATTTTTGAGCATATATATATATATATATATATATATATATATATATATATATACTGCCATGTACTGTAGTACGAAAGAACCGAACTCTTCAAGCAACCTATATATATATATAAACTACCATGTTCTGTAGTACGAGAGAACCGAACCGCAAAGTAGCGTGGGCTTAATTTGTAGATCTTCAAGCATATTTGAAATGAATATCAAGTGAATCTTTGCATAACATTAAGTAAAAAATAATACCCAAAGTGGAAAACACATTGCATTAAAAAATGTTGATAGAGGCGTTTAGGCTTTTCTTTGTAAGGACAACAATTTTTGATTATTCTAAGAGAAAGAGCAAGAGAGAAATAGAAAGAAAGAAATGGAGAAGAGGGAAAATACTGGTAATCGGCAGTGCCTACTGCCTTCTTTAGAAAGGAGAAGAAGACAACCAGGAGTAGCAAAGAAGACACTCACATCACAATATTTCATGCTCTTCCCTGTGAATCTCTAATTCATTTTATCATTACAAAAATGCCTGCAACGTTAATCAATAGGCGTGAAGAGTATAGGCCTTCCGCCTAACTTATTGGGTAAGACAATTGTATACTTATAATCTATTCCATTCTTTATTTCTTTTTTCTCGGCATAATGCATTTATACATCCCAATTATGAATTAGACATTTCCTCTAAAAATAAACTATAACCGGCTTGCATTATAAAAAAAGACGAGGTTATTCGTCTTTTTGATGATATAAGTTATATAAACTATTTCATCCATTAGATCAATGTCCTTTTTGTTGAAAAAATGTAGGCATTTATATCCCATTATAAAACAGACATTTCCTCTATAGATAAATTATAACTGACTGGTATGATATTTTTTTAAATAAATAATTATATCTAGGGCACGGTTGTTCACCCTGTTGATGATGTAAGTCATACCACTATTTCATTTTTTTGGCGACACAGTGTATGTATTTATACCCTAATATAAACTATTTCCTCTAACAATATATTATATTCGACTTACACGATAAACAAAAAGTACTATCCTAAACAAGGTTGTTCGCCTTGTTGATGAAAGGAAAGTCTGTTTTATCTGTCCGTATCCATCCTTTGGATCCGGGGTCCCAAACTGGCAGACCCCTATCCGAGTGTATAAGCCGTTCAATATGGACGTATAAACATAACATCATTCAAGGATATAAAATTGTAACACTTTAATTTACTCCGTCCATATTTTTGGGGTATTTTGGAAACGTACTTTATTTGATTTGTTAATAAGACATTATTTACATGCAGACACTGATTCACTGTCTTGGCTATTTTAGTATATGGGCACTTTATAGCTTATGTACTTGTAGGATTTTTTTAACCGCAATTTTTTTAAATTTTGTGTTGAACACCCATGCTCTGGAACGGCTATCCCATTTTTACTTAGGCCATTATAGATACTTATGACCTAATAGTGAAAACGAGAATATTATATTTATAGTTTTATTATTTTCTTAGTTTTTCTCCAGCATTATTTATACACTCTTGTATGAGCTCAAACCAATTGTTGAAGTTCTTTTTCCAATCCAATTGAGACATCTCCAAAACATTGTATTCAACTCCATCTTCTGGCGACGATGATATCGTTGATGATATGATGTCTGAAGTTACAAGGGATAAACCTCCTGATAAGGTTAATGATGATTCTTCTGTCCCATCTGCAATTATGCACGGAACCTCTTCAAGGGTATCTGAGAACACGGTTTTTCTTGGATCCAATGCCATGTATTTTTTCTTGATGTACGGGAATAAAAATACGTCATTGTGTGTCAAGTATGGTCTATACGGCGGGCGACCCATCAAATCGAAGTTTTGGCCGGTCAAAAAGATACAGACTGATGTGTAAGAGGTAGTACAGTCATAATTAACAATGATTCGTCATCTCTTGTTCATGTTTTCCCCGGAGACTACAAGCAAACAAATAGTAATATACCACAAAGACCGCCAGATAGACGGCCTAACGACGCTGAAGGGAAACAATCGCCATATAGACATTTTTGCCAAAGAAACAGGCGACTATTTGAGGTATTTATTCCAGGAACAACTATATTAGATATGGCTCGTCTTCGAAGGCCCACACGAGCCTTTTTTTGAGAGAGATTATCAAATTGTGCGGGATCCAAGGAGAACGGCAGTCTTTGAACGACCTACACGGGATTCGTCTATAAACAAGTGTCGGCCAAGATTGAAATCAGTGCTATAGCACGGTGCTTCCTCGCCATACAAAGATTTAAGTTCATTAAGGCACTCTTGTAACGATAATCCACGTAGAAAGTTGTGAAAAAGGATTGCACAAAAAAATTAACGACATAATTTTGATTTTTCACAAATAATTACCGTACAATCATGCTATAAAATATTAAATTTAGAAACGGAAATGTCAGATTACACCTGGCAACACTTTGTCTTGTCATAAATATATTAATATACGAGCCAATATAAATGAATGTTTTTTATTCTTTATTATCAACCAATATAAAAAATAGGATAAATAATAAAAATTGCATAAAAATATTTTAAACGAATTCTTTTACTGTAGAGCAACCACATTGGCTATAATTATTATGGATGAGCTTTAAAGTTGATCGATACCTAAATGAAACAACTCTATTCTCTTATAAGTCATAAATATAGACATTTTTCAACCCAGTTTGCATGATAAATTATTCAAATATATGAACATATGTTATGTCTTATCTTAGAAAATCGCTCACTCCGTCTTATTGTTTTAAGCTTTTACGAAAGCCTTTTCATTTTTTAAAAGGTACACTGCATACAATATGGGCATGCAGCCAAATATAAGCCATGATTAAGTGTACATGTTTACATATGTTGCTTCGCTTTGTTTCTAATATCAGTAATCATTACTAGAGAGCGGGAAAAAATGTGATGATTTTTGCCTAAAAAAGTTTTTTAATGTGACCAAATGAGCAAAAATGTAAAAAAAATGTTTTTAATGTTACCCAAATGAGCAAAAAATGTTAAAAAATATTAATTATATAGACTCCAAATTTGATTTAATGTGAATTTAGTCTGTCATAATAACAGTGCCATACAACAATCTCTGCCAATTTTCCTCGGTGAGGTTTTGGCGACGGTCGGATAAAACATTTTTAACCGCGAAAATGATATCTCCATATCTACCGAGGTATTGGGACAGTATTTTAGAATGGCTCCATCTATTGGGCATATCCCATCTGGAAGAACAGCTCTAGGTTTACCTAGCAGCACATCTCGTACCTTTCTCAATTCTGGCAGGGCAGGATTTTTCTTTACAACGTAATCCAACATAGTTTTAAAAAACCCTTCAGCGTCACCTGGAATCTTGCGGATCCTTTCCTTAGCATCTTCAAAGATTCTGAGTCCATCTTCAAGTGTAATTCCAGCGGCCTCCAGGCTGGTAATTGAATCTGGCAGAAACGATAAATGACTTTCAAAAAATGTTAAGTCAACTAGGATGCTTTTCATTTTAAAAATCCACCGACTACGGATATACATTTGGCATCGTCAGGGTCAAACATATTTGACCTTATCCGCCACACGATGAAGCAAATAACAAACAAATGTCACACGCATAAAGACGGATAAAATACCCTAAGGTCTCGTCAATTCTTCCTCATATACTCAGCTGCATCAGTCACGAGAATTTTTACCAAACTTGCCTCAAACTGAGGATCAATCATTCTGAGAGTATCATTGACGATCTTAGTCATGGTGTTTGAATCAGAAGTGAGCATTTCACCACAAACGGAACATGAAAGGAGTTATTATCTACACGCCCCAATTAGGACATTAACTACATCAATGCTACCATCAATCCACAAAGGCTGACCGTATAGCTAAGATCGCATCTTTTCATGATTTCTGAGAAATATTCAGGCAAATATGTCCTCCTCAGGGACGCATTGATATAGCCATATTATTTTCCAAAAAAAAAACTTCTTGAGGATCCGATCCGCTCAGCTTTTTCAAGGAATGTTACTAAACAAAAAGGCCTTGTACAATTCCTTAGATAGAATTGTGATTTTGACTTCTTAGGTAGCCGATTAATGTCCTCTAGCTGGGCTTGGATCTTATCCTCTTGAGCTCGCAGTTTTCACGTGTCTCGCTCTGGTAGAATGCTGGACAAACTGAGACTTTTGGTTTGGCCTTCTCACAAACCTTACAGAAAACAGTTTGGAAGTCCATAATTTTGAAGGGATAATCAGTCTCCATACTCATATCATTGAGCCAGTTTAGACGGGTAGACAATGAAGCTGCCATATTTCTCTATATAATGGAATGAGTGAGTTCATCAAATATTTATTAATGTCAATAAACAAGATGTTTAGTATATTTGGCTTTAAAAAATGAGTCAAAAATTGTTGATCAATAAAAGGGTCATTGGAATGAGGATTTGTCGAGGCCTTCTATGAAACAAAAATGCATATAATTATATGACGCGAAATATTTATTCAAAAGGCGCCATAAATTTAGGGTGCATTGTTTTCTTCCAAAAATCAACAAATTAAGGGAATGAAGGAAAAAATTATAAAAATGATGCAAGAGGTAATAAAAATAAGTTCACCAATTTGTCTAAAAAGAGGAAAATTGTTTATTTAAGGTATATTATTAAAAAAATGTGATTTTTCTGACATTTCCTAAGAAATGTTTTTGTTTGTAAAAAAATGGAAAATTGTGAAAAAATATTTTTTATGTGATTCACATTTTTTCCGCTCTCTAATCATTACAAATCTCAATACTTTGAAGAGAATTTGAGGACATTGCAGTCTTATTTTGAACAAAAAAAGATGTGAAAGGTATAATAATATTTCATCCCCTTGTTTGAATAGTATTTTTAAAATTAAGAGGTTTAATTCTACTTTTAAGTTACTGTAGATATTTTTTTGATTTTTGTCTATTGGGGTATAAATTATACCCAATAGACAAAAATTTGAGCGTTCAGCTTTTTTTGCGTTCAGCGTTCCTTTCAGCGTTAAAAAAATAGCGTTCCGTTTAATGTTTTGTTTCAGCGTTCCGTTAGCGTTCAGCGTTCAAATGTTTAAAAAAGTTTTTTTTAGAAAAGAATTTTCGAAAAAAGTGTTGACGTTTTTTTTAAAGAAAAGAATCTCCGAAAAAATGATGACTTTTTTTAAAGAATCTCCGAAAAAGTGATGACGTTTTTTAGAAAAAAAAAAAAAAATTCCAAGAAATGTTTGGAAAAATTGAACACTGAACGCAAAACTCTTTTTTGTGTTCAACGTTCAGCGTTCAAAAAAAGTTCCGTTCCGTTCAGCGTTCTTTTCATTGAACGTGCGTTCAGCTGAACGCCGTTCAATTTGCGTTCCGTTCACAAGCCTGGGTTTAACATATATAATAATCAGTTTATTAAACCTAGGATATTTTATGGAGGACAATAAACATTGAGTGGAATCTGTACTCTCAAAATTGTGAGTTGAACAATCTTCCAAAGAGCTACCGTTCTCCCTATAGTAATTTATTGGTCTTGTTTTTAAAATGTACTTAATATTGTATCATAAAGTACAATAAATAAATATTTTAGTTGGTAAAAAATTATGTAATACAGAATGTGTCAAGTTATTTGCATTATTTGGTTTATGGATCTTGCTTTTAGTAAGGGATGTAATGGAATTGAAGAAATATATATAATTTAAATTAAATCGTGGCCTTACTAAAACATCCATTCTGAGACACAAAAAATTCAAAAGCTTATTACTAATTTATATTTATTCATAATATTTTTTGTCTTCCACATACTAATTTTATATTTTTGCATTATTTATATAATAACGACCTATTGCTTTGATGATAAAAAGGCTGATAACCTTAGAAGACCTTTTAATCTACAGTTTACTTATACAATTTTTTATTAGCATTCTTGCCATAATAAAAAATGGTATCATTTAGTCGACTTTTTATATTTAGGGTGAATGTTTGATACTTATTCAAATAATATTAAAACTCATATAAACCCAGACTTACTCTTTCATTAAAAAATATTAGAAAATACATATTAAATAATGTAAGGCAATACTACAGACTCATTATTCCTTTCTCTTAGGCTTAACTTAAGATGTGGACTCCTTTTACGGCTAACATATGGATAGGAATTGCAATCCTTTCTCTGGAGAAACTTCAACCCATTGGATGTAACTTTAATTTCTACATTGACGCCAGAGAAAGTAGGATCCTATACGGCTTGGACTCCAAAGAAATATATTTCATCCGAAATGGACTTGTAAATCAAAACACAATACTTTTCTTGAGAGAGGTAATCCATTCAAATGTGTATATATTTTATTAATAAGATCCATAGGGTAGTAACCTACATAATATGAACATTATTACAAGGTATAAAAGTTATTTTGTTCAAGTCTTAGTTAAGGTAAAAATATTAATGACAGAAAGTTAAGTAAACGGTTAAAAGAACCAAATACTTTTTCTGCGCAACGCACCGGCGTCGGTAGTGAAAATAGTTTAAATAGTTGAATAGTGCTAATACTTGATTGTTGTTTTCCATTGTAAATGCCCCCCCTATTTCGCAGACATTATCTACATTCTGTAAGAGTAATCGATCTTATCCTTCATTATTTGTCATCTTGAATAATAGCATATTTATATTCATGTGTTGTTGTTTTTTCAGGACATTCCTCCCCATGTAGATGAAATATCCTTTCATTGGCATCTATCAGAATATGGGTCAACACGTCCTATTACTTACAAATAAACACGCCTCCTGGGCCTATAATGGACCCTCCAGTTCTAAATATATCATCAAATGGATTCTTGCCATCTCGAGATACAACTTTTGCCATTAGCTTGCCCTGCACTGGTCGAGTAAGGGATCATGTGAACGTTTTGGTGAAGGTCAGTCCCATTCATTTAAGTCGGTCCTCAATAAACCCTCTGGTTCTCGCATATATAGCCCCCCTCCCCCTCTTCCACTTGCTTCTGTGACTCAGAATAATAAAAAATAAAAATATATATTTTCGATGAATTTGTAATATTTACTCAAAAAGCATTCTGAGGTATTGGAATTATGTTTAAAGGAGGTCTTAACCCAATGTTGAGGGTGTATTGAATTCGCCTCCTGCCGAGAGAATAATATTTATTTCATTCACCTTATTGACAAGATCACCCTCGATTAAATTATATTCTCATAATGTACTTATATAATGCGTACTTATTGGATAATTGATACAATTTAATCGACTTTATCGATATATATATATATATATATATATATATATATATATATATATAACTAACTTAACTAACTTGATATATTTCAACATACATTGAGATTCAATGAGGGTTGGCCTTCTATTTTCAACAATTTATCTTGACTCCGAAAATTGATATTCATGGCGTATATGCATATATATAATAGATATATATATATATATATATATATATATATATATATATATATATATATATATCAATACCCGTAGTCTAAACTTAAGTGAGAAGCAGAGGGCATTAAAATGGAGATATTTTGCCTCATGCAAGTGACTTCAAGATAGATTCTTCCGTGTTAGAATATACAATATCAGATACAGCAAAAACATTAATTTAATTAATATAAAGAACGTCAGATTTTGTCGCCTTTTCATCTTTCAAATATTTTTTACTTGTGAGTAATCGTAGATAAAAAGTAAATATGTTGAAGGCATGCTCATGTTGAATATAAAATAATGCAAAGTTATATATGAGGATAAATATTACAGAGTTGCAAAATAAAAACAGCTAAATGCTTAAAGGACAAAATAAATTATTTTAAAGAAAAACAAATATTGATTCCTACTTTATATATCTGAAGGGAATGGCTTGACACGAACGTTATAAAACGTGCAAATGAGTTTATTTCAAATAAATATTCATTTTCACTTTCACTTTCTTAATCTTTCCCAAATGAAGTTATATAAAAGGTGCTTCAAAAGCGCTTTCCTTATATTTCTTATGTATCAATTTAAATATAATTTTCTCTCTGGAAGAATAAAAAAGCTTGTTTGAGGAAGGGCAAAGCCCTTTTCCAAATCAGGTATACGAAGAAAAAAATTAAATCAATACATTATTCTACAGATGGAGTTTATGTAATATGGAAGAAGTTCTAGATGTGCACATTTCATATAATACTACTTTCAAATCCTTGAAACAGGAAAATTGTATTCGTCATATTTTATTTGTTAGCTTTCTAAATGGCTTTCGTTATTTTCCCCCTAGATGACTTTTATAACCAAATTTAACCGTGATAATGAGCCCCTGAGCCTCAACTTCAAACGAAGGAAACTCTGCAAGAAGAGGTCCAATTACCCCATGGACTCCAGAACTCCTCAAATTGAGTCCTCCAATGACCTGGTGCTTCCCATTCAGAAATTATCCCCCTTTGCATCATCTGCGATTGTCATTGCCTCTGCCTCAACATCCATCATTCTACTTCTCTTCCTCGTTGGGGTAAGGATTAAGTCTTGGATTCTGGGATAAGTAAATATGGATCAAAATATAGAACGAAACATAGATCATACAACCATTCTCTCCTTGTCCAGAGAGGGCATTTATATATAATATATACTTATATATATATATATATATATATATATATATATAGGGTGATTCTTATTTCACGTTTTTCGTATTTCAGAGTCGGGCTCCCCCTAGGATTTTACTTCAGTGCATAGAGATCATCTTGTGAAAGTTTGAACAAAATCGAATAATGGGAAGTGTCCGCTCAACGGGCCCAAAAGTTATGTAGTACTTATGTAGTAATTTTTTTTTCGCCGTTCGATCGCCTCTAATATCCTCATTATAAATGCTATTTTCAAACAATTTGCCGCTAAATGTAGGTATGCTCGCAAGGATTCCAAATCAGTTTTTATTTTTCATGTACATCCAAAATCAAACGAGATAATAAAGTTTCAAAATGCTCATTTTTGGGCTATTTTTCATAAAAATGACTATTCAAAACTTAAATTTCTCGTTTGATTTTGGATGTACATGAAAAATAAAAACTGATTTGGAATCCTTGCGAGCATACCAATATTTTGCGGCAAACTGTTTGAAAATAGCTTTGAAATTAAGGACATTATAGGTGGTCGAATGGCGAAAAAAAAATTCTACATAAGTTTACTACATAACTTTTGGGCCCGTTGAGTGGACACTTCCCATTATTCGATTTCGTTCAAACTTTCACAAGATGATCTCTATGCACTAAAGTACAATCTTAGGGGAGCCCGACTATTAAATACGAAAAACGTGAAATAAGAATCACCCTAATATATATGTATAAGGTAATAGTATAATATGTAATAAAAAATATATATTTATGAATTTTCCACATATCCTCCTTTGGCCTTCACTACGGCTTTGAAACTCCTAACGGTGGAGGCAACACAGGCAGATATTTCTTTCTCAGATAAGGAGGCCCATGCCTGAAGTAGTTTCTTTTTTAGAATATCCACTGATGGTCAGGACTTGCTAAACACCCTTTTCTCCAGAATGGACTATATTCCATAGTACATGGGGTTCAGATCCGGGGAGGATGATGACCACAAGTACTTGGGCCAAAAGTCTGCAAACATATCATTACAGAAGCTTTGAATCAATTTGCTGGTTTGGGATGGATCCCCATCTTGCTGGGACACTAAAGGTGTCGTTAGATACTCTCTTTGTACCCATGGGACTACTTCCTCGGAAAGAAGGTAAAATAAACTGATTGGTCGACCTTTACCCTCTCCTCGACGAAGATTAAAGGGGCCCTCTTTCTGTTCGATGTCACGCCCCCCAGACCATGACGGAGGGTGGTTTCCGCCTTCTGAAGGCTGTCCTCTGCTCCACGGGGATGTCTTCCTACTTCCAGGTCAAAATCTGGTCATTTTGACTGTTGTGGGTGGCCAGGCCCGGCGGGATGGGCGGGCCTGAGGAGGGTCAGGCCCGCCCACCGAGTGACGTGGGTCCGATTTTTATGAATGTGCCAACTGTGCCCCCCCCCCATAACAACTGTAGGGCCCCCAAAAAATTCTGGGCCTGCTGCTGGGCCTGTGGGTGGCCTGGACCATGAAAATCTTCTCATCTGTCCAGAGAACTGAAGGCGACCTGTCGTTGGCTGTTGAATAATTTTCATCCCATGGATAAGACGTTTGTTCATTATAGCCTGGGACGGAATCTGACGTGGCCTCTTATTATAGGGGAACATCTTCGGGTCTTTCCTGATCAATCACCACATGCTGGTGGTGCTCATGCTGAGTCCTCTTTAGGCATCTGTCTCATGGATCGAGTTGGATTTGTCCTGAGTTTCTCCCTGATCTTCTTCTTCATAGCGAGATTCCTCACAATTTTTTTCAGGACTTGAACCTTCCTTGAAACCTTGCCTGACTCCTTAAAGGCTTTTACGGTGCTGTAGACCGTTGCTCCGCTCACTGTGGCCTTTAAAATCTTCATAATTTCAACCGTAGATTTTCCATTACGAAATGAGGTCAAAATCAAGTCACGTTTATCCTGTTCAGAAGCAATTTTCTATTGGAAGCAGGGCTATCTCACACAATTTATTTTTATGAAAGTTGGAACTGATATGTCTATCAACAACAACAAAATGATAAATGGAGGGAATATTAAATTTGGGGAAACGTAGGAGTTACCAAAGTGAGAGTCTAAATTCTAGTGAATCAGGCTGTATATATATATATATATATATATATATATATATATATATATATATATATTAAAATAAAAACATACAAAAATATACACAATGTTATAAAGAAATAAAATTATACGAGAATACTTCAAAAGAAATTTTATGATCTTATTGTAACTTGGTGCTGATTGGTAGAACTTAACAATGCTCGCAGCGCTGTTCCATGAGTCATCAAAAACTGAAGGGATTTTGTGTTAGAGGGTGGTATAACGCAAAGGTGCTGATATCATAATTATCTTCAAGTTGTCGGTCTCTGTTGTTAGTGATACAGTTGGCACTCTTGCGAGTTTAGAATTATACATCATATCGTCTTTGCTTTTTGATGACTTTTCTTTTTCTTCACCAATCCAAATAATATTACTCCTCTTACATTATTATCTCTACTATTATCCAAGTTATCTCACATTTTGAAAAAACAAACTTTTTGAGGATAGATAGTAATGGGACATCCACAAGAGCATATACCTAATTCGGTGTTTTATAGTTCACCACGGTAATCCAATTGGACTTGAGGAAAGGATGAAGTGGGAGTAATTATCTGTAACTTTTATGTATATAACTTTTTACGTGATATACAAGATTTATTTTTAAAAGTTTTTTGACTTCATAAATACCTTAATGAAAATCTTTAATCTATATAATAATTCACCAATCTCTGTCCATCTGTATGTCCGCACGCTATCTCCTCCCACATTTATGGTCAGATTTGAACTTTGAAGGTACCTATGGAATCCTTGGGTTAAGACGGACCTAATAAAACTATTTGCAAAGTGATGGGACCAGAAATGAAAGAAAAAAATTCAGACCTTGTCTGATTTGAACTACCTACGTTTCAAGGTAAAGAGAGGAAAAAAGAAAAAGAAAAGGAGGAGGAGGAGTTAGAGAAATAGAAGAAGAAAAAAGCATATCATGTGACTTAAACATATTCTTTGTACAAAGTCAAACTTTTTATAAGGAATGTTTGTACAAAACAGAAAATTATTTTCTCTCTCCTCTCTTATATTCTTTAAGGTCTGTTTCACTCACAAACTAGCTCCAAAGCCTACCCATACCCGAAGGGCGAACATTGGGCGCCGTACGTGGCCAAATATGCGAGTTACAATAATACCTGTCATTTTATATTTTAAATTATTTAGAAACTAAAAAAGTTTTATAAATAGGGAAGACAATGAAAAGTTTTGTTAATTATCACTATATACTTATCCCAGATAGCATTATATCCATATTTGCTTACTTAATTTCCTCCTCCATCAAGCTCATTTATGCGACTCGTAAGAAGCGTCAGCCCAGCACAGCTCCTAGTTCCTTGGTACACTTGGACTACATGCCCATACGTACTTACACGAGGACAAAGCTCTCACCGATTCCCTTCCAATGGGATTTCCTCTTCCTCAGGTGGAACACAGGTCTCCTTCCTGAACTCTTGCTCCAAGTCCCTATCCCTTCATTTTCGAAGCAACAGCGAGCAAAGCCGGAGGCTCCTTCAGAACTACTCTTCCCTCTCCTCCGCATCCAACACGATCTACAAGTATCTTCCAAACAGGGACGAAACCCTCAGCATTTCCCCAATGGGAGGGCCGCGCTCTCTCATCATCGAAGATGGGGTTCTCAAACTATCTTCTTCGAATGCTACGGCTTACCCCACACCGCCCCCTCCACCTCCACCCTCCCTCACACTCCCAAACATATCCTCTGAGGCCTCATCCTCCATATCCTCATCCTCTCTCTCCCTTCATGCACCACTGGAGCAGTCTCAAGAGCCTCCGTCCCTGAGCAGCATGCCCCCCTCCCTCCCTTCTTCCCTTTCCTCCACTTTCCACTCCAACAGTTCCAACGAACTCTTCCCAATGGAGAGACCCTTGGGATACAAACCCATCCCACTGAAGCCTCAGAACTCTCTAAGGACGAAGGCTCAAGTGGCCCCGACGTCAACTATCTACCTCATCTCTATCCACATCTCATACCCAAAAATAAACTCAAACCGGCTACCTGAGCTCAGCCAACAGAATCCAAGAGTTAAATATTTACTCAAGGGGATTACATATTATATCTTAAAGATGTGTCAATGAAGGTTTTTTAAACTTAACTTTTATTTTTTATGAGGATGCTGAGGATCAGCAGAATGATAAAGGAATTAAATTATTAAAAGATGAACGTCTGAGAGGATGTAGAGTGTCGAAGCAACATATTATGTATGTAGTTCTCAAAACCTCTTCAATAAACATATTTTTTCAGTTGGTAGCACTGTTTTCAATCATTTTTCTACATCGAATAGTCGGAGTGATGACCTATTTATCGACAGATATGAAGAAGCAAAATAAACCTTTTTATTCCTTCCCTGAGTAATAAGATCCTCAATGTGATATTGGAAGATTTCATTCAAAGGACTCGCAAATGAAGGGCCATGAGAAAAACATTTTTTTGTTCTTAAGGATGAATGTCTGTTCCCTGAATTGACTTTCACTCCTCAACAGCCGCAAATAAAGTTTGCTATAATGCTTATTTATATCCCATTGGATGCAATTCTATCGAACCATATAGGCAAAAAAAGTGGTGCTTCGTTGCATTATGTCAACTGCTCTTTTTACTCGTATTAGTCCCTCTGGGTTTTGTCTCCCGCCAATCACATTTCAAAACGATTCCCAAATTCTTATCCTCCTCAGTTATTGTTTCCTGTTTTAAAAAAGACAAAGAGCAAGTGAGACTTTATGTTATTTTTTATTAAATAGGGAGTAGTAGATCATCACTAGATCCCTGCAAAACAATTATTCACATATCATAATGCCTTTCAGCCTTTAATCCCAGTTAAAGCGGTCAAATTTGTAGCCCATGTATCCAACCATTAAAAATTGAATATAAAGTTTTAATTATATATTATATTATTAATAACATTCGTAGTATATTATAACTAAATTGACCTTAAGTCAATGATGTTATTTGTTCAATATATTTATGGATCACTTCTCTGTGGCAGTATACCAAAAGTCTCAATCAGTAACCCTTAACTTAGCTACCGGAGCAAACCTTGTTGACACATCTTTATGTACATATGTTACCTTTATGTATAATTACCTTGCAAAATGCGCATACTTTTATCATAAAAGGTTAGCCAAAAAATACTGATTTGCATAATTACATTGATAGGAAATATCTGCAGATTATTTGGTTACTTTCACATTAAATATCTTCGATACGAGTCCCAATTCCTGCATTTCCCTTCTTACATAAATAGAACGATCCATTTGATCTAATCAACCTTCATGTTGCTTTTGATGCTTACGAATGTGCAAAATCGATATATACCTCACAACATCATAACTGGTTTTCCAAGCTAAGGATAAGAATGGAACTATGAACCATATCGATCTATAAGCCTCTATATAACACACTCGTGTGCCTTTTATCAATAAATGAGTTCAGGAAAGGGGAAAAGGTTCATTATTTGGAACACGCCTTCAATTAATGATAGTTTGTCGATTAAGTATTTTTAGAGCTTCATCATCATGGCGCGAACCTCAGCAATATAGTATAGCTGCATACAACAATACAAAATGCCTTTATAAAACAGACTTTCCCATAACCAGTAACATAAAATATGAACCACATATATATATATTGAATCTTCTCATTCAGAGAACATAAAAATAAACTTAATGTATCAATTTGTCAGAAAAAAAATATTTATTTGTATTAAAGAAAATAGCTTTAAAGTTTTATTACATTTTAAGTCTATAGAGGACTTTCGTTTATTTAAAAAAGTATTAACGAATAAAAAAGATGTGCTAAAACCCCGAAAAATTGTATTATTCTTTCTATTTGCTGGAGAATTTGTTTTACATGCATATAATAGTTCAGTTATATTTTTTTAAATGTATCTCAATATGAAAATATTCGTCCAGGCGTTTTTTTATATTTGTCTATACATATATGATTTTTAAGTTATAAGAATATATCTTGTCTTTTTGCGGCTCTGGAAAAAATATACAAAGAAGTATCTTGAAACATGATATTCCCATAATTTTTTGCCTTTTATCGCCAAATAGAATATGTGTTCTTTCGAATTATTCCAAAAAAATAGATACCTAAAAGAGCGCGTAATAGAGCATTTACATAATTTGAGTGATCTCCAAAATATTTAAAGCATTTTTTTAGGATTTAAATTTTTAGTCCTCAAATCAAGGAAAGAATTGAAAAGAATAATTTCTTTTAGTTATCTATGTTTTTTTGTATCGCTGTATGACATTTAAAAAATTAATGGTGATTTTAAACAGAACCTTAAAAAACGATATAAGCTTCATACCAAATTCTATCTACTAAAATATAAAATATCAACAATTAGGATATGTGAATGGGTATTCCTTTAGTTTTTAGTTGTTGTTTTTTATCCCAGCCCCCCACGATTGCTACTTCGCTGTAATTTTTTGGGTTTAGTATATATATTTCCCTTATATGATACATAAACTATCAAATTCCCATATGATTTTGGACTCATAATTATATTGTTTATATCAGCATGCTATAAGTTACTTTTAGCTTATCAATTCTTCAAACAAAACGAGGGATAAGCCTCAATATTTAAGAAAATATATAACAAAATAAAATAATAATTAAAAACTTTAATACTTGTTTTGTACAACTGTTGCTTTTGAATTTCTTGAGTAGTCTTTTTTTAAATTAATGTAAAAAATAAAGCAAAGTTTGCTTTCAAGTCACGACAAGAATCAGATTAATGATCAGCTGAATTGATTTTTATTCGATACAACAGAGAAATCAATAAATATTAATTTATAACCTACTACCTTCTTACCTAGTTTTATCAATGTTTTAAAATATTTTGATATACTCGAATCGGAGGCAAAAAAAGACCTTGCTGAGGAACCCAATAGTTTATGAAAAACACTACATGATTATATTTTCAGGTGATTCAATGGTGCATGAAATGCTACTTGTTTTAAAGAAATCGAATTATTATATAAGAAATCGAATGTAGAAAAGAGTTATTCAACTTGTAAAAATGCCCTTTTATCCTAGATATATGGCTAATGATAATAAAATCATTGTTTATGTGTTAATTTGTTCCTAAATAAACTATAAAAACAAAAACTGTTGCTGAGTAAAAGAGTTTTATTTTATATATATATATATATATATATATATATATATATATATATATATATATATTATATATTATTATGGTTGTTCTTATTTTACAAATGTTTGAAATGTTAGCGACTTTGAGCATTTCTGTTTCTTGGTGATAAAAGAAGACGACATACAAAGTTTGAACAAAATCGGTCAACATTACGAGGTCGCGCAACGAGGTCAAAGTTTTAAAAATTTAGTAAAAATATAGTTTCCGCAAATTTCTTCAAAATGGTGGACGTTACAGACTTCAATAATAATTATTAATTTAAAGGAAATCTAATTTATTACCAGACGTATGTTTTATTTTTTAAATAAAACAAAGTTTTCAGTAAAAACAAAGCAAGAAAGGGAGTGAGTATTGTTAGCTTATTTCATAGCTTTTTTGTATCAATTAACTTCACTCGCCTGTAGAAGATGACTTGTTCGCTTCAGAGTAAAATAGTACTTTTAAGTTTAGTAAAACTTTAGATGATAAATCCAAAAATGACCTTGGTTGCATTCTATCAATTCAGAATTCAGTACAATCTGAGTTTACATCATATGATTCAGAGCCTGTATTGACCTATAAGAAATCGATTATGAAAAAAATAAATCATAATGTGTTTCTTAGATGTGCGTCAAGGTATCCTCTCAAAATTTTATTTATCTCTGACGCATTTATAATCCATTATATGCGTCATTTTGTACGCGAGATAGGCTTTTTTTAATGTGCATATAACTCTCTACTTATTAAATTGACATGATTTAGTATACCAAAATATTAAAGCTGGTTACCAAGCTTTCATTTGATATTTTTTGTGTTCTAAAAATCGCTATACTTTAAGAGATATAAGCAAATACGTACTCTCCCCCAAAAATGATCTTTGATATGAGAATATACGATTACCATCTGGTAACTCTGTTAGTGTTACCTGGATAGAAAGAGAAAGAGAAGGAGGGAGTATTTTGTCCTCACTCCTCTCCCTTCTTTTTTCTTCCTATCCAGGTTACACTAACGCCGTTACCAAATGGTAATCGTATATTATCATATCAAAAGATCAATTTTTGGGGGAGAGAGTACGTATTTGCTTATATCTAATATTAGGGGGTATTATAGAAACCTAATATTAAGATATCAAAATTTATCCTCCCTCAAAAGTTGCGTCATAAGAAACTAAATGATCGTAGAAAAATGGATTTTGGTTGACCCCCCCTTACCCCCCCCCCCCAAATTGCGTTCAAAGGTTTCGTTATGAAACAAAACTTTTTGTTATTACTTATTTTGAAAAAATTAGTTTACAAAATTTAGTTTGATCCATTTATGACTTTGTTATTTTTGCAAATTTTCGTCAAATAATATTTAGAGCCAATAAAGGAACATAAGTGCTGACGCACCAACCATTTTTATTTAACGGCTCCTACTAGGGTTATTTTATGGTTTCAAGAAGGAAAAAGAAAAAGAGGGTACTCATGTTGATGTTTTTAAGTTATTTTTAAATACGTTTGCTTTTCACATCTTAATTTCATACAGTAACTCCCTCACATTGTTGAGAATATAAATCTATGACGTTGATTATATCCACAAACTTTTGCAGATAATAATATAAGACGAAAATGTTTTCTCAACTGATAAAGAAGTTATTGTTAAAGGTAACTAGTTATTTAAAACTTCATTCTTGTTTCTTAAAAAAATATTTTAGAAGTCCACCATGAATACATTGATCACGTATTACTAAAAAGTGGCATAGCGGAAGATCAAGCAAAATGTGTTACGGATGCAACAACAATGTCAGAATATGGTAAGGAGTAATAAAAAGACTCGAGTTATGTCTTAAAAGACCACTTCAGTGGATTATTTGTCTTCTACACATGAATGAGTTACCTTTTAGAGAAGTTTTTAAAACATTTAGATGGCGCACAAAAAGGACCTCGGACTTATGAAGTACCATAGGAAAATTAAATAATGTAGACTTTACCAAAAATTCATAAAAAGTTTTTAAATACTGTAGAAAAGTAAAATACTTAAATCAAAGTTTACTGTATTCTTTAAGCTCAGATAAAAATATTTATACGAAATTACATTAGGAATACAAACAGGAAAATTTTCGAATTCAAGCTTTTGCTACAGGTCTCCAGGAGCATTACTTTGAGGCAAAATATCTTACAAAGCCAACAGAATTTAAGATCCTATATTTCACAAAAAAGTCCATGTGAGTCTCACATAAAACTAGTAAAATTTATACTAAATTTTTACGCTCCTATATGGTTTCAAACAAAGTTAAATCCTCTTTTATTGAAGGCTCAAAGCATTATCAATTCTCCATAACTTTATAACAAGAGATTGATGAAAATTTAGCCCCTTCAATAGAAAAAGTACTCAAGAGAAACGCTTTTTTGCCACCCTGAAAATATATTGTAACGTCATATAATCAACGTCATAGATTATATTCTAAACAATGTGAGGGAGTTACTATATGAAAATTAAGATGTGAAAAGCAAACGTATTTAAAAAATAACTTAAAAACGGTTTACTGTAATTCATCGCGAGTAAATTTGTCGCAGAGCTTTTTATAGCCGTTTTTTTTGTCACGGGTAAATACATCGCTTGCTCTTTATAGTCAGTCAATTTTGTAGTTCTTCTTTTTGTCACGGGTAAATTTGTCACCAAGCTTTTTGTAGTGAAGTATTTTTGTCGTTCTTCTTTTTTTCGTAGGTAATTTTGTCGCCAAGCTTTTTTGTAGTGAAGCATTTCCGCGCGGTTTATTTTTTACTTTGTGGACCTATTCATGGGAACTCTGTCTGGGTCCCATGGGGTTTGAATATACTGCTGACATTTTTAGGGAGAAAAGACACGCAGCTTAAGGGTTGTGCACACCTTAGCCTCGGTGTTCCGCCGCGAGTCCTATGGGTTTGAAATCGACCACCGACCCTTCTTAAGAGGAAACCACCCGGCCTAAAAAAAATATACCCTAATTTAAAGGATTGCGCCGGGCTTAGTCGGGTGCCCCATGGGTTCATAATCTACTGCAGACCCTTCTGGGTCGTAAAAAACAACTCAAGAGTTTTTCAGACACTAATTTCGCGTGTACCCTCTGCTTTATCTGAGGGTCTAAGGGTTGGAGGGGAACCGGACTTTTGTTAGACAGCCTTTTGTTAGACAGCCATTTCTTAGACGGACACTTCTTAGACGGACATTTCTTAGACACGGACACTTCTTAGACAGCCATTTCTTAGACGGACACTTCTTAGACACGGACACTTCTTAGACAGGGACATTCTTAGACACCCATTAAAAATGTACTCACAATTAAAATAGGCCTTCGGGTTCTGCCGAAAACAATCATGGTGTTTCGGAATACCAATCCTCCACCAATGGGCTCTCGGGTTCCACCAAACACATCGGGGTGTTTGGGGTTAAAAATCCTCCGCCAATGGGCCCTTGGGTTCCACCCAACCTAATCGGGGTGTTTTGGGGTTACAAACCCACCGCAAATGGGCCCTCGGGTTCTGCCGAACACATCGGGGTGTTTGGGTTACAAATCCACCACCAATGGGCCCTCATGTTCCGCCGAACGCAATTGTTTTTTTGGGATTACAAATCCCCCGCCAATGGGGCCTTGGGTTCTGCCAAACCCAATTGGGGTGTTTTGGGGTTACAAATCCCCCCCCCCCAATGGGCCCTTGGGTTCCGCCAAACCAATCGGGGTGTTTTGGGGTTACAAATCCCCCGCCAATGGGCCCTTGGGTTCCGCAAAACCTAATCGGCGAGTTTTGGGGTTACAAATCCACCGCCAATGGCCTTCAGGTTCCGCCGAACACAATCAGGGTGTTTTGGGGTTACAAATCCCCCGCCAATGGGCCTTGGGTTCCGCCAAACCAATCAGGGGTTTGGGGTTACAAATCCCCGCCAATGGGCCCTCAGGTTCCGCCGAAACCAATCAGGGTGTTTTGGGGTTACAAATCCCCCGCCAATGGGCCCTTGGATTCCGCCAAACCCAATCGGGGTGTTTTGGAGTTACAAATCCCCCGCCAAGGGCCCTCGCGGAACTGGAATACCAACTCACAATGAATAATTTATCTCGCCAATCCAAATACAACCCAATATAACCCCAAAAGCAAGTTTACCTACTCTTAATCCTTGGCCGTCTTATTTGCCCCTCCCAGGGGCTATGGCGGAACTGGAATACCAACACAGTGAATAATTTATCTCGCCAACCCAAATCCAACCCAATATAACCCCAAAAGCAAGTTTACCTACTCTTAATTCTTGGCCATCTTATTTGCCCCTCCCAGGGGCAATGGCGGAACTGGAATACCAACTCACAATGATAATTCATCTCGCCAACCAAATCCAACCCAATATAACCCCAAAAGCAAGTTTTATCCATTCTTAATTCTTGGCCGTCTTATTTGTCCCTCCGAGGGGCTATGGCGGAACTGGAATACCAATTCACAATGAATAATTCATCTCGCCAACCCAAATCCAACCCCAATATAACCCCAAAAGCAAGTTTTACCCCGTCTTAATTCTTGGCCGTCTTATTTGCCCCTCCCAGGGGCTATGGCGGAACTGGAATACCAACTCACATTGAATAATTCATCAATAAGCCAACACAAATCCAATGCCAAAAAACTCATTGAGACATATTAACTCATATAGCATTGTGTGATTTGTGTACGACCCCTAACACTTGGTCCCAAGTCTGTGTAGTCATAAACCTGTACAGTCACAAACCTGTATAGTCACAAACCTGTGTAGTCACAAAACTGTATAGTCACAAACCTGTGTAGTCACAAACCTGTATAGTCACAAAGCTGTAGTCACAAAGCTTGTGGTCATAATCCTTTGGGAACCGATTTTTTAAGGTCTTTATTTCGATTGTAACTGGGGATACAAAAGTAAAAAAGGCGGTAGAATTGTGTATAAAAATAATACATATTTCTTTCTCCTTTTGCTACCCCTTCTATTTTCAGGCGTGTGTAGACCTCCGCTTACTGGATTTTAGTATATTTTATTCAAGGCAGAGCCCTGATTTTATTGTATGTCCAAGTAAACTATAGCTGTCATTTTCAACCTTGGTGTCCCGAGATGATTTTTGAGGGTCGCCAAATCATTAAAGAAAAATATAAATTCACAAGATCATGTGATGTCCGACCGGACGTAATAGGACAGCAAGTGGATATAAAACAAGTTTGTATTTTTACATTTGAACTTGAGTCTGGACCAAGGTGTTACCATAACGAAAAAGTAAAGGATGAAAAAACTGAAGATATAATAATATGAGCATTAAAAGACAAATTTTCTAAGGAGCACCATAAATTCAAACATACATTGGAGAAAAGAAACAATAATTAATTATTGCAAATAATTATATAAGGACACGAAATGGTAAATATCGTTGATTTATTTGTTATTGTATATAAAAGATCTACTACAAATTCTAACGATCATTTAAATAGTCTTGGCCCGTCCACGGAGCTGACATCCCTGAAGAAAAAAAACATGGAATAAAAATACTTATCAAACTTTATTTCTTGAGATATCTAACTATTTACTTTCCCAATCTGACTTTATCGTTAGAAGAATCCAAATGCCTTGAGAGCTTCAGCATGAAGAATTATCCCCTGAAGAAATGAAGTAATTTGGTTTGAGCCACTGAATTTAGATGACATTAATTCATTAAATTGTTTGGTTGGTTACTGCTTAAGAGAAACCATTAAGTATCAAATTGATTTATGTTATTTATATTTTGTATAATTACTAAGTGTTGCAAATATTTTTAAATAATAAGAAAAGATAATATTGTCATTCGTAATAACCAGGCTTGTGAGCGTTCAGCTTTTTTTGCGTTCAGCGTTCAAAAAAATTAGCGTTGAGTTCACGGAACGTTCAATGTTTTTGCGTTCAGCGTTCCGTTAGCGTTCAGCGTTCTAATATTTAAAAACGAATTTCCAAAAAAGTACTGCGTAGTGATGACGTTTTTAGAAAAGAATTTCCCAAAAAAGTAATGCGTAGTGATGACTTTTTTTTTTTTAAGAATTTCCAAAATAAGTAAAAGAAAAGTTGGGAAAAATTGAACGCTGAACGCAAAACTATTTTTTTGCGTTCAACGTTCAGCGTTCAAAAAAAGTTGCGTTCCGTTCAGCGTTCCTTCATTGAACGTGCGTTCAGCTGAACGCCGTTCAATTTTGCGTTCCGTTCACAAGCCTGGTAATAACTCATTACAATAATCTGTGATGAATAAATCGGGTTCAACGTCAAAACCTTTCATGACCAAAGGGAATTATCAGGCAATAAGGAGTCTATGATGGATATAACTTTATATTTCCTAGTGATTTACTCTAGAAAATGTCGAATATAACAAAAAGAAATTTACTCAACCAAATCGGTGTCCAGTCATTTGATCACGCGTAAATTCCTCGTGGACCTTTTTATAGTCGTTTTTTGTCGTGGGTATTTACCTCGCTTCAAGGAGAATAAAAATAAGGTGAGGCAATGGGAATCGACGTAGGCAATTGCAGGGCGACAGCTGACTATTTTGTTGTGACGTCACAAGTGCTACGCTTGAATTCTAGTTCAGTTTGTATTGTAAAGCAAAAATGCCATATTCTCGAGGAAGTAATCGTGTTTGTGCCATCCCTTTTTGCTGTAATCCTCGAAATGCACAATATTTTGCACTTCCGACGAAGGATCCTAATATCCAACGTCTGTGGATTGCACGATGCAGAAGATCCAGCAGGACTGGCCTTAAGATCGTCATTTTACTCCAGATGACTTCCAAAGGAATCTCGAGGCTGAGCTTCTTGGCATCTTTGCTAGGAAGAAGCTTAAGTCTCAAGCTGTTCCTTCACTCTTCATCCCTGGATCACCCTCCTCAAGTGTGTCCAAGTCCTTCAGATAGGTTCGTCAAGAAGCCCGTGAACGAAAAAAAATGTGAGTTAACTAGTGAGAAGGTTTGAAGAATTCTCACTTTACGAAAATGAAGATGTCCTGCTACAAAGCTAAGTGCCTCAAACTTAGCTCATCAAACTTTAGGGAAACTTTGATTAGAACCTCATTGAAAAAGAACTACACAGCGAATTCAAACAAGAAGGTTAATTAATCCTTTGACAATGTTCTATCATGGCTACTCAAAGGAAAATGTAACTACCGCTTTCATTCTACGGAGCATATGTACCCACACCCGGCGGGATGGGGGGGGGGGCAGGCCCGCCCACCCACCGAGTGACGTGGGCCTGATTTATTAATGAAAATGCCAACTGTGCCCCCCATAACAACTGTAGGCCCCCCCAACAACCTGGGCCTGTATTTACCCAGCCCTTTGAGCACTTGCGATCATTCCTTCCTCTGCCTAGTCGGCAAACACAGGAAAAATTTCAATGACTGTTCAACGAGGGTCTCTCCTAGGTATATCGCTGGATAGTCAGTAAGTTTAAAGACCTCCACCCAAATTTGAGGAAACAGACGAGTAACATTGAAGGATTTGAAGAAACTTAAAGTCCTTGGATTCAGTTATTACCGCCTCTTCTCTCGATTTTTGAAGTTCTGTCACCTTTAGAAAATAATTTCCAATATTTTCATAATAGCCATCAAGACGCAATCGATAAAGACCCCATGTTTTCTAAGACTTTTAAAACCACATCAATTTACATCCAAATTGGTCAAAAGAAATTATTATTGCTTTTGTAAAAAAAATAACACGGATTTGAGTCAATTTTCTTAATAAGCTACTTAAACTGAAAAATGCAAGTGAAAACTTAATCACATAGACCAGGTTACTAATTAGCGTATTTATATTCTTATGTTTCCTTTTTTTGTATGTGTATATGTATAATTCTATTATTGTGATTTATAGATTCCTTTAAATAAATGAAAATCTTGATTGTAAAAATTATTTTTATGGTTTGAAATTATTATTTGTGAATCACTTAAAATAATGAATATTAATGATAAATCATTTACATAACCATTTTTCATGTAACATGGGTTCTATACACTAGCACATAACAATATTGTAATGAATATTTTCAATTGAGAGATAAAGTTGAAACTAATTTCTAAATCATGGCCCTAAAAAATAATATTTTTTTAATTGTAGCATTCGTGACGTCACAAAAATCTCCCTTTTAAGCAAGAGCATAAGTCAAAGATATCCTCTTTGACTCATCTTATTTATATTCTCCTTGCCTCGCTTGCTCTTTATAGTCAGTCAATTTACTCGTTCTTCTTTTTCTTCAAGCGACAAAAAACGGCTATAAAAAGGTCCACGAGGAATTTACGCTCGATAAATTTACAGTAAATCGACCAAATTCGATATTTATTGAGACGATAGAGTCCCTTTTTGTTATGATATTTGTCATTTTCTCTAGATAATCATTTAGAAAATATAAAGTTATACATAAAGTGACTAATTATTTACTGAAACAATACCCCCAATAAATAAAAGGTTTTTTGGATACTTTTTTATATATTGATTTTGATTGGTTTATTATCTGAGCAATAATCATTCTTTTTAAGCTATGCGTTGTTTTGAACACGACAAGCTCTTTCACTAGGTGACGCTCCAATCTATTGTCGCAACTCTTCTTATGGGCTCTGTCATTTCCAGTCATTCCTTGTATCAAAAAATGCCACAACTACATTATATTATGGCTAACACGGGTTAATTCATGTAAACTCATTCTATAATGCCGTGACATTGAGTGATATGACATTATCGTAGGATTTCTTTATTTCTAAGACTAATTCATTTCATCCAGTCGGGCGGCAGCCATCTTATTAGGTTGATTGACGCCATTAGACCCCTTCAAATGAGCTTCTTCTCTGTAGAATATTCATTTATTGAATAGGTCGAATATTTTTTCCATAGATAATCCCATCAAAACGTCCCAAAATAAACGATAAAATACTTTTGTCTTAGTTTTTATTAAATTATTAAAATGAAATTGAGTTCAATTATGTATTTGTAGATGAGTAGTGGTAATATTTTTGTTTTACATAAGAAAATAGTCACAAACAAGAAATCGGATAGGGACTTATAAAAAGTAACTAAAATATATTCAGTAGTAATAGACGTTATCATCACCATCGGATGATAATAATATTATTTATTAAGCTCTTCTTTAACAAACTAATAATATAATAAATGAGCAATTGGACTAGAGTGAATAATAAGAATGAAAATGAAACGGTTACTTTAATTGATTATGGTATTATTATTATTTTAATTAGTTACAAGGTTACCAATGAAATTGTGTCAAAAACGAAAGGAAATTAAGGAATATCAATCTTATTTTGGTTAATGTGAATAAAAAGGTTTTAAGAGAAGAAAGAAAAGAAAACTATGATTGAAATATCATTATTGTTAATTTGTTGTCATTATTATGAAATAGCAAAAAAAAAATCTGCGAAAACGAGGTTCTTAGAAAAAATGTTTCTTATAAAAAACACTCATACAATATATATATATATATATATATATCGCTGCTGATAGGTTAGGGAGTGTTGGGTGGGTTCAATTATTTCATGGGTATACAACTATTATAAATATATGTTATATGAATACGTGCACAGTCGTTACCAAAAAAAAGAAGCTCAAATATGCTTTAAGGGGATTCGACAAGGCTTGGTGATTCAAAGTATGTATATTTCCATTTATATATTAAAAACATACAACAAAGAGGGAAGGCTAATTATGGAGGTCATAATAGAAAATGGAAGGGGAACAAACTGAACACGGAGTTTACTTTTATTATTAATATAGGGTAGCATGCATTTTTATTTAAATATATATATATAAAATCTCTTCACAGTGTCTTTTTAACAGAATGTAAAGCACTTCCCACGCAAAGTACGGAGAGAAAAATCAAGGTATAGGGAATGGAAAAGCACTACAATGTGTTCCTCCATTTACATCATATGAGAGGCTTAAAAATATTATGACGTCAATGGACCATATTTTCTTTAGCATATGCTCCTCTTGGAATACATGAAGCTCTTTAGACTTGTAGGTGATGATCAGGGTTGCCCGCTATTGTAATATATTTATGTATAAAAAGACAATGAAAAACCACGAAATTGGGCAGCATTTTGCCCCCTTTACTTTACACTAAGGTGTTTTAAAGATGTTTCCCCCCTCTTTTTGTTCGTATGTAAATACAAGATGGCGTCCATTGAAATAACAAAATGGAGGATCGCCTCTATATATAACTATTCTTTTATATCTCTGGTCCCTCATCTCTCCAGTCATTGTGAAGGAAATTTGAAACAGAGAGAGAGAGAGAGAGAGCGAATGTTTACGATACGGTTTGTCCTTAGTTCCTTCTTGATCTTGAGTTCCAGGCTCGTCATTTCGTCGTCATGGTGTATGAGGAGCTACTTTTTACTTTTATTTGGGGAGTGCTCGAATGAGAAAGAGTTTTTCTCCTCGGGAGCTCGTGAAAATGGGCGCTCTTTGGTAGTGCTCCACGAGCTGTAAAAGAGATCCAAACTTCCTCTGACCAATACAGAACAGGGTTCCCTCCACGTGAACACGAAAGTGCTTGTTACGTCCAGGAGCCTTTAAGGACACGGAGAAATCCCCAATCTGTGGAAGAAGGGAAAAAAAGAATAAATCAACTAGTGAAAGGATAATATATTAACACAAATAAGATATTTAACACTTTTTTAACGCCTAAAAAGTGACTTTAACTATTAAGATATTGTCAATTAATGATATTAATATATTGCGTATTACAACTGATAGCCGATGAAAAAATAAAGCTTGATCTCAACACTTAATAGTTTAATGTATTAATTAACAAACGAATAAACTCAAATTTAATTCCTTTAACTGATGAGACTTACTTAACAAGACCCAGAGGAGAAAACTTTTACCCTGTTTGCTGATATTTATATTTTGCTTAAAATAAGTAAGAGTTAATAATCGACTCTAATATTTATAAATCAAAAAGTAATGATTCCTAATGGGTATAAATGTTATCCAGTAGTTTTAAGAGTGAGGGTCTTCTTGCATTAATATAAGTATAAGTATTAATAAGAGGCTAGTTTTATAACCGTTATATTAAAATTGTCAACAAAAAATTAACAAGAAAGTCATTTTCCAAGAAGGATTCTCAGTCAATCTTTTCTCACACAATCTCAAAGCTCCCCATTGAGGCCCTGTCTAGCCACAATCCTTTAATTACATAAGTAAAAAAATTGTATAATTATCTGGCATCATTTTTACGGCCAAGTGTTAATGCAATGGTGAATATATGCTGGTGGAAGAAATGTCCGGGAAGGATTAAAGCTCATCAATGCACTCTTGTGATAATCCACCCAAAAGCTGTGAAAAATAATCTCACGAAAATGATCACGAGATAAATCGTTTTTATTTTGCTAAACTAATTTTAAAGTCACTGTAAACAGCACAAATGATGGTCGTACGTCAAAACATTTAGAATATGATTATGCTGCAAAAATGTCAAACCTAACAATGGAAATGTTAGGTTGTATGCCCTATTGATGTTTAGGCCATAAATATAACAACCTTATTAGAAAATATACAAATGTGGAGTCCAAAAAGTATTTCCAAACAGTCGGGGGCAAACTATCTGGACATAACGAACCAAAATTAAGGGTACAACTATGAAGGACTAGTTAATGCTCTCAACCGAATCTAAGATCATTTATCTCATATTATATTACACCTTCAAATATTTTTTAAAGGAGACGGACCTACATATCACACAACATAGGCGGCGATAATGAAAAGTGCATTAAATATACTCTTAAAAACTCTAAAAAATTTCGGAAAAAGCATCAAAGGGTTCAAATGAGTAAGTCCAGCTTTATTACTCTAATTGTGTAAAGCAGTCCCCCCTTGCATAACAAGGGCAGGAGGGGGCTTATATTAGTCGGAGTAGACTACTCCTGAGCTGACATAACTATTACCAAATCAGTACTTATTCATGAGTGTAAAAATACTATGATGAAACACATTGACCCAGCGAAAGATCAATTAAAGTAGTGACCATTTCTACAAATCTTACAATTATGTGCATACATTTAAAAAATAGTAGACATTGATGCATATTTCTCAGGGTTTTTAAAGACTAAAAGTCCACTGCGTCAAATTCATAGCTATCATAGCCTTTAATATATTTATAAGATGTGCAAAATTACACCTTAACCATCATTTGTATGGGGTTTTTAACAGTTGCTCTTAATCCGTGTGAGCCAAGTAACGTTTCTCTCATTGAAAAAATAGCACAGCAAAACACCAGCTAAAAATGTGAAAAAAGTACGTCTCCAAGGATAACTTTTCCAATTGATGATGCCACATACTGATTTAGAAGTGTAAATCCTCTACTACATGATTGATTTGCCAGTCGCTATACCGCACTGGCGCTAAATAACACATTTTCCGGCGCAAACCATTTTGTTGCAACAGAGTCGTTGAAAACACTATTGTACTAAACAGGATATTGTTAAGAAGCCACCACCAAGCTGTGTAACTTTAGCCTAGACCATTTCTTGCAACAAATTAAACTTGGAGAAAATAATGCAAATTGAGAAATTGTATCCTTTCTTTTATTTATTTATTTAAAGGATTATGAGAGGGTAAATTTAATAGAGTGGTCAAATAATTGGTATTATGCATGGATATTAATGAAATGTATATATTAGTATTTTTAAGAATTTTGAAACTGATTACTAAGGGTTTGTTTTGTAAGCTTAACTTATACCAGAGGTTTCTAACCATGGAACAAAGCATATAATAGTTATATTTTTTCTACAATGAAATTGCTGTTCAAAATTTTTTTTGACTTTTGAGCAAGAGGGAAAGTCATTGTGAAAATTTTGGGGGATAGTGACGGAATTTGGTAGCATTATTTTGACATTCTTAAATATTTATAACCCTAACTCCTTTCAACGACTCAATTGTTGACCTTAAGAGGCTCATATTCCAGATAGCAGAACTATTAAATATGTCCCTTAATTTACGCTGCAGATCCACCCAACGCCCGCCCACATTGACCTTTTACATGATCCAAATAAAGTCATATTTCCTCTAAATAAACAACGGAAGTTGAGCAGATTCAATTAAGGAAATCTTATATATCCAGGGATTAACAAATCTGGAGTAAGGGAGCCTTTAAAGCCATAAATATGGAACAAAAAACTACAAATATTGGAGGAAAAAAATAACCAAACATGTTAATAGGAAAATATCCTTTCATAAAATCGAGAAGAATTCACACGTGGGAAGAAATGTAGACACGTAAAAAGGGTAATATCTTATATTACACATAACAAAATAAGGTTTTTTGTTTGCCCCTGGCTGAAATTTCTAAATTGAGTCCCATTTTTTACGTAGATTCCAAAAATGCCACTCAAAATATCGTCCGAAAAAAGGTTTGGACTTTATGGCCTTTTTGAAAATCAAGATTTTCATCATTTCTAATGGTTCAGGCCAGTTATCTTCGTGCAAAGTAAGAATACCACAAATTTCAGTTGTATTTATTTTTGTACTATATCTGTGCATTTCAATCTGTTTTTATAATTCATATATCTTTCGTACTAATCGAAAAATTTCAAAAATTCAAGCGGCTATATTTTTTTTGTTTCGCGTCTATTGACTATAATCATGTAATATTTTTGGTATATGTCCATACATTTCAGAAAAGTTTTTATAATTTCGATATCTGGCATGAAAGTAAAGAAAAGATCAATTTAGTAGGACGAACTACATACGTAACAAAATTAAGGTCTTGTTTACTTGTCCTACTAATTGATCTTTTCTTTACTTTCATGCCAGATATCGAATTATAAAACTGTTCTTTATTCTTATTAATTATTGCAGTAATGCGTGTAGTGGATTAAATCAAGTGAGTCTACCCTAAGAGCTCTACAAATTCCAGTAATGCTTAATGCTCTCTATTATATATTGAGGATGCAAATCATTGAAAGGAGACATAAAATATGTCATTAATATTTTCACATCCCTTGTCGATTGCTATTATGAGCAACAAACATATAGAATATGAAAACTGAGCTGGTAAGCATTCAATTTTAATCTAGCATCGTTGCAAAGCCGAATAGGAATGCAGATCCGTCTGGGGATTTATCGATACACAACATAAGCAACTAATAAATGTTTTTTTCGGATGTGTACTCGAGTTATTTGTTTTCATTGGATTCAATGAGACCCCCTTACATTCAAATGAAATGATCCCCAATATTTCCACCAATAAAATATAACAAATATTTAATTAATTGTCCTTTTAAGGCAACGATGAGTTAAATCTTTTTGCGATTCCTCTTTACTTATTTTCTTTCATGATTTCTGCATAAATATCATCTATACCCTTCATCAATGCTCATCAATTCTTAAGCATAAATCTACTATTATCATGACAATGAATCCAAGTATATATAAAAATATATTTTGTATATTGATGTAGATGTGTTACACATAGGTATATATCTGTGACGACACATATATATCTGAGAATCATATTGGTTAACGCGGCATAGTATTAGATTCAAAAACTCATCAATATCTGAAGTCATCATATGCATTTTAGTTCATGAACTCTACACGCATGCTGAGAAAAGATGCACCTATGACATTAATTGAGCAACATTTTCTTATCTCTTTGTGTTCGTATCACATTACATATATACACATAGAAATGCGTTCATAAAAAATAATCCTGGTTCTGGAAAGTGGATTGGTTGCAATTTGCTAAATATTATAATTATTGAGTGCGGTAAAAAATTATTCTCTCATATAAAAACTAGTTTAAGAGTATATAATTGTTTCTTTAAACCATAGTTACAAGAACAAAAATAATATAAAATAAAAATGAATTGATCAAGATTTCTTCGAAATCATAAATAATATAATATAAACTGAATAGCATTCAGTAGGAATTATGATATCTTCAATTATAACTAAGGCGTGATAGTCTCAGTAAAAGAGTATTTGTCTGTTTTGAGCTCTTCTGTTGTCTTATATATACATATATTTAATTACAAGTTTATCCACTGATATTTGAAAGCTCTGTTTTAAATCATGGGAAAATAAAGGTAAAAGGACCGGCCTAATATATATAAAAATTGTATTTATTCCCAAGTGAATGTTCATTATAAATAGTAACATTTATTAATTAAACATTCCAATATTCAATAAAATATTTGAATATGGGGAATATATCAAAAGAACTCAGCATAAACAAATGGTTTTTAATTAGTTTAACAGTTCAAGACAATTAATATGGGCTCCAATATAATATTTATGTGCTTATTAGGTTTGATAAATTGCATTCATTTTAAAATTGATTATATTTTAGTATTAACAATTTGTCCGTTTTCAAATGAGGTTGATCTAAAAAGTATTTTCTATATTACATTATTATCAGACTTTTGATCAATAATATATATATATATATATATATATATAATTGTAATTCAGATATAATTCTTAAACTGAGTTTCTTTGAGGGTCATTTCTTGTTTGTAAAATCCACAGCCATTATCATTAACCATTTATTCGAATCAACAAATCAATTACAGCAGATTTACTTATACAAAATATTTACATCCTTTATATATCAAAGTATGTCAATTGAATAGTTTAAATTATTAAGAAGTATCCACACGTCAAAAGTAGGTTTCAATTAATGTGTTTACAAAAAAAACACTTATTACCTGACCAAACGTCTTGTCATAGTAATATTTGAAGTTATTTAAGCTCACATGCATTTTAAAAGCACTGTCTATGAAACGCATAAATAGGATAAATTCAACAAGGTCAATTGGAACTATGCTTTCCTTCATTTTAGTGTCAGCATGGAGAGTTTCACGGTCGCTAATCATACGAGATACATAATATAGAGTACTTGCCCTCTACAATAAATGAAAGGAAAAACTGTCTACATGTCAAGGGAATCCAAGCAGTAGATATTTGAGGAGTTTTTAACACAAGAATGATTCAAATAGTTAGTATTTTTACTAAATATATCACAGTAACGGAACCCCTTTTGGCTGGTTATAAATATAAACAAATGAAAAATTTGAATGTTGTTCTTCAATGCTTAGTGTTGTTTTCGTTTCTTTTGTATACATCTCTGATAGATTTAATAAATTATTCATATACTCACTTCATCTATAATACTCATTAATCGAAATAACTGGGTTTCAACTGAGTGTACATTATTTAAGGTACCGAATTTTCTACTTTGCATGCAACCCATCACGTTACTATTTTGAACCAGGAGGAAAAAAAAACAGACGAGTTTTAAACATTCCTATTTTATCACACAAGTGACGACTGCAGATAGTGACGTCACTATGAGTCCTACAGCAACAAAATACCTTTTAATAATAATGTCATTATTATTTCTTAATACGTTCAAATATATTTTTATGACTTACGTTGGTTTCTGACTCTCGAATGAGGAAGTCTCCGTCCTGTCCACAGTCGTTGAGAAGCTCATCACACTCTGAGCGGAAATGGGTCCGTAGTACCAAGGTTGTGAGCGGGCATTTTCGACATTGGGTGCAGTTCTATTACTATTGTTGTTATTATTATTATTATTGCCATTGTCATTAGAGGAGGCGTTGTTGACGTCTTGCGTGAGGTACTGACTGAGTTCGATCAGGTAGTTTTTAGGCACGAGTCCGATTTGTGCCTGCGTGTTTCGGGCCTTGTACCAGTCGGGGTCGCAGGCGGGTCGATCCAGGATCTCGAGTCGGTCCCCCTTTTCGAAAGAGAGCTCTGTGTCGTTTTGGGCCTTAAAGTTGTAGAGTGAGACCATGATGTCCAGTATGTTTTCCGCCATGCAGTATGTGTGTGCGGCGTCTTCCCCGAGTTCTTCCTGTGTGTAGTGGAGGGGAACCATCCGATCTTGTTCCCGTGTTGTCCCCGCCACCATCCGTCCCCGGACTTTTCCAGGATGAGGATCCGTGCGCCCTTGACGAGGCTGAGCTCGTCCAGTTGCTGGGCCTGGTAGTTGTACTTGACAATGGCGGAGGAAATGGGCTCACCGATGGGTCCTTGCAGGGCTTGAGTGGAGAGCCACCCATGATTTGATGCGAGGCCGCGGAGGATGAAGATGACGGAAGGGTGCGGGAATTCGAAGAACCGCCAGAGTTGTTACCCTTCACCTTCTTCTTGATACTATCAAAGAGAACGAGGGAAAACATACAGTTGGCATGATAATATAAGCTAAGGGCTTGACATCATGATTTATGAAAAATGTTTTTTAAATTATTCGATGATTTTTTTAATGAAATTGTATTAGCATCAAAGGCTTTTAATTAAAATGATTTATACTTATATAACTGTAGGGTTATAGTATTTTATTAAAAGCTTTACTAATAAATCAGTCCTTCCAACATAGTAATAATATTTTTCAATTTACTTTAATAAAATATCTGTCCATCTTTTTAATTTACATCATCTTTTAAGTTAAAATGGTAGTGTCATCGTTTAGTTCCCTATACATATCACTCATCATTTTGTCTTATTTTGACAAGATCAGCTCATATTTATAATATAAGGGTCCTGTTTTTTTACACCCTATCCATTCAAATTGATTGATCATAACAGCCTTGCAAACATGATAAAATCAAATTTGATGATGAACCAATACCATTTTTGAATGTATATATAGACTGTATATGTGAATTACCCAAATAACTATCATTTAGGTTGTCATACTAATTGATGACTGATCTGTCAAGATCCCTATCTTTCACCAGGGCCTTCAAACTTTGATGGCTCGATCTTTCAAATCAAGGGCTTAAATGAAGGGCTTGATAGTCAAGCCTCAGGAGCAAGTGTCTTTCCTTTTCAAGTGTCAAAAGGGGCGACTCCATTCAGAAATGTTCACAAGACATCTCGAGATCTCTCATTTCTCAGATCTCTTGAGAAGGTCACACTGGGACTTGTTCGAAGTGTTGACTAGCTTGCTTGCTTGCTTTGTTTGCTTGAGTGCAAGTGGAGTCGGACTCAAACTACCAAGTCTATTGGCCTCTGTCTGTCTGTCAGTCAGTCAGTCTGTCAGCCTGCTTCTCTTCTCTTCTCCGCACCTGTCAAAGATGGAAGGCTTTCCTTCCGGACGTAGTTGGAGGGGATGTAGCCCGTTTGATTACGAGAGTTGGAGACCCGCCACCAGTGCTTGGAATCGTCCAGGAGAAGGAGACGCTCATTGCGACGCATGTCCAGCTCCTGATTCCCCTGGGCCACATAGTCGTACTTGGCCATCACATACTGGGACTCCTCCGTACTGCAACCCATCGTTCACGGAGAATCACAGAATCACTCAAGACACGGAAGACGCAAGAACCCTTCCTTTGATCAACACCGGAACAAAAAACACAGCAGCGACTCACTCAGACACAGTGAGACCTCTTCTCGGACTTGCTATTACACTACTCATAACAAATCTAAAGAAAAAAAAGAGAGAGAGAAACAAAGAGAAGGAATATTAAGAGAGAGGACAGGGCAAGGCAAAGATGATAGGTGGGGGGGGGGGGACACAACGCCTTCTCTCTTTACTCTCTCTGTCTGTCTTCCTATCTCTCTCTCTCTCTCTTCCTTCCTAGCTTACCGAGACAGGCTCACTCCCTCAAGAGTGACCCGGATCACGTCTAGCTATTTTAGCCATTTTTAAAACCATATATAAGTTGTGTCAGAAAAAAATAATATTGAAGAATGAGGATCAGAGGCATGCGATAATGAATAATAGGACTGTTTGGGGGATTTTAGAGTGATGGATGGGTGTGAATTATGATATATGTAGATATATAGCAATGGCATAGGGTTGGATGAATGGATAAGAATCTGTCTCGTATATAATCATTCTATTGAAACGTCAAAAGAGGACACCAGTATTAAGTGGATAGCATGCCTATCGATTTAGCTACACTCTTTGTAAAATGGCTAGAATTGGAAAGGGAGCTATCTCCAGAGGGGGATTCTTATTTTTGGCTACATAAAAACAAGGGGAACTTATTGAATCAAAAGGAAAGGCATGTATTTCCTTTAATGCAGCAGCTCAGAGCCGGCTTCGTTTTTCTAAAATCCCTTCTTGTGGTACAGCGCATAGGTATTCCCTTCTTGTAGACAAACAAAAAAATGTACATTATAAGCATGCATGGGAAAGCAAGTCATCACTGAAATGGCCTTGCATTGAAACTAGGTCGAAGACTGCAAGAGATGCTCATATGTATAATTAAAATTCCACTCATTATGTAATCATAGTTATGATAGGTATTTGAAATATGCAGGCTTGTTTGCGTTCAGCTTTTTTTGCGTTCAGCGTTCAAAAAAATTAGCGTTCCGTTCAATGCTTTGCGTTCAGCGTTCCGTTAGCGTTCGCGTTCAAATATTTTAAAAAAGAATTCCCAAAAAAGTACTGCGTAGTGATGACGGTTTTTTTTAGGAAAGAATTTCCGAAAAGTAATGCGTGGTGATGACGTTTTTTTAGAAAGAATTTCCCAAAAAAGTACTGCGTAAGTGATGACGTTTTTCCGAAAAAAAAGTCCAATTAAATGTTTGGAAAAAATGAACGCTGAACGCAAAACTCATTTTTTGGTTTCAACGTTCAGCGTTAAAAAAAAAAGTTGCGTTCCGTTCATTGAACGTGCGTTCAGCTGAACACCGTTCAATTTGCGTTCGTTTACAAGCCTGGAAACATGACCTTTTTGCGGAAATGATTTCGGAAATAAGTCTTGAGAATTATTTACAAAAAAACTTATTGTTTATTATTACAAATTTCCCTCATGTAGCTCATAAAACCCTTTTATCAGTGCTATTATAATGCATGGAGAAATGATGACAAAAGGTTTGCTTGTCAGTATATATTAATAAACTACTATTCGGATGAGTTTTTTCCTGCATCGAAACATAGATTCCGAGTTCAATAAAACCTTTAAATAATGAAGGAATGAATATTCATTTTTGTAGACTAGCATAACGTTAAAGGAATAACAATATTGTAGATAATCAAGCTTAACTTTATGTATCGACAACTGTCAAACAGATAAATTTCAAATGGATATTTTATCGGTTAAGTTTAGATGTTTTTAATGCTTTTAAATTATTTTTATACAAGAACTTTTTTAAACAAGGGATGATCTTTTATCACAAATATTTCGAATAAAAAAAATAATTTGTTTTTTTAATCTTATTTAAAAATATGATGTTTGTTAGTTTTTGCTCTGTTCGGAGTTTTAACAAACATTTTAACAACAAGTGAATGATCCTATATTTATCATTCTTCCAAGTGAGACGGATTAAACTCCCAATGGTCAGGTTAAGGATAATTGTTCTAAAACGATAAATTTTGTTCATTCCTTATAAACGCTCATGAATTATTATCAATACTGAACACTCTATACTGATTATCTAAAGTTACATTCAGTAACCAATTTTTTAATCTTTTTTAAAATCAATTAATTTTAACCCCAAATTGGTAGCACTTGAATAATCATATTTTCCACATAAAAAAATAATAAGGTTTTTGCGTACCTCTATATCAGTCTGGTTCACAAGTAAGAAAAGACTTCAGGTCAGAAAGGATCTATTTCAGGCGACTTTCTCCTCAAGCTCTACCATATATGCAAATGATCATCTTACTGCAATGCATAATGGTAAGTGGATGCAAAACGACTGTTGTATTTGTTAAATACTGCGCAACGTCTTGTTCTGTTATCTCTTTAGGTGGTGTTCGAAAGAAATGTCATGAAAAATATGGCCAAACGAATGGAAACTGTGAGGTTTGAAGGTGATAATAATATAAATCAAGAGATAATGACTTCGCCTACAATCTGAATTTTCAATTATTTATATTTTTGACCCTTTTCTAGCAAATATTTTCCTAATATCCTTTTAGGTTAATTACAATACTAATAATCAGGCTTGTTGATCGGTGTTTTTTATGATCGGCGATCAATAGCGATATTTGATCGCTGATCGCAGTATCGCAAAAGGTCCTGATCTTTATATCTTTTGATCGTAAGAAAATCACAAAAAATAGCGATCCGATCAATTTGTATAAAATAACTAAAAAAGAAAAAATGTTATATTAAGGATTTTTGAGACATACCCTACATTTCTTAAAACTTAACTAGCTGTCACATTAACCAAAATCCATTGTTTATAACAAATATTTGCTTAGAAAACACAAAATACAGACTAATACTAATGGAAAAAAGCCAGTATGTGCTATCCTGATATATTTTTGTCCTAAATATACAGACACGCGACTATGTAGAAGTCATGGTTTTGGAGCTTCATAGGCTATCGGAAACATTTATTCTGGCAACTCCTGTCTTAAAATATGCAGACATATGTCAATTTGTGGAGCCAGAGTGTTGGAGCTCATAGGCCAGTGGTTCCCAAAGTGGGGGGCGCGCAGAGCAATTGCAGGGGGGGGGGGGGGGGGGGATGCGGGAAAAACGAATGAATACTAGAGGCATATATACACTCAGAGAGTGAAAACCTCCGCCGTCACGGGATCCTTATGAGCCTTCCGAGCAGATTTTTCACGACTGGGGCGGCGTAGAGGGACGGGGGAGGGTTCCCCTCGACGGAAAATTCCGAGAGGAAGACGCTCCCGGCACCCGATTTCACAGCACAGCGACATCTTTTGGCAGAGTAGGCTAACTTGAAATATTTATTAGTATTTAGCTCATTTTGCATTAATTGTGCACTCAGAGATGCCAAATTTAATCACTTGTTCCTTTTGGCACTTCTAACAATCCTAAAGTTTCATCCGAATCCGTTCGGTACTTTTTGAGTTATCCTGCTGACAAACAAACAACAAACTAACAAACCAAACAAACAAACCAACGCCAGTGAAAACAATGGTGTCCAGTAATTTCATCGCGAGTAAATTTGTCGCGGATCTTTTTATAGCCGTTTTTTGTCGCGGGTAAATACATCGCTTGCTCTTTTATAGTCAGTCAATTTTGTAGTTCTTCTTTTTGTCGCGGGTAAATTTGTCGTCAAGCTTTTTTGTAGTGAAGTATTTTTGTCGTTCTTTTTTTTTCTTGGGTAATTTTGTCGCCAAGCTTTTTTGTAGTGAAGCATTTCCGCGCTGTTTATTTTTTACTTTGTGGACCTATTCATGGGGACTCTGTCTGGGGTCCCATGGGGTTTGAATCTACCGCTGACATTTTAGGGAGAAAAGACACGCGGCTTAAGGTTGTGCACACCTTAGCCTCGGATGTTCCGCCGCGAGTCCTATGGGTTTGAAATCGACCGCTGACTCTATTAAGGGGGAAAACACCCGGCCTAAGACTTTCGGACTAATCTAACGGAATGCGTGGATTTCAACGTATAAAAAACCCCGGCTGAGACTGGCGTACCCCCCCCCCCCCCCACCCGAGATTAGATATACAAAACTCTTGGGCTAAATGCATTTTCCTCCTTCAAAGGGTCAGCCGTGTATTTCTACATAGTCTTCTCGGATGAGGCATGCATATCTTGCAAGATGTAGGTCTGAAAACCACTTAACCCGAGTTTGTTTTACATTTAAGAGGAGTCGGCGGTGGACTCCAATCCCTTAGACCCTCAGGTATAAGCAGAGGCACACGCGAAAATTAGTGTCTGAAAAACTCTTGAGTTGTTTTTACGACCCAGAAGGGTTTGCAGTAGATTTCCGAACCGAGGGGCACCCGACACTAAGCCCGGCGCAATCCTTTAAATTAGGGTATATTTTTTTAGGCCGGGTGGTTTCCTCTTAAGAAGGGTCGGTGGTCGATTTCAAACCGATGGGACATCCGGTTAAAGTTGGCGCATTCCGTTAGATTAGGGTCTACAAAAAAGCTTGACGACAAATTTACCCGCGATAAAAAAGAGAACTACAAAATTGACTGACTATAAAAGAGCAAGCGATGTATTTACCCGCGACAAAAAAAACGGCTATAAAAAGATCGGCGACAAATTTAATCGCGATGAAATTACAGTAAACCGAAAAACACTACCTCCTTCGGCGGAGTAAAAATATAAATACTGTAGACTAAATATCACTGCTAGAAATTGGAAAAAAACAAAAAAAAGGTGAGTTTTGTATTAATTACAGTGTATGAAATAAACTGCAATGGACTTGAGAACCCAATGTGTGTATGTCCTTTTTTTATGGGGGGGGGGGGCGCACAAAAATTTCTTAATACTCAGGAGAAAAAGTTTGGGAACCATTGTCATAGGCTATGAGAAACAATCATTTTGATATTTTTTTCATAAAATATACAGACAGGCGCCTTGGAGAAGTCGCTATTTTGGAACTCATAGGCTATGGGAAACAATCATTTCATTGCCATATAAAGTTGAAATACTTTTAAAGGTTTGACTGTGTATACATTTAAATTTTAATAGGAATTAGTATAACATAGGTAATTTTTTTGTTGATCGCAATTAAATTGATCGGATCGCTGATCGGAAAAATCCTGATCGTTTATCGCTATATCGCAAAGAATTTATGATCGCTATTTTGATCGGATCGATATTTTTTCCCTGATCGCTCACAAGCCTGCTAATAATAATTAAATTTTGGAATTGCATGGTGTGCCAATACAACTTTCAATACATTTGCTCGGGAAGAAATATGCAAAAATATGACCTAATATGCGTTAAATGTATTATGCATGTTGAGAGAAGAGCGAACTGACTGAAAGTTGATTCGCACCTAGGACAAGTCGAAAGTTGAAACAAGACCCAGGAACAACAGATATAAAATAAACACCCCCCCCCCCCCCCGACAATCATACACCGGGCTTTTACAATATTTAGGGAGTAGTCCTAAACCCCATCGGGATAGAAACCAATCAGAGTGTGAGAAGTGATTTATTTGAAGGCGGTAAGTGCCGCCATTTTGGAAAAGAGTGAAGCAAGGGAAGAAAACACAGCTTTATAACAATAATGCTAATATGGTTCATATTATTACCAGAGTTGAAGAAAAAAATTGAATAAACCTAGCCACATGCTACATTTTTTAATACATGCAACAAAGTCAGCAATATTGAAGAAAACTAAGGAAATGCTTTATTTTATATATTTACTCACTAAACCTAAACACTAACAATCTTTGCAATGTTATTTTAGAATAATAATCCTTATGCTTCTTATTGTTATGATAATAATAAATAGTGTTAGTTCATAGCAACAAAATATAAATGTGAAGTCAAATCCTAGGAAGAATGTTTACTTTTCTGGGATCCTATGAATCCTACTCCGTTTATATTTAGGATCCTCTAAAGAAGAATTCGTGTTCCACCTTGAAGTTTCCGGAGCTTCAAGAGCTATGCCCTGAACTCGAGCTCGGGGAGAATCCGGATCAATTACGGGAAAGAAGAAGGCAAACCTGACTGGATGGATCCGGAACAGGCCCGGCGGGATGGGCGGGCCTGAGGGGGCCAGGCCCGCCCACCCACTGAGTGACGTGGGCCCGATTTTTTATGAATGTGCCAAATTGTGCCCCCCATAACATCTGTAGGGCCCTCCCAAAAGCCTGGGCTTGATCCGGAACTTTCTGTTTTACTGTGGAGTTCCAGCACATATAAGTTCGTAGAGGCCGAGGAGCCTCTAGTCATGGAAGAGTTCGAGGAAATCTTTAAGGCTGAGCCTATCGACGATTTCCTTACCCATCGGATGAGGGTTGGACACTACTAGTGTGGCAATACGATACATCACTCGATTATTGTTGGCTTCATTACAATGCCGCTCGACAGTCTTCTAATAGGGAAACTCAACCCTAGGGAAGTCATCAAGCTCGAGCGAACAATGGAGTCGGAGATGGTAGGGAAGGATTCAGCTCTCTTATCGAAGTAAAGAAGATCCAAGGCGTGGAGTCGCCCCAAGAAGTTCAAAGACCCAAAGGCATCCCCAAGACACGTGACCACAAGTGTTCTACATTTGAATGGAACCAAGGAGGATAAAAATGCCCAGATGCGGGGTGGAAGTGCAACTATAGAGGAGTGGTGGGTCTCTTCGCTTTCTATTGAGAGGAACCGAAGCCGACGACTGCAGCTGTTTCTTTCAGCCTCGTTGGTGATGAGGGCGACATAATTTTCATCGAATTCGTTGTTGATGGTTGTATAATTAAATTCATTATCGACCTCGAGTTGTATGAAGAAAACTAGACAATAGGGCAGTCTTCCCCCAACTTCTGGGGGTCTTAACTTCTCGACTCCTTTACATACGCCTTCATGATGAGACTGTCTGTTTCGGAACCTGATGGGATTTCTCCAAATTCAATATAAATTACTAGGAGGACAAAGCTACTCCCGAGGAAAAAAAGAGAGGCAAAAGTATAATGGAACCCTGAAGAAGTAATGAAATCACGATGTTTATTACAATATGAAGAGTTATTTATAGCACCATATAATTTAAATTGTTTACCATTTAATATCATATATATATATATATCTTCTGACATGAATGGCTTATACGTAGACTGATGCAACATATTCAGTTTATACCCATATATGAATTTTAGATGAATTGTTCTCAGAGTTGTATCCATTGGTTTTTATTGTGTTATGATTTAATATATTTTTTTGCAAATAAATAGTAAAATCAAGTGAAGGTTGTATATTTCAAGAAACTCAATACTCCTTATTGACACGCATTCCGGTCCCTTTCTAATCGACACAACCTACCTTTACAAACATTTTCATTATGAGCCTGTCTGTTTTGGATCCTCATGGGATGAAGAAGTGCAGCTACAAATTTTAATACAGTGTAAAGGGTCATTTAAATTACCTCTATATAGAAAGCGAAAAGACCACCATTCCTCTATAGTTGAATTTCCACCCCGCAAGTTTATTACTTGAGTAATATTTTTTTTCGCAAATTAATGAAAATAATAATCAGATAATTCAATTAAATGTTGCCTAGAGAAATTATCAGTTCTCCTTCTTGACTAACAAAAATTACATCAAACCAAGGGATGTTCATTTAGAATATACGGATCCGTAGATGAATCGAGGTATTGGATATTAGATGAGACATTAAGAAGTTGAAGGAATGAATTTGGCTTTCCTTTTTTGAGTTTAAACACCTACTACGAGAAAGAATCCAGTAAGTACTCGCATAGTATGTTTGTTTCATTATTTACATATACTATACAAAATAACACATTTTGATTTACTGATTAATGAGAATACTTTTATATCAATTATATAAAGATAAGACAAAAAATATAAAAGGAATATAAGAATAGATAAATTGATTCTTTGTTGACCCCCTCAATTTTGCGATCAAAGATTTTTTTAGGAAGACATTTATTATAAAAACATTGTGTTGTCATTTTTTATGACAGTAAGTGACTACTAAGTTCTACGCGCCAACTACTTTCAAATAACAATACATACTATAAATAAAATGGTTTATTTCTGGATTATTTTAGAAAATTTATTGGCATTTTTTAAAATAAATTACCGAAAAATATGCCTTGTATTGCCATGAATAAATAATTTCTTAAAAATGAAAAGGTAAAACTATTTGTATAAATTGGTTAAAAGTGATAGTTTGGGATGTGAATATTTATTAACATTTTTTATATGCCGCTTAATATTTCTGAACGCAGAGTTGTTTCCATTTTAATCCTTTAAGAGTTAATCATAGAAATCCTTAAATGAAATTATAGCTCAAAACTATTTGAATGTTACTTTTTTAAATTGTCGATTACATTTAATGGCTATTAAGTATATATATATATATATATATATTTGTGCATATATTTAAAATGAATAATATATATATATATATAATAAATTTTCTTTTTCGAGAGTCATAGTAGTAGTCACTTGAAAAATTAACTTTGCGTTCACTTACTGTCGCAAAAAATAGCACCAAGATTTTTGAAAATATTATATTCCTAAGTTTTTCTAAAATCATTATTAACTAAAACGTTTTGTTACATATCAGAACATAAGGTCGCAAAATGAGGGAGGGAACAATTTTTCTATCATCATTTATTCAAACGTCTGATCCGAAAAATCCTTTGATGGTCATGGAACGATATTATCAAATGAGTTTGCCATTCCAACGAATGAATAAAATATCTTCAAGATGAGCCTCCGTTAATCTTCCTCTCTTTGGAGAGTTAACATCCTTTAGGACAGAGAAAAGTCTTTCCACGTCGCATGTCACCATCGGAGCATTGGCCATCAAGAAGGTATTGGCATCATATTCTTCATTTCCTTTAGCACTATGCAAGGAACTTGCTGTTTCCATCATTGTCCTATATCCAGGATTCTTATCCAGCAACTCTTTCAACTTGTTGGCAAAAGGTTGCAGTGTGAGAGTGGTCTGGACCTCTTCTATCAATTTGAAGCTCTCGACCAGAGGAAGCCTCTCTTGCAAAGCCTTAATTGCCTTCACAAGTATTGGGAAGTTGTCTTTGATGACTTCAAGCTGAGTAAGGATCTCTTCATCTTCAAAGATTTCTTTGGCTTCAATTATTGCAGCACTGTCGTTCTTCAATTCCTCCACGAATTTCTTGACATTAAGAAAATTTCTTTCATAATAGAAGGCAGCTTCCAACCAAGTTCCCTAACGACTAATCACCGGTTCGGGCGGCAGCGGAATTTTGAAGGAAGCTGCGAAGTGGCGCTTTCTAATTGATGACTTCACAAAAAATTTCTTGACTTCCGAGATGAGATGGTTTACTTTCGGAAATTGCGTCCTAGCGAGGTCAGCAACACGATTGAGAGCGTGAGCTATACAGGTAACGTGTATTACATTAGGAAACTGCTGCCTCAGTCCACGACCAGCCTTGAGACAATAACTGGCTCCATCAGTGAGAAAAAGACGTAGCTTCTTATTAGCCAATTCACTTCCAAGGACTTTGCGTAAAGCCCTGATAACCGCTAACTGGAGACTCTGATTATTGATGGTAGTAACATCGCTCAGACCAATCAAGAACGGACGTTCCAGGGTGACTCCATTCAAAGTTCCAGCCATGATTGCGGTCATGGCCCGTCCTTGCGAATCAGTCGTCTCGTCAGCCTGTACAAAAATATCCTTCTCCTTCAATTGCTCTTTAATCTTGGAGCAAATTGTTTCACATTCCTCCTCCATACACTTTGTTAGCGTTGTCCGGCTTGGAAGTCTCTTGCCGCAATGCTTCTCGAAGAAGTTGATGAACTCAGGTTGTTCCACCTTGGCCAAAGGGATGTTGCAGGCGATCATCATTCTTGTCAGATCCATGGTAAAAGTAGGGCGTGTAACCGATGAAGTCTGTTCCTCCAACTCAATAGTCTGTGTTTTGTTGAAGAGATCAAGATGTTTCTGGTGTTTATTGGATCGGACATGATGGAAGAGGTTGCTCCTAATTTTAATATTGAAGGATTTGGAACATAGCCTACAGCAGAGAGATTCTTTTTGTGAGTCGTAAACCCACACTCTGTTCCCACCGAGCTCGTGGATGAGACGGATCGGATCTATAACTTTGGGCATCTCGAATATCTGAAAGTAATAAAAACGTTAGTGATATAGATTTTTTTTGATAACAAATTAATTTGAAGCTATGAAACAGTATGATGATATAAAATTACATAGTCTTTTGTTTTAAAGTTCTTTAAATGGAGAATCATCAATTAAAAGATTATTTTCCATTCAAACAAGATAAAAAAATAAACCAGCCAATAATCAAAACTACATTAAGTGCAATTCCATGTAAGTCAATTTAATATTATTTAAGGGTCACTACATTAAATAAGGAAAGGTTCTGCAGACATATTTGCTCAACCAAATCGGCCCATTACACTTAAGGTATCATTCCCTCCTCCAGTCTCCAGGAATGCCTTTACATGGAACATTCAATCATTTGCGGAGGCCAGTGCCCTTCCAGGAGGAAGGACTTGACTCTGTCCCTGCCTGAGGAGGAATGACTTGGACTCTATTGCTACAACACGCTACATGAGACCACAAGGAGCAATCCTAAATTGATGACAGATTTCTTGAGGGCAGCCAAGAGCCTGGGGTCCCTCTTCTGGTCACTTTTGGGTTGTGCTGAGACCTGCTGGAATCTTCCTCCCTCGCTTCTTCGAAACAATGCTTGAGCTGGACTTGAGGAGCCTCAAGATAATCTCTTGTTCAGCTCGAGACCCATGTGTCTTAGAAAATCTACCAAAGTTGCGCATAGATACCTCCCTCCTAGCAGATCTCATGTTCTTTGCCTTCACTCATTCTTTCTGCGTCCTGGGCCTCGGACATTGAATTAATCGAGAATGAGAATTAGTTAGCGAGTACTTACATCTATATGGGACGAAATAGAAGAGAAATGAAAAATCTCTGAAACGTCTCTGTGGATCCCAAACTGCACGTGTTAGATTTATATAGAATAAATTAAACAAATCTTCTTTTTTCCGTCCAGATTTTTATTTAGTTCATATAACTTTTTTTCTTCTTTCTCAAATGAAAACAAATCAGTGACAAGAAGATCATGGGTAGAAACTGTTTCGTTCTTCCTTTCTTGTTTGCATTTAATACTACATACTTCATAAAAAATAATAGCAAAATAATATAATCAGTTGGTGTACATGAAGAAAAGAACGGCCAAAAGCAACAATTATTTACAACTCGTTCAACAGCATCATTTGAAACCCATTGAAGCAAAAAATAGATGGAGGTTTGGTGTTTCCAATTGAATGAAGCCTTTTTTCTAGCACTATTTTCATTTTGTTTTGGCAGGA
>CP045893.1:19321262-19337658 GCA_013387185.1 Caligus rogercresseyi | reverse complement strand
CTCCCTCCTCCATTCCCTTCTTCCAGATCTGTCTCGGATGACTATGGAGACTCCACTCATGAAGCCTCCTCCCTTGGACTCGTCAATCTAGAAGAATAAGTCTCTCAGGCATTGCTCTTCCTCAACAAACAAATGAAGGAGTCCTCCTCACCCTCCGAGTCTCATCTGTAAAGGCTCACAATTTGGAAATCAATGGTTATTCTCCTGATCAACCCACAATATTAGTCTCGGATTCGAAAACAATGGACTTCATGCATAGAAAGGGAAATTTTGAGCCTCTTGATATAAAAACAATGGATACTTCAAGGCTTCTTCCTTCCCCTTTTCAATTGCCTTCCTGGATTAGAGCCATAATTTTGACAAATTCGATCATCTGGGAATTTAGTGACTTATTACCATTCTTTACATCGCGTTTCGACCCTAGAATCTTCAATTACACCAAGTTTTTCATATTTGAATCCATGAGAGTGAAAGAAATTCCTTATTTCCCTTCAAAGAATCTACAAATAATTTCGAAGGAGTCCCTTTCTACTTGGGATATTTGTTTCTACCTTATTTTAGATTTCCAGCATATATTCGTACAAATACTCCGATTGTTACACCCGCAATATACACTTGCTCACTCATTCGACATCTATTTTTCTATTTATCTCTATACTTTTAATATTTGTTATTATTAGTGCAAAACTCAAAAACTTGCTTTTTCATGTATTTTCTTTGTTAAATATCGAGTCATTATGGGTTAAGTTGAAGAGGTTCATTCAGGAAAATGAGAGTAATAAACACAAAAAGGAACTTTTTCCATCTTACTTCGCGTAGTTAACTTGGAAACGGAAGTGGCCAGAGTCAGATTTATGTGTTTAAAAAATTATTACAGAGCAGTATCTTGTCTAAGGACTCCATTCTAGTTCCTATAAATGAAGTGAAGTAAGACAAATTATGTTTTACATAAAAATCAAAACGTTTGATAATATAATTAAGTAATTAATACTTCTCTGCAATTCCTAGGCTAGACAAGATTAGGTAGGACCTTAAGTGATAAATTAACATCAAGTATACTCATGATAAGGTCAATGATAACTATTTTCATTTCTGATTTTTATTAATGGGCTATATTTTATTTGTAAATTTGAACTACCTATAGTAGTAATAAGCCTTTCTTTCTTTAGGTGGCAGAAGTACAGATTATATCATACAATATATTAGCGAACACCTTATCTTCACTTAAGAATTGTGAAGATCAATACTCTGTTGTGTATTATTTTAGAATAATTCTTTATATTTATTTTACAAAATACTTTTACCATCATTACAAGAAATACGAGCTGATATCGTTAGAAAAATCAACAAAAGTTGTGAAGGTTTTTTATTTCAATACAAGAATATAAAACTTTTAAATGTGAAATAAGTCAGATCACACTTGAATTATGGAATATGTAAATATAAAGTGGTCGTTTGGGGTTCTTCCTTCAAACACGACGAAAAGGGATTCATATGTTTCACTTTCTATAAATGTCAAAGAAGAGGAAAATCTTATACAATTAAAAAAAGAGTCTGCTCAGAGGGTTTCACTACATAATATAAGGTCCCAAGGTTCCTTTTGAAAGAATGTTTTTTTAAATTGTTCAGTAATTCACTCTGATATTATAGAAACTTTGACACGCTCAATCTTTAATAATATATTTACGATATCAATAATAATGGAGTTATATTTACCAGGTAAATGAAAATATACGCAGGTTTTCTTAAGTTAATGCAGTCAATTGAGTTATGTAAAGCAAATAACTCTTCTCAAGTACATTTTATACTATTAGGTAATGTTTAATGAAATATTTTTTATTTCGTATTTACATGATATAGATATAATTTCTGACTTATAAAGAAGTGTTACAGGAATGAAAAATGAAGCTGCAAAAAGCAAAGTGACGTCATAGTTATTTTTTAGATATCTGATCAATTTATTGGTCATTGGTTAGCTTATGGAACAAGATAATATGCAGAATTTGAATTTAATTAACGCGGGAATCAAAGCATCATTCATTCATCAAGAATGGTTGTTGACAGACGCATCTTTTCTGACGAGGACTTTGCCATTGAGTGGGCTCAAGATCAGGGTTTGCTACCCCGGTTAAGGACTGCTCTACGTGTGGAACTCGATGCAGGGATGCATTTCACCGCGGGGTAAAAGTTTAGATGTTTTTCTTTGAATTGTAAAAGATTGCATTTGATAAGAGAGGGAAGTTTCTTTGAGAAAAGCCACTTGCCTGTTCGAACAATTTTTAAAATAATTCACGAATGGTCAAAAAGTCATCCTATTTCCAGTTTAATTTTGGAGACAGGGATTGCCAAAAAAAGTGCTGTGAGGTCATTTTTTGCGTAGTCTTTGTCTCCAATTTTTTTCAGATCACCCCATCGTTCTTGGCGGACCCAGACTTGTTGTAAAAATAGACGAGTCAAAGTTTGGACGACGTAAGTACAATAGAGGTAGGCTAGCGGAAGGCCATTGGGTCTTTGGAGGGGTTGAACGTGAGAGTGGGAAGTGCTTTATTGTCGAAGTTGAGGATCGTAGAGAAAATACTCTACTTACAATACTTCAGCAATATGTTGCACCAGGTACCACGATCATGTCCGATGGTTGGGCCTCATATAGATGTATTCCAAATTTAGGGATGAACCATCTCACGGTGATTCATAGTAGGAATTTTGTTGATCCTCTGAGTGGTGCACACACTCAAAATATCGAGTCATTGTGGGCTGCGTTGAAGAGGTTAATGCGGAAAATGGGAGTTATGAACACATCACAGGAACTTTTTCCGCCCAACCTCACGAAGTTTACTTGGAGACGGAAGTGTTCTGAGTCAGATTTAAGTATTTTTCAAAATATTTTAAAATTGATCACTTATAATGTCATATGCATATTTACAAGAGATGGTGTGAAGTCATAAGGCACTCCCCTTCAAGATCCAATCACAAATGAAACTTATGTTATGCTTATCAGGAGAATAATATATCTTAAACATTGATTTCTAAATCGTGAACCTTTGTAGATGAGACTTGAAGGAAAAGGAGGACTCTTTCATTTGTTTGTTGAGGAAGAGAAATGCATGAGAGACTTCTACTCTTGACGTACGAGTCCAAGAGACGTGTAGAAGGAGAGTTCATGAGTGGAGTCTCCGTAGACATCGGAGACCCGGAGGGAGGAAGAGCAATGCCCGAAAGACTTCCTCTTCTAGATTGACGAGTCCAAGGGACCTGTAGGAGGAGGCTTCATGAGTGGAGTCTCCGTAGACAGATCCAGAAGAGGGGGAGGGAGGGAGGGAGTTTAGATAATTGAAGACAAATGAGTAGGAATAGGTTATGAAAAAACACCTCTTTTCACGATTTAGGTGCCCAAAGATTCCATTTCCCTGCGTAAAGTCACTCTTTTTCAATCCCGAGACTTTTTAGGATGGGAGTAAGTTAATTATATCTCTATCTCTGTGCCTTTCTCTATCTGTGTGTCTATATCTGTGTGACTCTCTCTCTGTGTCTCTCTCTCTCTTATTCCATGTCTCTAACTCTCCCTTTTTTCCCTTTCCCATTCCCTTCCAAATATAATAAAATATACCATGAGTCCCTAAAATATGGAGGAGGTGTACGAAAGTGAAATTGAGCCATTGGAATTTAATACATACGTTATCAATGCCAAGATTAGAAAAAATACTTCAAGAGGGGAAATACTGATGAATAAAGCGGATTTACTATTGCATCTTATTAAGTTTGAAATATTGCAAGGATTATTTAAGTCATTTAACACAAAGGTGTTACTTTCAGTTGTAGAGAAAAATATGAAAAACATATCCAATGAGACCATTGATATACTTACCATATATTACAAAATTAAAATCTATTTTTTATATTGAAAATACATTGGAAGCTGACAAACATAGATTATAAATGTATAGCGATATTATAATAGAGATAAAAAAGATATAGAGAGCTTATTCCTTTTGGATGTATCTGTGTGTCCAATATAAACAAAGTAATTTGTACTACGTCATCGTAAGCTGATCATAGAGATATAATCTATCTCTATGATCAGCTTACGATGACGTAGTTCAAATTACTTTGTTTATAGTGGACACACAGAATCAGCTGAACGATGTTTCTCTGCTATTGAAGGGAATCAGCTCTCTATATCTTTATATCTCTATGATAGCAATGACTAAAATATACAATACCTACATAAATTTACCAAAGTATCAATGACCTGTTACCAAACAAATACATCAATGTAAATTTAGAAAGAAATACTGATGAAGACTGGCTTTATAATGCATTTTATTAAGTTGGAAATATTATAAAAAATATTTAAGTCATTTACAAACAGGTTTTATATTCATATGAAATCTAGAAAATTAAAAAAGGGATAAACGATATCCAAATATTTAAACAGTTATTACTAGAGAGCAGAAAAAAATGTGATGATTTTTGCCAAAAAATGTTTTTCAATGTTAACCAAAATGAGCGAAAATGTTAAAAAATGTTGTAAAAATGTTAATTATGTAGACTCCAAATTTGATTTGATGTGAATTTATTATTTCATAAGACAGTGACATACAATGATCTCTGCCAAATTTTTCTCGGTGAAGTTTTGGTGACGGTCGGATAAAACATTTTTCAACTTCAAAAATTATATCTCCCCATTTACCGAGGTAATAGGACATTATATTAGAATAGTTCCATCCATTGGGCTCATCTCATCTGGAAGAGCAGCTCCAGGTTTGTCAAGCAGCACATCTCGTACCTGTCTCAATGCTGGCAGGGCAGGATTTTTCTTTACAACGTAATCGAACTTAATTTCAAAAACTCTCTGGCGTCACCTGGAATCTTGCGGTTCCTTTCCTCAGCATCTTCAAAAATTTCGAGTCCATCTTCAAGTGTAATTTCTGTGGTCTCCAGGCTGGTAATTGAATCTTGCAAAAGCGATAAATAACTTGCAATAAATGTTAAGTCAACTCAGATGCTTTTCATTTTAAGAATCCGCTGACTATTGGATATACATTTGACATCCTCAAGGTCAAACATATCTACGACTGCTTTGACTTGCTCGAAATTCTGACCATACCAAACAGCTGTGCGGATCCAGGTTCCCTATCTGGCAGAGCTGGGATTCGGTATCGCCGATTCAGTAGATTTCATTATATATCTACCTAATACCGAATAGCGATCGGTGGGTAGATAAGAAAGAAAGATAAATTTATTTATGTATCTGCTCTGTAACTTCTTCATATGCATTTAGTTGTTGTTGTTGTATGCTTTTATTACGGGGCTAATATAACTCTAGCCTTTCATGGTGTCGGAATATGGCGTCATATCATATCCGTGATTGTGATCAAGTCCAAGATTGCATCATTCATGTAATTAATTCCCCAAACAAAGATGGCTTGGGCTTATGATTATTCCCGCGAAAAAGAAGGCGGGAATGAAGGGTTTTTTATCCAAGTGGATTTTCCCTTCCCAACAACAAGCTTCTCCCCACAGAGGAGAGATGCATCCTTTTTTCCTACCTTACAAAGGAGGTTTTTATTGGCGTCTATTCGCGTACTTTGTTGTTTGTTTCTTTCTCTTTGTTTTTTCCCTTCCCAACGAGGGAGGGTTTTTTGTTACGAAGCGTAATAATTACGCGCGCATTTGCAATCCCCCTCTTAACAGAGGTGCTGTTAAATAGGGGGTGCATTTAATTTATTAGCTCTCTTTGAAATATATACACTTTGGAATAACATCTCTTGTGTTCGAGTTTTATTAGTAAGTATTATACAGTCCACTTTATTATCAAGTATCCTTGAGTATTGAGAGAGACCTAAATCCTCACATGGTCCTTCTACCAACCTTGAACCGAAGTCCTTTTATAAAATAATTAAGGTCTGAAGTCCTCACATGGTCCTTCGACCAACTTTGAACCTAATTTGGATCCAAGTTTCTTAAAATATTCAAGGAAAATATTTATTTGTAGTCATCCCTTAACTTTAATACAAAAAGTGTTGATTTAAGCGGCGGGTATCTTAAGAATTAGTACAATCTCTTATTAAATTATGAAATGAAATGCTGAGTTGAGGTTTGCCGCTCTAGCCGATAATTTATAAGAATTGTACCAAGTACCTGTTATAAAGATCATCTTTCAACACTATTATTGTTATAAGGGTGTAGCTATAAAGAAAACCTTGAACTACAGGTATCCTAAGAATTAGTACAATCTCTTATTAAATTATGAAATGAAATGCAGAGTTGAGGTTTGCCGCTCTAGCCGATAATTTATAAGAATTGTACCAAGTACCTGTTATAAAGATCATCTTTCAACACTATTATTGTTATAAGGGTTTAGCTATAAAGAAAACCTTAAACTACAGGTATCCTAAGAATTAGTACAATCTCTTATTAAATTATGAAATGAAATGCTGAGTTAAGGTTTGCCGCTCTATCCGATAATTTATAAGAATTGTACAAAGTGCCTGTTATATGTAAATGTAATCTCATAAAAAAATATTGAGAAATTAGTCAAGTTAGAGATAGTTTATCTTTATAGCCAAAGAGGTTATATAAATCAAACTAATTAATCTTTAATTATTAGAGAAATATGCAGAAGATGAAGGTTGCTCATCATACATTTTGACAAGTCGTCCAATAATAAAGCCTGAAAGATTGACAAAGAAATGTAGAATTGTCATCAATGCTTCATTGCCTGACCAGAAGAATAAGACACGTACATTGAACAAGCTTCTGTTATCAGGACCAAATTTATTGCCACAAATCACTCAACTAATATTACATTCAAAGTTGTATAAATATATTGCGACAATAGATATATCAAAAATGTTTATGTCGATTCGATTAAAAAAGGAATCAGACATGAATGTTAAGATTCATTTGGAGTAAATCAGAAAAAGAGACACCACAAATGTTTCGATTCAAAAGACTTCCATTTGGATGCATATGTAGCCCATACATGGCAAGTTATTGTCTCCAAGCTACAGCTAAAAGATGGGCAAATAAATACCCCAGAGCAGTAGACATAATCTTAACAAAAACATATATGGACGATATTTTGATTGGAGCAAATACAGAAAAAGAAGCGGTGGAATTGATAAAGGAAATCGTAATCATTCTTGAGAGTGGTGGTTTTCAAGGACATAAAGTCACTGCCAATAGTCAAGTCGTTTTGAATGAAATTGACAAAACGAAGACAGACTCTTCAAATATAATTTCCATTTTGGGTCTTAAATTAAATCAAACAACAAATGAATACCTGTTTGATTTAGACTCAAAGTTTAAACAATTCGACCCTAACACAAAAAAGATATCACGTAGGGATATTGTATCCTTAGCAAGTCAAGTTTTTGACACCCAAGGATACGTATCACCGTTTGTAATGAAATTTAAACAAACCCTACCAATGTTATGGCACAATAAGACTGCATGGGATGAGAACCTCTTAGATAAAACCATAAAAGATGAAAATGGGAAACTCATCCCTGATCCAGTTGCTCAGGAAGCTGTACAAATATTTAAGGACTGGATCAATCAAATTCCCAAACTTAAAGAACTCACCTTCCCTAGATGGACTAGGGGGTATAGTCCCCTTGAATTCATCGCTATCTTTGGTGACGCGAGTAAAAAGGGTATGGGAGTAGCAGCTTATATAGTGTCAAAGACCAAAAACAATACATTATCAAGTCAACTAGCATTTTCTAAGACATCAATCATGCCAAAAAATCTTCGCAATGGAAGTACAATTGAAGATGCCTTGACCATAGCAAGAGCGGAATTGATAGCTCTGCTCATGGCAGTTAAAGTAGGACTTTACTTCCAAGAGACGTTTAAAGGTATAGTGACAAGTAAGGACATGGTATATTTTACTGATTCACTATTAAACCTTCAAAGAATTCAGAGAGGTAAAGGCCATTGTAAAATCTGGGAAGAACGACGAGTAGTAAAGATACTTGACAATATTCAAGACTCATCAGTTCAATTCTGTCCAGGTATCCTTAACCCAGCAGATTTACCCAGCAGAGGTCTATCCTTAGATGAATTAAAAGCAAAAAAGAAATTCTGGTTAACAGGTCCAGAATTTCTTCTTAAATGCAAAAATATGTGGCCGAAGCAACCACTATTAAAGAATAAAGAAATAGACAAAAATTATTCTTTGGAATCAAAGGGTGACATTGATATCTATTTCAATCAAATGACAGCTGAAAAAATTCAGTCAATTGAGGATACTAAAGTACATATATTTAAGATAAACTCACAATATGAAAAAGAACAAGGCTCTTTAGAGTTTATAGATGTATTAGTATCAAATCAAAGTAAATGGTTCAAAATATTAAGAACATTAATTTATATTAAACGAATGGGCCAACGAGCAAAGGATAAGAAGTTCATATCATTTCAGTCGATTATGACAAAAGAAGAATTAGATTGGGCTGAACTTATCCTTGTAAAAAGAGCTCAAGAAAAATATTTGAGTCCTGAAATCAAAATACTGAAAAACGGTGAACTCAAAGGCACAAATAAGTTTCCAAAGAGTTCATGTCTAAAACATTTGCCTGTTCTATGGGATGACAAAGAAGGAGTAATAAGACTCGAAAGTCGTCTACATTTGGCATCATCATTGTCACATGAATTCAAAAGTTCTATGATATTACCAAAAAGTCTAATTGCAGAGAGAAAGATATTAAATCTGCACCAATCGAGATTGCATATAAGCCAAAAGCAAACATTTAATATGTTAAGACAAAAATATTGGGTCATTGGAAATTTTTCATATGTCAAATCAGTTGTAAGATCATGCAAAACGCCCAGATGCAGATATATAAAGTTTGAATCGCCAAAAATGTTACCACTCCCAACTATAAGAATTGATAATCCAATTCCATGGTCTAACGTTGGTGTAGACTATTTGGGACCTATATCATGCATAGATGACTGTGAATTCCATAAAGAACCCAAGAAACTATGGCTTGCACTCTTCACATGTTTCCACACAAGAGCAATAAATATACAAGTTGCTAGGTCGTGCTCAACATTAGATTTCCTAGAAGCATTTCGACGATTTGTCGGAAATTGTGGCAGACCATCAAAATTCTATTCTGATAATGCAACAAATTTTAAAAAAGCCAACAATCATTTAAAGGAGCTTTTTTCACAAGTCAAATTTGACACGATTCAAGCAGAAACCTTTAAAGGAGATTCTCCAATATTATGGGACTTCTCTAAACCGGAAGGTCCATGGACAAATGGTGTTACAGAGAGAATGGTGGCATTTTTAAAAGACAGTTTAGAATTACAGCTCAACGGAATAAATTAACCGTTAGAGAAGTGGAAACTTTAATAATAGAAATTACAAGTTTGATCAATGACAGACCTTTGGGATCTATAGATCAAGACCCAACAGCACCCTCAGCTATAACTCCTAATTTACTGATTCATGGTCGTCAAAAAGGAGAAATTATAACTCCTGAAGAATCAGTTTTATCCACACTGCCTTATGGAAAAATGTGGCTATCACGCAAAAAATTCATGAATATGTTTTGGACAAGGTGGAAACAGGAGTATTTAAATGAGCTGAGTATAAACAATAAATGGTCTAAACCCTACACAAATACAATTAAAAAAGGGGATACAATTATATTAAAGCCAGATACATTAGAGAAGAACTCATGGAAACTGGCAAGAATTCATGAAGTACATAAAAATAAAGATAATGTTGTCACTTCAGCAACTCTGAGCTTATCAAATGGACAAAAGGTCCTTCGCTCAATAAGACAAATCGCTCTATTAGAAGCGAATGTTGCTGAAGAAGAAGTAATGAAATCCAAATCAGCAAATCAAAGTGGACGTGCTGGAAGTCAGGATCAGACGTTGAAAGTCCCGGCTCTGGGTGTACAACCAGAGCAGGTGTACCGATCTCCTGTGAATGACCGACCCTGCCACAGAGAAATGTTTGAGGAGGAAGAAGTTATTCCTGGGAAAACAGTTACCATGTCTGTAGAACCAGTTCCAATTAATTCAGATGAGCTTTCAGATAGAGATGCCCTTGAATCTCATCACTATGAATTAAGGAAGAAAAGACGACGTAAAGGAAGTTATACAAAATTATTAAAATACGACCAATAAAGCATCTCAAACCGTGCACGGACAATAAGTTTAAATAAAAATAAATAAATAAAAACATGGTAAAGCTGTCATGGGGGTCTGATAGATTTACAACCTATCTTACCACAACAAACCCGGGTCACTAGTACTGGATAAAAGTAAATGAGAAGGGAAAGTGACTTAGACACCCTGAGAAAAATGAAGTAACACCAGGGCTTAGCTTGGCAATAATGATAATAACACATTGCTTACTCAAAGTCATACTTTACTCAATTAGTTAGACTTTCTGGGAGGAATTGCAGCCTTACAACCTGGAAATCCACATATCCCAGTTAAAATTGAGTAGGATATGTATGATCGCCATAGACAGAAAATGTCGTTCACTTTCAGATCCGCCATTTTCTGGGGGGTCTGTCGGAATATGGCGTCATATCATATCCGTGATTGTGATCAGGTCCAAGATTGCATCATTCATGTAATTAATTCCCCAAACAAAGATGGCTTGGGTTTATGATTATTCCCGCGAAAAAGAAGGCGGGAATGAAGGGTTTTTTATCCAAGTGGATTTTCCCTTCCCAACAACAAGCTTCTCCCCAATAAAGCAATGATCATTTGCTGATCTTTGCAAAGGATATCTGAATTTCCCGTCCTTAAAATTGGGATGGAGATCACTACTGTGGAGTGTCAAATTCCATTTGTAATTGCCAATTCGTCCAGTGTTTCTGGTATTCCCAAATTTTTAAAGAAGTGCTTTTTATGACAATTATGGCTTATGACATCAACCGTTGAATTGTTTTCATATATCGGAGTGTTTCTCCAAATAATTATCTGCGCACATCCCCAGACGACCGAAAAATCTTTTACATATATTTAAATATTCCTTCAATTTTTGTTAACTCCTTATTAAATTTATCCGATTAAAATATTAATCCACTAGAAGAAGAATAGTTTCTTAATGAAATGATTTTTTTTAAATAGATCTTTAGAGTTTATATTGTTTTTATACTTCGAAAGAATATTTCAAAAGACTGTTTACTTACAACTCCCTCGATAAATTATAAATATTATGAGCCTGACTACATAGACAGGTCTCATGACGTAACTCTCCTTATAGGGCTCTGGTAAGCAGAGCCCTATAAGGAGAGTTACGTCGTGAGAACTGTCTGTGTAGCAGCTGACTTTCAATTCAGGCTCAAATATTTATAATTTATCGAGGGAGCTGTAAATAAACAGTCTTTTGAAATATTTTTTCGAAGTATAAAAACATTATAAACATATAAAAGATCTATTCAAAATAAAAATATCATTACTAATCTATTCTTCTTCTGGTGGATTAATATTTTGTTCGGATTAATTTTAATAAGGAGTTTACAAAGTTGAAGGAATATTTAAATTATAAGTTAAAGGATTAGTAAAAATGAAACAAATAGAATCTTCAATAATAGAAATGGCAGTTCAACTAAATAGATCATCATTAGAGAATATACCACAATGTCATGAATTATTACAATATATATCAAGGTGTATAAAATTCGTTTACAAATACATTTATGAGAACAGACGACTATAGTAAAAAATAGGTCTAATAAAACCTCCAATTTATTTGGAAGTAGAAGTATGTTCATGAGAAAAGTATGTAAATAATTATCAAATTCATGTATTTTATAATAATTTATATATCCCAGATTAGTGAAATGATAAATTATAAATTACAAAATATATTTTTATTCAATTGAAATATACTTTACAACACGTAGTAATAAAAAATATAAATAATATTTATATATATTTTTTTTACTGCGTGTTGTAAAATATATTTCAATTATAACAAAATATATTTTTTAATTATTTTGTCATTTATAATTAATAATTTCAATAATCTGGGATATATAAATCGGGTTCAATGATAAATCAAGTTCATCAATACTTAGGATATTTTTTGGACTATTGTTTCTTATGGATATTTTTATTTATTTACCACATGATTTATATATATTTTTATATTATTTAGTAAATCATGTATAAAATATGGAGTTATATGCATATGGGAGACTATTTATTTATTGAAACAATACCCCCAATAAATGAAAGGTTTTATAGACATAGGTTTTGTCATAGATTCCGATTTATTTATCCTAAGAATAACATAGGAACAATAGTAATTTCTTTCATTCTATGCGTTGTTTTGAGCCCGACATGTTATTTCACCAGGTGGCGCTCCAATCTATTGTCGTAACTCTCCATATAGGGCTGTGGGTAGATTCCAAAGAAAATATAAAAGAACTATTTTCTTTGGTAGATTTATCAACAAAGCTTTTACTTCATAATAAACTTTATTATAAAGCCTTTAACTTACAACCCCCCGCCATTTCATAATGTATAAACTTATATTTATATAATATATGATTATAACCATATTTTGTTTTGTATTAATTCATAAATTATATACTTTTTTTAAATATGTCTTTGTAATAATATATGATTATAAATAGTATTTTGTTATAATTTATTTTGTTGGTTTTTATGTGCTTTAACATATAATGATTGAAGAGTTTGCTTTTTTATGAAATATTTTGGATAATTTCAGCAACTTTAAAACCATCAAACATTTATGATTTCTCACAAAATTTAATATTTTTCCATTTTCTAATAGAATTGTGATAATTAATTATTCTATGATCTAATTAAAGGCTAAATTCGATTATATTTAACATATTTTACTTATACATATACCCTCTTTTTGCCATATGTGACGTCATGCTCATGAGGTAGGTTGCGTGGCGGTGTATTTTTTTTACTTTCATTGGTTAAAAGGGCTCTACCTTACTTTTAACCAAGGTCTGTATAATAAGGTCTGGACAATACAAAAATAAACATGTAATCCTAGCAGTATAACTACTCAATGACGTCATTGGAGAACGATTATATCTATCTATATATCTATCAATTTCTCTATCTATTTATAAATATATATATATATTGGTTTTAGGAATATTTACAAATATATAAAACTTATGCACAAAGAAAATCTGTTAAAGCATTTTTTTGTTGGGAATTATTGATAGTAGTAATTTTTCCTTTATCCTTTCCTTTATATATGAACGAAAAGTACTCAAAATGGGCTCAGTTTATACAATAAAACTAACCAAATGTGCTCATTAATGCTCAATAAAGCTATTTTGACTGATAAGCTGGCCCGAAAGTCAGTAGTTTCCTTTAAAATGCATTTTATACAAAAGTTCGTTAAGAAAATTCCTACTATCAATAGTTCCCAACAAAAAAATGCTTTATCAGATTTTCTTTGTGCATAAGTTTTATATATAAATATCCTAAAACCAATATATATATTTATAGATAGATAAAGAGATTGATAGATATAAAGATAGATAGATATAATCGTTCTCCAGTGACGTCATTGAGTAGTCACACGCTATATGTTTGTTTTTGTATTGCCCAGACCTTATTATACAGACCTTGTTGGATTCTATCTCTAAGATCAGCTTACGATGACGTCGTATAAATTACGTTGTTTTTTTCACACTGAAACATTAGAACATACCTTGCTTTTAACTACCTGGGTAGATCAAAGAAATTAAAAGAACTAGAAGCGCAACGCGTCTGCCGAAGGAAAAACATGAACAACAGAGAGAAGAAAAACTTAGTAACCATAATGAAGAGAGAAAACTGAGATTTTTATGTAGTACGATTTTAAAAGATTCGCTATATTTTTTTAAATATTAGTCCTATAATAATTTTGTAAAATAGAAAATATTATTTATATATTTAGTGAAATCATGGTACAATTTTAAAGATATATAATTATTGTATAAATTATTTGCATAACATAAATAACATGAGAATAACTATGTGATAGGTTTTTAAAATATTAATGAATACTTTTACTGTCCTTTGAATAATAATGTTGTTATCATGACTTTTTTTATGCAGTCGGAGGGTAATTTTATATTCGTCACTCTTCCTTGATGATAAAGTCTTATTCGGGAATAAGTTGCTGCCAAATATTTTATTAATTTATACACGTGATTGTTTGTTGGGCTAACATCTAGCATATTTCATTAAGATCATTACAAACCTACCGTGTTATAACAAATGTTTTGCAAAACTTGGGTTGCAATATGCAAATGAATTTTATCTTTCTTTAATAAAGCAGCTTTGCAATTATTAAAAAGTGACAAAAGACTCTTTCCACTTCTTGACATACAGTTATTGCATCTTGTGATGGATAAATTAGGCCTCCCACATCTTTTTTTAATTAAAGCCAAATTGAAATGATTTTGCTTAAATGGATCGGGTTAAAACTGTTTTACAAGGAAACAAGATATGGTCTGCTGCAATTTGTGAATTACAAATCCAGCAATGTAACTAATAACAGCTGCCTTAAAAGACGATAGAGTAGGAGGTAGAGGAGGTGGTATCTCGCAGTACATAGTCGTGGTCCTCCAAAATTGAAGAGCAATCCATTGCTTTTCTCTAGATATGGCCTCAGAAGTCAACAACCCTGTGATCGCCTGGAAAAGTATTACACATCATCAACAGTCAAACAATTCACCTTTTACTTCCTGATGAACAAGAAGTTTTCTATAGCTTGTATGATATGATGATTGTACCTTCAAAGACCTGATCTCTTTTATATAAAGAACTACGAGTTTGAACGATTCGAAGCTTATTAGCCATGTACTCAATCGTTTTTGCATTCTCGATGGATTTCCTTTTGCAAGTACTTTCATCACCAACAGAGTAACAATGATCGAGAATAATATTTTGTCGAAGGATTTGCATTTCTTCTTCACTCCCTTTCGCTTCATATGCCTTTCCCTTTTCCGTTTTCTCCTTTTCTTTTTGCCCATCATTAGACCCAGAGCCCTATAAGGAGAGTTACGACAATAGATTGAGCGCCACCTGGTGATGGCAAAACAACGCATGGAATGAAAGAAACATTATTACTTTTAATACGGATTGTCCTATGTTATTCTTAGGATAAATAAATCGGAATCTATGACAAAAACTGTGCCTATCAAACCTTTCATTGATTGGGGGTATTGTTTCAGTAATTAAATAGTCTCCCTTATGCATTTAACTCCATATTTTATACGTAATTTACTAATAATATAAAAAATATATATAAATCATGTGGTAAAAAAAAAATTATCCATAAGAAACGATTGTCCAAAAAATATTCCAAGTATGATGAACTGGATTTATCATTGAACCCGATTTATATATCCAGATTAGTGAAATGATTAATTATGAATGACAAATAATTTAAAAAAATATTTTTTTATCATTGAAATATATTTTACAACACGTAGTAATAAAAAATATATTTTTTATTATTATTACTACGTGTTGTAAAATATATTTCAATTAAAAAAATATTAATTTTTATTTGTTCTTTATAATTAGTCATTTCACTAATCTGGGTATATATTAATTATTATAAAATACATGAATTTGATAATTATTTACATAATTCCCATGTACATACTTCTACTTCCAAATAAATTGAGGTTTTATTATTATTTTTAACAAATTGTCTCTTCACTGGGCAATGCAATTTACAAATTATTTTAATGAACTCCTTCAATATAGTCTTATAATATGCATTACTTACAGATCTAGGTATAAAATACAAATGTATTTTTATTTAAGCCTATTTTATCTTTTATACTATTTTATCACTATTCAATTGTTTATTTTATGTCTCTAGAGCTCTGATGTCTTTTATTAAATCCCAGGCCTTTTTTTCACAAAAATATATATAATTTTTGCACATAATATAAAATATATATTTCTTTTGTGTTTGCAGAACAACGGGATGTGGAACTAAATAAATTCGTTTCGAATCGATCTCAAAACGGACGGTTTTAAATGCTTAAAATGTAGTATACGTCCTCGAAAAGAAAGGATGTGAAGAAGCAGGTGGGAGGCTCGGCACTTCGTGACGGATGGATTTGATGTGATAGATGCAGTCGGGTCTTAAAACCCGAGAGACTCGGGCTAAACATTTTTCGAAAGTACCATAAAGGAGAATCCGTTTACTTTTAACTTTCCAGTGCGAGGAGAGCTCAATTTGAGGCTTCTCATATTTAAATATACCTTCATTTGGCAATTATGTTAATAGGTTTTTTTATGTAAATTATTTGTTTCTGTATCATTTACTTGTTTACACTCTTCGTGTTACTTGAATTGACATAAGGTTTAAACTTGTGATTCCATTCATGGTTATTTAATTGTTATTAAAAAA
>CP045893.1:19288030-19321162 GCA_013387185.1 Caligus rogercresseyi | reverse complement strand
GGGGGGGGGGGGGGGTAATGTCCTTGAGGGTCTGTCTGTCTGTCTCCGACTCATCATCCTCTTTGATGCAAAGAGAATAGGCTAAGCACCCTCTGGGGAGTCATGTCCTCCTAAGCTTCCACTCCTTGCTCCATGCTTGATCCGAGGCTGTGTCACGATGAATTCTTCTCACAAATGTTGTGTACGACGGCACAGCCGGCAGGCCACTCATTAGGAATCCTGGATCCTCGGAAGATTTCCGGGAAAAACACTCAAATTCCAATGAAAGAAGGAAAATTACTCTTTATTGTTTACATACGTTGTGACGTCAGTTTCTCTCTGTTTCTATCTCACTGGGTGACTTATGAATTTCTCTAAAAAAGGGCAAAATGGAGAGGATTTAAAAAATATTCATTTGCTAATTTTGATTAAAATAAGGCATTTTATGGAACATTAAGCATATCAAATTAAAGCTTGATATTTTTTCTTCATATTCATATGAATTTTTAATCATGTAAGACCTTTGAGTGAGGAACAGTGAGGATCAGTGAGTCTCTAAGAAAAACCCTTCATTTTTCGTACAAAATGACATATATTTTAAAGTTTAAATGTGCCAGAGACGAATAAAAATTGGAATGAGTACTTTGATCTAAGCTCTATCAAATAATTGCTTTTTATTTTTCTATACTTCAGTCCTTGTATGCCAAAAATGGCTCTGAATCTAAAAAATGCTAAAAAAATGAAATCCATTTTGCTCTGAATTTATCACTAACTTTGAAAAATGAATACCATATTCGAATCAGTGGATAAAACTCTATAAGAATTATGGAAAATTAGTCCGACCTAAATTTGGCTGTTGGCCAGTGTAATATAAGATAAGATAGTGGTATTGTGGCCGTAAAGACATTATTTTTTGGCCAATATATCCCTCATAGAAAGTGATCTCTGTGCCAAATTTCCATTTCGATCCATCAATGGAATTGGCTGTAACATACAAATTGTCGCGTTTTTGAAGTTCGTTCCTAGGGTATTATTCTATAAGATAAGATAGTGGTATTCATTTTTCTTTCTCACTTTTTTTTAATTTTATCAAGAGCATTTTGATAGTAGTGTCTTCTATCTGGAGATTATATTGGCCACAAAATAATTGTCTTACGGTTCACATGGCGCTAGAAAGGCCATTGCAAGTTGGCTTTCCAGGTTTTGATAAACAAATGTATTTTTTTTCCATAACAAATATTTCAAGAACTACTCTTTCTAAGATTTTGATATTTACATGTTGGTATGTATCTTCAAAAACTCCATTTTTAAGAGCGATCAAACTTAAATAAAAAAGGGAGAAAGAAAAAATGAATACCACTTATCTTATATATAATACCCTAGGAACGAACACAAAAACGCGACATTTTGTATGTTACGCCAAACCACTTGATGGATCGAGTTGAATTTGGCACAGAGATGTCTTTCTATCTGGAGTTAATTGGCCAAAAACAATTTGTCTTTATGGCCACAATGGGTTGAACAGGCCAATTGAAAGTTGATTTCCAGGTTTTGTAAACAAAGTATTTTTTTCATAACCAATATTTCAAAGAACTACTCTTTCTAAGACTTTTGATATTTAACATGTGGTATGTTCTTCAAACACTTCATTTTTAAGAGCGATCAAACTTTAAATAAAAAAGGGGACAGAAAAAATGAATACCACTATCATTTTTATACCCTAAAAAGTCATGTCTGTGGATGTAGCAGCTTAAACACTAGATTGATCAATTGCTATTAAGCATGGAGATGTATTTTTATTGGGGGATATTATTGAGCCAAAAAAATAATGTATGGACATACTTTTTCTCCTCTGTCATACGTCATATCTACATACAGATATAGCCATTGAAATTTAAGCCATTTTATCCATTTGTTTGAAAAAAGACATACAAGATAAAATCTACATTTTTGAACTCTAATAAAATTCAATTGAGATGAGTAATATAAATAGGTGTCTTAGTACCAGAGTTGAGGTACTCATATCTCACGCTCAAGCAGAATAGTTTTTTAGTGTGAAAAATTATTGCCGCCCTAGAGTGAAAAATAGGACCATATATACCCATGTTTAAGTATGAAGTGTAGTTCTGCGAAGCCCGGGTCATCTTTTGAGAAAGGGGGGATTTATCTGCCAAGTCCAGGTGTTCCCAATGGTCAGTTATATGTGGCTTTTCAATGACAAAGTATATGCATGTGTTATGGTGGAGGTTTGAGGAAATAAAAACATGACACCCAACGTAATTATCGGGAAGTGCTTGACTCCACTTAAGGATTTCTTTTCATTTTTTTTCTTTGTATTTTATTATAATATTTTCTCATGGAAAAATAACATTATAATTTAAAAAGGATATTTTCTTTGTTTTGTTTGTTTGTTTAGCTCCTAGTTGGAACCCACCTCACCGGAACTTAATCCGGTCTCAGCCGGTAGTGAACCTATCTAGGCGCTTTCTTTATTATTACAATTAGTTTATCAATATTCATACATTGAATGCTTAAAAATCAAATCTTCGAAGGCTAACGTCGCTCCCCGATCTCCCTCCTCAGGGATATAATTTTTTGCCTGGTCGACGGACAATCAAAGATAAGATGGTACGGGTTTTCTTCTTCTTCCTCGCAGAGTCGCAAATTGTGGGTATGACCTTTCCCATCTGTAGAGATTTCTGTTGAGGCCATATGTCCACTGATCATTCCAACGATGACGCAGATTTGAGCATACAAAGGAATATTATGGCTTCAAAAGTAAGAGGACTCCCTCCCATCACTTTCGTCAAAAAATTATGGGGAGCATTGGAATCGTTAAAATTTTTTGAATCAAATTGTATAACTTAGTTCAAAGTTTACCGCTCAAAAATATTCGAAATACTTTTCAACATTACTCAACTCGGATATCAAAAAGATCAATTCGTGTACAAATTTATCATCCCAGTAGACAAAACGTCTAATTGGTATCCTTAACGAAGAGAGCCATGAACACACTGATGGTTGAAAACATCTCAGATATCAAAAAGTGGACCATTCATTGTGACTAAAGTTAATATTAGCACTGCCGCTATTGCTACAGACTTGCTGGATGACGAATGATGGCTTACCGGGAATCTAAAGCTTTTCTGTAACTACAATGACCATAAAAATCATTTCCCTACCAGGTCAGTACAGATTGTTGACCCTGCTAAGAGTGATATTGGTGTCGTATCTACACGGATTGTCCCAGAAATCAATAATATAATTATTGAGAAAACTGGATACAATTTGTGGAGGGACAACATGTCAGCTCTGATTGTTCAACAAGTTAGAGAGCAGGAAACACTTAAAGTTTTTAGTTTATGATACTGTCGATTTTTATCCATCCCTCACTGAAAAACTATTAAATCCTGCAATTTCTTTTGCTGGAATTATTGTGCTATAAGTACAATCTGATATTGCAATAATTCACGTTCGAAAAGAGTTTTTTGTTTTTTGAAGGTGGTGTTGGGTGAAAAAAGACAGTACTGGAAGAAATTTGACGTCGCACAGGGGTCTTTTGACTCTTTGTGAGATTTGTGATTAGTTGTGCCTTTATTTATAGATCAATTACGAATATTGTTTCCTCTAACTGCTGTTGGCCTTTATAGGGATTATGGGATATGGCTTTGAATAAGTCGGCCCTGAAATGAACAAATTAAAATTAATTATAAAAATATTTAAGCAAAATTCCTTAAACCTGACGGTTGAGTGTAATCTCACTGTCGTAATATTTTAGATTAACCTTTGATTTAAATGCACTCACCGACCGTACAGAAATGCTAAACGATAAACGTGTATGTTCCACTCAAAAAGTAATCACCCCCGCCAATCTCAGGCAATACTCGGGTTGATTTAATAATAGACTTTCAAATCGCTCTTCAAACCCGGAAATTTTTAACCAAGAAGCCCACTACTATCAAAATGCTCTTGATAAAAGTGGGTATAATTTCAAACTAAATTTTACTTTGAATGAACCCAAAAAGAGAAGGAAAGAAAAAGGAAATCCTTTGGTTTAATCCACCTTTCTCCAATAATGTGGACCAATATTGGACAAATTTTTCAAAATTTTTAGACCACTGTTTCCCACCTAGCCACCCCCTTTATAAATTATTTAATCGATCAAATGTTAAATTGTCGTATTGTACTGTCAAACATGAGGCAAGTGATCAATAGCCATAACAAGAAAATTTTAACTCCCCTAAACCAGCTGGATGAAGAGGAAAAAATGTAACTGCCAAAAAATAAAGTATGCCCCATGGGTCGAATCTCTGGGGATGCAATGCTAAAACCATAGTATACAGATAGATGTATCTCCAGAAAATGAGCCCACCCATACATACTATGCCAAACATTAAGACCTTTTAAAAAACGCTGATGGAGCATAAAAATGCAATAAAAAATGAAGATAGCCTCACTCTACCATGCTAATTATTTTGTATGGAAACTGAAGAAGGAAAAAAGAATTTGTAGATAAATTGTATGTACATGCAAGAAGCAATATTTTCAAAAACGGAGCAAGAAGATGCAATTTATGTCTCACTGAAAAATTATGCATTGCCAAGCATGACAAATCAACTCTTTAAACAAAAAATCGGAAATTTTAAATAAATGCATTCATGAATATAAATTTGAAATAAAAAATATAAAAATCTAAAAGAAAACCAGAACCCACCATAAATATTATATAGATTATTAATGTTTTTATATGTTCTTTGTTTCTTTGTTTGTTTCTTTCGTTTTTCTTTTGTTATTGTTTATTATTTTTTCATTTATTCTTTAATTAATTGTCAAAAGTTACTCCTCATTATATTTGTATTTGAACCTGAAGATTGGTTAAATATAACCATGAAAACAGTGTTGTGAAAAATACTTTGTCAACGTGATTTCTTTATATTTAGATTATATAATATATATATACATATATTGTTCGTTATTAATAGTTAGTAGCAAACTCCCGTTTCAGAAGTAGTAAGATCAGGGGTGGCGAACAAGTCCAGGCAAGAGCCAAATTCTTAATGTGAAGCCAAAGAGTCCACTGACTTTGAAACAAAAGACAAAATATAAAACACAATTGATAATATAACGATATCACATACCTAACCATCCATAACTTGGTCTACCACATCAGTCTAAAGGGGGACATATCAAATGCTTGGGGCAAATTATTATACCCGTAACGTTACGTAGCCATGTGTCCGTATGTAGGATACATTTCAAGAAAAGACACTTATTTCTTTAGATTTTTTAAGATGAACAAGCAACTATAGTAAATGAAATAACACGTAAACTGAGATTTGGACCTCCAGTGGGGGTGGAGGCTAAGCAACTTAGTAGGGGGGGGGTAGGACAGGCCCCTATGGCCCATAGTGACTGAGCCGTCATCCACATTCAGCCAGAGTCGCCATTGCACCTACCACAGAGAAACTATATAAGCTAAACAAAGTTTTCACTTTCTCTAATATGAACAAGCAGATATTTTCCACTTAAATGTGCATATATCAAAGTGTTTCTTACCTTTTTAAGTGTGTAACTGACTCAGTGAGACTTCTGGTATCTCTTGTTTTTAGTAAGTCTTTGAAGATCCGGTTTATACTCTGTAGTGGCCACATCGCAGCAGTTCTTTCACAAGGAGTGTCATCAAAATGGATCGATTTTGGACTTGACGTGTTTCAGATTGGAGAACAGGACTCCCCCACATATGTTGACGAGAACATGGAGAGCAGCTTGATTGTAGTGTTTTAACACAGGGGTATTTTTCAGTTGGGACAGACTCTCCAAAAAACACGGCCCATCCTTCACAAGAGATTTCACCTGTCGTCCTCGTGCAGTTCAATTATCCTAATTCACTTGCTGCTTCATCGGTGACTAAGCCCTTTTAAGCAGTCCGTCTCCTCATTAAATGGATCGATGAGAAATGTGATCTGTGGTCTTTTCTGCTGCAATCTTCAAAGCGCGCAGTGAAGTTCCCACTCAGTTTCGTAAGCAATCGCGCGTACCTGGCTGCATCCACACTAACAGCGGCAATATGCTGGATTTGCGCAGAGATGGAAAGTGGTTAGATCGCTCTTTTTATACGCTCTGTGAAAAGCTTCAGATTGTTGATAAATGCAAAACACACTGCACCAGATCAGGCAGCGTTTAATTTCCCCTGCAAGTCCAGGTTGAGCTTATCCAAATGTGAGAACACATCAACCAAAAACGCCAAGTCCAGGAGCCACATTGGGTCTGAGAGCTGAGGATAATTATTTTTCTTTTCTACCCAAAAATCTTTTATGGCTCCCAAAAGTTGGTAAAAAGAGGAAACCACTTTTCCTCTGGACAGCCACCCTCCACCGGCAAATGCAAGGTAAGTCACGTGCAGATCCGGATCAATTTCAAAACGAGATTTTTGAACTGCCGATGATGGACGTGCGTACGAATATAGTTTCACGATCTCCAGTACGGGTTTCATGCGTGGTCTAAATTGAGTGTTTTTGCCACAAGTTGTTCACGATTTATGATACAGTGGGAAGTTCCCAAAATCGGGAAATCTGTGCATCACTCTTGCAAGACCCACAAGTCCATTCACAGATCCAATCATTGAGATGTTCCATCTGTGGCTATGGAGGTGAGCTTATCTAGAGACATTGTCTTCTCTGAATACGTCCATCATTTCTTCTTTCATGTCAATGCCGCGTGTTCGTCTTTTAATGCACAATATCGAGAAGCTGTTCTTTAAAGCCTTACCGTCCTGGAGAAATCATACGGGCAAATATTGTCCCGCTGTGCTGGTCCTGTATGTCGCATGACTCGTCTAGAGCGACACTAAAATATGCACAATTTTGCCAGATCTGTGCGGAGATCAGATTCAATCACTTTGTTTATGTCTTATTCTGGTCTCACAGTGTGACTGACAGCTGAAGATCTTTTAGTTTGTATTATCTGGAGTTAAGGTTTCAATCACATCTTTCAAGCACTGTTCACAAAATCACCTTCACTGTATGGGTTTTTTATGACGTGATATATTCGTTTGTAGGGCAATCACCCCCCATACAATCAACCCCCGGGCTAGCCACCCCCCTGACACCCCCCCCTGGCTAGCACCCCCCCGTGCCAATCACCCCCTGAGCCATTTACCCCCCGTTAGTAATAGATATTTCTCTTAAAGTCCACTTATGAAGTTAACACTGGGTTTCTACTAATAACAAATGTACGTCACTGGTTAGCACGCACACAGTTCTTTAGAATTGGATTTTTTTTCTAACTTAAAACGTGCATAATTTGCAAATTTTCGTGTCTTAGACCATAAATCGGGGCTATTTTATGTACATAATTGACAATCATACAGTTGAAACCTATCACGTCAAGATTTTTATTTATCGCTATATATCCTAACTATTTTTAGATTAACTGTGTGCGGGCTAACCAGTGACGTCACATTTGTTAATAGTTAGAAAACAGTGTTAACTTCATAAGTGGACTTTAACAGATTATGAAGTTAACACTGTTTTCTATCTACTATTAACAAATGTGACGTCACTGGTTAGCACGCACACAGTTAATCTTAAAAAATAGCTTAGGATCTATAGAGATAAAAAAGATCTTGAGTTGATAGGTTTCAAACTGTATGATTGTCAATTTGTACATACATAGCCCCGATTTATGGTCTAAGACACAAATTTGCAAAATTATGCACGTTTATTTTAAAAACATCAATTCTAAAGAACGGTGTGCGTGCTAACCAGTGACGCAACTTTGTTATTAGTTAGAAAATAGTTTTAACTCATAAGTGGACTTTAAGAGATAATATCTATTACTACCGGGGGTAAATGTCCGGGGGGTGATTGGCACGGGGGTGCTAGTCCAGTGGGTGATTGTCGGGGGTGCTAGTCCGGGGGGTGATTGTCTGGGGGTGGTTGTCCTTATACAGATATATTCCCACGCCACTTTCTAGAGACAACTCACAGTTTCTTTTCTGGCATTTTGCTGAATGATGAAAGACTTGAGCTTGTCTTTTTACTGACTTTTCAAAGTACTCACTTGGTGCGTGCGTATTTCAGTGCCTTTGGGAAAGTCCTGTCAATATTAGCATGAAAATGCCGTGAAGATTTGACCTTGAAAATGTGATAATTGGAGCTCAAATTAAACAGAACGTTTTCCATTCTGTTCAATAAAAAATAAGCGTCCCTTCCCATTCTTCCAAGAAAGTCCGTTGTTTCTTCGTATTTTCGTTTAGCCCTTGCATTTTTCCATTTTGGATGACGAGTATAGCCTGCACTAGATTGCAATATGCAAAAATTTCCTGGCATTAATCCTTGGTTTTAATGAATACCTGATAAATAACAAAGGATTAAAGACTCTACTTGTCTTATTCTCGCTTGGATTCGTGGATAGGAAGCGCAGAAGATACCTATTGATCACAATCAGGTATGCATAATACAAGGTATGCCCATTGAAACTCCAACTAATAATCCCCGGCGTGCTCTAATTCAGTCCACTACTTCTTTACATTTCAGATTATATTGTTTTTGATAAGCTCTTGTTGATAATGAAATTGCTCTTAAGGAAGAATTAAACAAAGTGAGGTCTAAAAACAGCAAAAATGAGAACGGCAAAGAGCCGGCATTCCTATTGACCAAAGCCGCCTGAGGCTCGCGAGCCGCGTGTTCGCCACCCCTGTAGTAGATCGTCACAAATCAACAAATTGGAACGGCATTGATATGATAATAATAATATGATCGTTTCAAGGTCCATTATAAATTTATAGTTATTTGATTCATTCGTAAAAAAAACATCCTTATTCTTTTAAGTCTTTATTTTAAAATCTCCACTACGGATCATGCAAACGTAGTATAATCAAGAGTTTTATAAAACAAATTAATGCTTGACAGTTAGCAGAAATTATTCCAACGGTATCACCGATTTATTTAAAAACTGAAATAAGTGTTAGACCGTGCTATGGTTATTTGAAATAAGTACTTATATATATATAATATATATATATATATATATATATATATACAGGGTGGCGAACCAATTTTTCAGTAAAATGTAAGTTCAAATTGCGCCGCTGCTATTCGGTTTAAACCGTTTCAAGGTCCAGCTTAAAGCTTAGACAACACTAACAACTTTTGTGGTGAAAATCTTGATATTGCAGCGATGTCGAAGTAGGAGTCGAAAAGAGAAACGTTGTCCGTTCTCCTCCACGCTGGCGTTCACCCGAAGAAGGCTGCGAGACCATTGGAGTGACCGTGCACCGCCTACAACGTGAAGAAGCCATCGAAACAAGTCATGGCACTTCACGGGCAGCAGGAAGTGTGGCCACAACAAAAAACTAGATTCGGACCTCCTGGACGACATCAAGACCCGAATTGAGAATGATCCAACTACCTCAATGAGGAGCATGGCCAGAGAGCTTAATGTCCACCACAAGACCATCCAGATCGCCGTCCATGGCGATCTTGGCATAAATCTTTTGCCCGACCCCAAAACATCTCCTCACCGTCAAATGAAGGCAAGACGATTCGAACGATGCAAAAAAGTTCTCCAGTACTACAAGTCATCTGGCGGTAAAGTGAAAATTTTCTCCGATAAGAAGATCTTCACTTTGGACGCCGTAGTCAACCGTCGAAACGACCGATACCTTGCCACATCAATAATCATGTTGAGGGTCCTATCGAACAAACATCCACAGCAAACAATGTGCCTGGTGTCGTGGCGAGCGACGGGCAGAAGATGCCGCCCTACTTTTTCAAGCCCGGAGAGAAAGTCGACACTGCCGCCTACTACAAGGTCCTGAGATACCTGTGCTACCTTTGCTCAAGTTTACATACCCCTCCCAACTACACATGGACCCAGGATGGCGCGCACCACCAAGAAAGTCCAGGATTTCTGTCGTGCCAACATGGCCGTTTTCTGGCCCGCCGACATGTGTCCAATTCGAGTCCGGATTTAAACTCACTCGACTTTTTGTTTGGAGCGCTTGGGAGAGTCATGCCTGCAAGACTCTCACACAAATTTGACGTCGCTACAGCAAGCCATTGTCGAGGCCTGGGACAACTTGACCGAGGAGTATATCAAGAAGACTGCGCCAGCGTCCGACGTCGTGTCGAGGCCGTCAGCGCCAACAACGGAGGTCACATTGAATGAAATCACGCCTATGTGTACACTCTTCATCGTGTTTTTTGAATTTTTTGAATCGTTTCATTAGTTCAGAATATATCATCGATATTGTTTTCCTTAACAGTTTACTGAAAAATTTTGTTCGCCACCCGGTATATTATATTATATATATATATATCAGACTTTTTGTTTATCGCATTTGTTGTCGTTCGCGAGCTAATTATAATATTACATCCATAAACGTGAGTGAAATTGTCCATCCATCGATAGTGAAAGAATATCTGTTTTTTGTTCCTTAAGTAAAGTTATATATGTTCTTTTATATATATATATCTTACAAAGAAGCCTTAGAATTTGCTTTTATGTGCAAAATAAGTTATAAAAGTCAATATTAAACACTTCGAGCTAAGGATAACGTGTTAGGCACCAGTACGCATTGGAATTCGAAGAGCTTACAGAGAGGGGGGGGTTGGTAGCTCTTAGACTAATTAATATCATTCAAAAGCTTTTTTTTCGGCGTTGTCACGGTAAAAGGAAGTCCAGCTGGATGAAATAATGTATGCATGTTTGTGTATAATAGATTAAAACTTGAAAAAGGTTATTTCGCTTAAAAGCAATCAAAAGCGTTTAAAATTTATGGACTACAACAAAATGTTATTTTGTAGAAAAAACAAATTCTTACCGTTTTATTTTTTTTTTTTTTTTTGGTAGGGTGGGGATATAGGGGGGGGGGTTGGTGGGGGGGGGGGGGGATAATCATAACATTAAATACATGAAAGGAAATGTAAATATCTCTACCATATAATATATATATGGTTTGAATATATAATGATGCAGGAATAAATGTAGTTTTTGCAAGCAGAACATATAGATAAGACCTGTGTAAGTTTTTTATGGTTTAATTTTAATTTCCGATTTTGTTATAGTCCTCAATCTCAAATTCAGTACAATCTGAGTTACATCTATGATTCAGAATTTTGTATTGCTCTAAAGACCGATTTTGAAAAATAAATAATATTTGTTTAGATTTAGCGGTCAATATGCTTTCAAATTTTAACTTTCGTCTCTGACGCATACCTAATACATTATATGCGTCATTTTGTACGAGAGATAGCTTTTTTTTTTTAATGAAACATAGAACTATTTTTTTTATTAATTGAATATTTAGTATCACCAAGGTCTGAAAGCTGGTTAACCAATTCCTGAATTTAATAGAAATTCAACCAAGGTCTTTTTGATTTATCATCTAAAGGTTTACTAAACTTAAAACTACTATTTTACTTTGAGCGAACAAGTCATCTTTACAGGCGAGGAAGTTAAATGGATACAAAAAGCTATGAATAAGCTAACAATACTCACTCCCTTTCTTGCTTTGTTTTACTAAAACTTTTTTATTAAAAACATCAACATACTTGTGTATAACCTTCGATTTCCTTTAAAGTATAATTTATTATTGGTCTGTAACGTCCACCATTTGAAGAAATTTTGCGGAAAACTTAATTTTACAAAAATTTAAAACTTGACATCGTTGTGCGACCTCGTAAATGTTGACCGATTTTGTTCCAACTTTGTATGTCCTTGTCTCTTTTCTCACCAGAACAGAAAATCCACAATTTTGCTAACATTTCAAACATTTGAAAATATACCAACCCTAATATTATGGATACTAATATACGTCAAACCATAAATAACCATTTTAGCATAAAATTTACATAATAAAATATATTTATTAATTAACAATTATAATGAGTGAGATGTTTCTGCTTATATAATAAAAAGTAATACATATATTTACATGTATTCCATCAAATGAAATGCATCACACATATTCTCCCCCATTGTATAGGTATTTCTACCGAATATCAATTAACCATAAGTTTCCTCCTTCATAATTTGTATATGTAAACAAAAAACTGATTTATCTCTTTCATGCAATGTGAAGCCCTCCTTTCACTGCTTTCTTATTTGTAATAATAGAACAAGATGCTGCCTGGAGTTTACTTGATTCCAAGTGTTTATCTTAGTTTTCAATGTACTTTGTATGAGTACAAATATACATTAGGTATGTAAGCCTTGTCCCATATTTTTTTCTTCTTATGATTATTTGATATAATTTAGGACAAATAAATTGTTTAAGTAAACTATATAAAACATTCTCTAGAGGAATCTCTGTTTACCTCAAACTTGCCCATAAGTTACTAACTTTATTATTCACAAGAAGGATAAAGATAGAATCGGAGAACATAAAATATGTTTCTTTAAGTAATTAATAATCCCATCAATGTTGGGGTGCAGGTTCAAATCCCGGGAGGGGATGGTCCATTTTGGTCTACTCTTCATTGATAAGATCCTAGGTTTGATAGACTAATTTAATATTATAATGCTTATTTATATCCCACCGGATGCAACCATATAGGCAAAAAAATCCCTTAGATTATCAAAGAGTAGACTTGTTGAAGTATCATGATTAAGATTGATTATATTATATAATATTTCAAATACAATTAACTAAGACGTTGATTAAAACATTAATTAAAAATACTATAAAAATAATGTAGTCGTAGGGATTAAACATGAGACAGGTAATAATAAAGGGGTTTAAGTATATTTAAAAAAGGTAATGGTAATAATAAGAGAAGAAGAAGAAAAATAGAAGAAGGCGTCAAGGCAGTAAGATGAGGTGTGAAGCTCCATTTGTAAAGAAAGAGAGCTCCTCCACCCAGGGACGGCGCTACACCGGGGACTAGGGGGTGCTATAGACCCGTAAAAAATATGTGTAGCCCCAGTTAAGCCCCTGAAGCACTTTATTTTATATCTTTTCAAGTTAAAAACATTAAAAGTTCACAAGTAGCCATTCTGTTCCAATTCAGTTCCCGCTTCGTGTTTGTGCTGTACCCCATTGGTGTACCCTATAACCTGTGTGTGTGCGTGCGTGCGTGTGTGAGGAGATGCGGGGGGAGTCTTTTGTTTATACTCCGCGTTTAAGCCTACAATCCATGCACCTGCAATATCAAATTGGTAGCCCTTCACATGAATCCACACCCAAGAAGTAGCCCTCAGTTAAAAAAAGGTTGGTGACCCCTGCTCTAAAGTCCCCCAATCTTTTGCTGGAGACTGCCACCGACCTCGCACACTCTGTCATCACGGGCCTAAAAGAAAAGCGCACAGAGGACTCTTGGAGAGCCATATGGAGCAGGCAGAGGCCCTGTGCGCAAAAGTCGGTGTCGCAAAACCCCGCAGCTCCAACAAGAGAAGAGACAAAAGCCTCGCCATCTGCAGGAATATGTAGTTGAAGCTCCAATTCAAACAGAACATCCATCCATGTCCTCTCCGGATGAACTCCGAACATCCTCATTCTACCCTGTTATTGACCGACTAGTGAATGAAATGACACGACGGTTTTCAACAGAAGCAGGTGCAGTTCTCATGGGCACGTCAGCCCTCAACCCCAAAAATACCACATTCCTTGAAAAGGAGAGCCTTGAGCCCATGGCGCAGTTATATGAGATCAAAAGGACGATCTGCTGGCCGAGGTGCACCAAATGCGACGGCTCTCAGAAAGAAAAAAGAACATGGTGAAACAGTCAGCAGTACACTGGAATTTCTGTCCATGCTCAAACCTTACAAAGACTCCTTTGAGGACATCTATAAACTTTTATGCATATCTGGTACACTGCCTGTAACCTCCGCTTCATGCGAGTGCAGTTTTTCCTGCATACGGCGCGTAAAAACCTACCTGAGAAACAGAATGGCAAATCCTCGACTCAGCAACCTTGCCTGCCTATCCATACACGCAGAAAGAACCAAGTCCCTGGATGTCCAGAAGATTATAGACTCATTTGCACTCAACCACAAAAACAGACGCATCGTTCTACACGGCACATAGGCTACACTTGTCGCATTTGGATGTTGGTTATTGGCAGGTGCATGGGTGCTGTCCGGTGCTGAATCTGTCACCTTTGCACGTGAAACATTTTTGCCATTACCTTGTAGTCGCTGTATTAGGCTTAGTTATTTTGTTGAATATTCTTTGGCTAAATAAAACTACTTTTATGTCAAACATGCTCGTGCTGTGTATCATAGCTTTTTTTTTTTTTTTTTTTTTTCCAAATCTCCTTTATTATTTAGAATGTTATATAAAAAGTATATATAAATAAAATAAACATTATAGTTTATAATAAAATATCTAAATAAAAGGCGTTACAATAATAACATCACAAGAGCTGATTAATTAAAATGTTTCATTATTCTATTCAAAATTTTAAAATATCTCTTCGACTTTGAAGGGTAAAACTTGATGATGTTTCCAGCACTTATCCATGAATCATTGGTGTCGGATGGAATCTTGAGGCTGAAGGCGGTATATCGGGCGGCAGCAGAAATCATCGCGGAACGAAGGATTTTGGGGTTTAAGATTTCCCTTTTTGATAAACAGCTCGCAATGTATGCTTTGCAATTTAACAAAGAAAACTCGATTGCCTTGCTTTTGGGAGAGCGGAATCTATTGTTTTTTGAAAGCCCAAATAAAACTGTTGCTTTTAGATACTTATTGGCGACGTTCTCCAAACCCTTCAAATTGATGGACAGGAACTTTTTAAGGTAGCAACAAATGGACAGTCGACAAAAGCATGCTCTACGTCATTGTATAGTTTGCCGCAATTTAAACAATGCGAATCGAAGGATATGCAGTCGGCCGATATCTGCAATTGAGCCGTGAATTTCTTGTCATCGTATATTCTTGTTATAGATGCAAATATCCTTAATCTCCAATTTTCCGGGAGAGACAATCTTTTTAAATGGGCGTTGGCTACAACCTCGGCTTCCTCACGAAAACTTACTGATGACATTTTGAGGTGCCATGGACAAGGAGGTTTATGGAGACGAGCAGTTCTTGTTAACGAAAAGTGAAAACGGCCATCCCTAAATACAGAATTAGGTGTCGTATTATGAACTGTTAAAATTTTGTTCCTAATTGCATTTTCCTCCAATTCAGGCGGATTGCCTAAATTTTTGAAAAAGAATTTTTTCTTGGAGTGTTGACGGATAATATCCACCGTGGACTCACTTTGAAAATTTGGGGTACATTTCCAAATAACTCGTTGTGCTGCAGCCCAAGTCTCTGATAACGCTACAGTATATATATTCGTTAGATCTGTTCCAAATAGGAGACGGAAATACAGATCGGTATGAGTTATAGTTCTCCTCCATTCCATATCCGGATGTCTGGAGATGTTTATAAAAACTTTAATATATATTCGTGGAATTATATGGGATAAAAGAGCAAGACCTCCACCAATTTGTTTTTTAGGTCTCTTCAAAGTTGGAAGGTAGCGCTTATGAAAGAGTTTAAGGAGCCAAGCCTCCTCCTCAAGCATAGCTCTTTCTGCTATAATAGGAGAAACGGAAGCTTTGTATAGAACAATAGGAATGATCTGCGAATTGTAAAGATCAATTCTCGTTTGAAGGTTATACTGCCTCCAGCTTGATATCCTATTGTTGATTAGCCCAGCCATTTGATTCCAATTATTTCTGTGAATGCCTTCAGATCCCCAGTCGACTCCTAATATTGAAACTCTATTTTTTATAGAGCAGCCACCAACTATTTTACCCTCCACAGGACTCCACAAACCTATTGGTAAAATGAAAGTTTTGGAACGATTTATTTCCAAGCCAGACCTTACTTTGAACTTTTGGAATGACATCAAAAGAATTTCAATTCGTTTTATTAATTGTGATTCGGAGTTGGCTTCAATAGTTAGGGTTATGTCGTCCGCGTAGAGATCAATAAGGTGTTTTGACTTACATAATTGGACACCAAAACCACCATATTTTCGTTGTAATCCCATCACAAGCTCTTCAATAGCTGCTATAAAGAGCAAAGGTGCAGATGGACATCCTTGCCTACAGCTCCTTTTTAACAGAATTGGTTTACTCTCCATGCCTCCGAGGGTAATAACAGAAGATCCGTTAAGTAAAAGAGATCGCACAGGATTGAAAAACTCTTTGGGGAGCAATTTTCTCACTGATCGGAGTATTTGTTGGTGGGAAATGGAATCAAAAGCTTTTTTGAAATCTATTCCCACCACAGCTCCATATTTTCCTCTAGATCTCACCGACTCAATCACAGCTTGAATATTTCGGGAGACGTCATGTATTTTTCGATTTCTTAGAAAACCCTTCTGGCTATTTCCAATTTTTTTATTGAGCTCCTTTTCCATTTCTTGAGCCAAAACTCCGGAAAGAATTCTATAAGATTGATTGAGAACAGTTATGGGTCTCCAATGGTTTATTTCTGTCCCATTTCCTTTCTTGGGGATAAGAACTATTCTTCCTTTTGTGAGCGATCTCGGTAGCCTTCCATTTTTTTCCATTGATTCTCCCAGACGAAGAAGAAAAGGAGCTGTTTCTTCCGGAAAAGATGTATAGATTTCTCCAATGACACCATCAACGCCAGAAGCCTTTTTTGGATTAAATTTCTTTTTGATGTATGTTTTAATCCTATCCAGGGTAAAAATTTTACAATGCTTAACATTCATTTTTCGAGGAAAGTATACATTGTTAGAGTAAACGATTTCCTGAAATTGTGAATAGAAGCAGTTTAAAATATCGTTTGGCCGAGTCAAGACTCTACCCTTGTCCTTAATTTTTGAAATCGAATTTGCAGAGAATTTTTCTTTTGGCGATAAGTTTTTCGTCCGTGTGTAAGGGTTACTTTCTGCTTCAACTTTTTTTGTCATTTCCGATTCCGCCACTTCAGCAATTCTAAAAGAGTTAATCACCTCCGCTGAGAATGTTTGGAGAAATAACGAACGTTTACTAAGTGTGAGGTCCATTTTCTTCTGTCGTTCTTTTGCGTGCTTCCAGCGTTTATATAGAAAGTCTAAGGTAGATATACGAACCACTCTATTAAAAACAGTGGCAATCTTATCTGACGACAAAGAATGACTGAAGCTCTGTATCAAATTTTTCCTTAGCTTATCTCCAAATTTAGGTTCTTTGGTAACCCACTTTGGAACTTTAAAGGACTTTTTACATTGGGAGAAATTCATCTCAATTTCTAAAATGAAATGATCTGAAAAAGGCTCTGGTTTATAGGCTGTACCTTTAATTTGTCGAAACACTGACGGTGAGACCAAAGCGTGGTCAATTCGCGAAGATTGGGATCCTCTCTTCCATGAAATGAGCTGCTGGGGACTGTTTTTCTTTACGCCGTCGATTAAATTAAGTTGAGCCATTAAGATGTTAAGCAGATGCAAATTAGGATAATTCCCATCTTTTTTGTCTAAATCAACATTTAGATCACCGACAATTATTAAAGGAATATCTTTAAAGGTTGTGGAATCCATTATTGACTTAAAGAATAGTGGAGAATGTTCGTTGGGTCCGTACGCGTTAATAATACAGAAATTCATGCTATTAGTCGATACGTACAGCTTATGCCAATCGCTCTGCATAGAATGTTCCTCAGCACACTTCACTGTTTTAATCCTTTTTGTGATGAAGGTGAGTACTCCTCTTCTCGAATTTTTCCCAGTGAAAAACACATGGTAGCGCCCGGGCTTACATATCAAACATCCAGTAGGACACGATGAAGAAACTTCTTGTTTTATATCCTGCAGGCAAACTATGTCGGGGTTCGAAGAAAAAATAGAGTTAAGAAGAGCGTGACGGCGTCTCCTATCCATACCTCCTCTCGTATTGAGAGAGACGATCCTCTTGAGGCCCATATTCGATTTTATGTCGATGGATACGTTATTAGTAGAAAAATCCGTGATTCGTGTCTGTAGAAAGCTTGGACAAAAGGAGTTCATTAGGGGTTTATTAATATAATTTTATACGTTCTTCTAAAGGGATTCTATTAATGTCTGTAGATGGGACTCTGCAATGCAGTTACAGACATTAATTCTTCGGAATTTTCTTGGGGTTAATTGGTGACTTGTCCCCCGCGTCTCTGTTTCTTTTGGAAGATTGGGATCGAGTCCTATCTTTTAAAATAGCATCAGAATTCAAATGTGCCGGCTGAAACCTTTTTGGATTCTCTCTTCCTCTTGAATCGAGTTTCCTTATTTCAGATGATTGATTCTCCATTAGTGGTGCCCCTGATATGGGAATATTGTTATTTGTTACCACCACGTAATTATGAGAAGTAGATACATCTATTTCCTTCTCTGCTTCGCCTTGCACAACGTTGTTATCTTCAGTGGGGTTAGGAATATCTTCACTTAAGCTCGATTTATTGGTTCCTTCATCTTCTCTTTCATTTGTTACTTCCTCCACAGAGGCATTGTCGATAGGGTTTCTGAAACTGAATTAGATGTGGGAGTTGTACGTGGTTCCACGACTTCTTCCGTTCTTGAGATGTCAGAAGACAAAGAATCACTCGGTTCATCGATTCCTTTTCTTTCTTGAGTTAGTCTCTCGTTCATATCTTTTTAAGGGCCTTTTCATATTCAAACGTCTTTACTCGTTTTTGTGTACAATGATGCTTCATATGACCGAAATTGAAACATCTTTGACATTGAAGCTTTACACCAAAGAATTTTAATTTTATTAAGAACCCCTGAAATGGGACTATTGAGGGATGACAGTAGGGTCAGCGACCATCTCAACTATATAGTCGCTGTCTCTCCAAACATTCCAGAAATCAGGGTATTTTTCCTCTGCCTTCTTATCAGTTGGATTTTTCTTTGGATAATGGTCCACAATTTCCCCGAATTGACCAATCCATTTCACCAGACGCGATTCGTCAACTCTTTTATAGGTATGACCATTGTTATTTCAACTCTTTTCTTGTCTACTGATATCTTGTCAACTCCTTGAGTTTACAGGAGATATCCACAAGCACTCCATCTTTGTTCATAACTTCCATTCGAGGTTGAATTTTCAAGTCTTCAATTCTCGCTCTGACATCAATTGGGAATTTAGAGTAAATACAAGCCATTCCCAGGCCAAATCTTGGATTTGCACCAGCAATCTCATGCGTCTTAAAACCAAACTGAATGGCCAAATCATAGATATCTAAGTGCTTCACATTGTCATTTCTAAAAGGATTTCCATCAGCATCCTCTAGCAAAATGACAAAAGTCTCCCACATGAAGTCTCCATGCATATTAAAAGAAAATATTTCCTTCTCTCTATTGTTATTCTTCTTTTTAAGAACGTCCGCGTAGCGACTTCTTTTTTTACTCATATCTTCTTCATCAGGGGGTTTGTCTGTAGGTAAATTATTATTTTCCATGACCTCCTCAGGTCTTTAGCCTGCTAAGACTTGGTAGTAGCAGAGAAAAGGAAGAACAATAACACAAATACTCCGTAGAGTCAAGAGCAGGGCAGAAGAGGGAGCAATAATAAAAAGGGAGAAGAAGAAAAAAAAAACCCTTCTTCCCTTAAAGTCCCAGGAAATTTAAAACAAAACTCAACAATTCGGCATGAAAAATTGAGTTTGGGCTTATATACAATATCTCACCGATAGTCACGAGTTCCTGGAGTACGTGGATCCCAAAATTTTGCCCCAATATTGCGTAATACTAGTGGAAAACAGAGGATATCCGCGGAGTCACAAAAAAACACGTGTGCACAAACACAAGAACTAAGTTTTTCATAGCGGCGTATTGAAAAAACAAGATAAGCTTCTATAAAGTAATGAAGTCCTGAAATAAATATTTTTCTAGACACACCAGTATTGGTAAAGCTCCCCCTTAGCACCGGGATGAGAAAAAATCCTCGGCGTCGTGCCTGCCTTCACTGGAATGAACATGTGGGCGCGTCGAAGATCTCCAAGCTTCTTCTTGCCACAGCAAACAATCCCAATGGAAGAGGAGCTCCCTAAACTCTAGCGGCATTAAAGATGCCCCGGACAGTCGAGATGATGTGTTCTGTTGTGTATAAGTCCCTTATGCTATAATAACTATAATGTTAATAAGGGTATCCCATACTCGTCGGATTGGGAATAGTAGGGCAGGATGTTCTCGGATATTATACAATGTACTTTATTATATAGGAGGGGTACTGTAGGTAAGACCATGCCTTAGGAAGAACTAAAATACGTAGGTACATAAACAATAATACATAATGACGCAGTACGCTGCAGGGGTACCATACATCATCACGAAACCTAAATATATAACATCACCCCATCAACGACGCGGCGAGGACGGAGTTGATTTAGGTGTCGAGTCTTCAGTTCTTAGGGAGGATAGCGCAGGACATTGAAGTCTATCTGTGTCGTCGATGGCGTCGTCAGGAGGATCCAGGGGACCGCGGGAGAGGGCATCTGCGTTGAGGTTTAGACTACCCTTCACATGCGTGATCTCGTAGCTAAACATTGCTAGGCGCAGTGCGAAGCGTGATAGCCGAGCCGTGACAACTAGGGGAAGCTCTTTCCTGGGGTTTAGAATATACTCCAACGGCTTATGATCGGTTCGGATGGTGAACTTACGACCCAGGAGGTGACGTTCGAATCGATTGAGCCCAAACATGATTCCGTAGCTTCCCGATCAATCTGGGAGTAATTCTTTTCGGCGGCAGAGAGTTTACGCGAAGCAAACGCGATAGGACGGTCCACTCCATCGATGACGTGAGACAAGACGGCTCCGAGTCCAATCGGAGAAGCATCGGTGGAGAGGTAGAGAGGCAGCACAGGATCGTAGTACGCCAAAATGGGTGCATTAGAAAGGGTTTTCTTAATGGTCTCGAAGCTTTCCTCTGCTTCTTTAGACCAGGCAAAGTCAGTGGTCGGTTTTGCTAACTCGTGCAGAGGCGCAGCAACGAGGGAGAGATTCTTCAGGAATTGGCCATAAAATTGCACTAGGCCCAGAAAGGATTTAACTTGCGATGAGGTAGACGGGGTAGGGAATTCTAGTACAGGACGCACCAGGTTTGGATCCAGTGCTTTCCCTTGCTTGGACACCTTAAACCGAGGTAGGTGAGTTCATGTGTCCCAAAGATACATTTTTTAAGGTTAAGATGTGCCCCGGCGGCACTGAGGCGTTCGTAGATCTTGCGTAAGGTAACCTGGTGCTCCCTCATGGACTTAGAGTAGATTAAAAGATCGTCAATGTAAATTTTGACGTTTCCAATGCCGTCCAGCAGCTTTTCCTGCGCCGCCTGGACTATGCTGGGGCAGAAGAGAGACCGTAGGGAAGAGCTTTATATCGCATTAGACCAAGAGGAGTATTTATGGTCAACAGGTCCTTTGACCGGGCGTCGAGCTCGTACTGCTCATAGCAGTGTCGAAAGTCGAGCTTACTGAACACCTCGGCACCAGACAGGTCTCCAAATAGCTCGTCTGGATGAGGTAGAGGGTAGAGGTGTTTCTCTATTACTGGAGAGATCGTGCAGGTGTAGTCTGCACAAATTCGTACCTTTCCCTCCGGTTTCAGAACTGTAACTATAGGTGACGCCCATTCCGAAGATTCCACTCTCTCTAAGGTTCCTCGATCGACCATGCTCAGGAGTTCTTCTTTAACCCTGTCCCGGAGCGCGAGCGGAACCGGACGGGCTCGTAGGTACCGTGGTTGTGCGTTTTCTTTGACATGTACCACGGCTTTCGTATGGTTCATAGTGTGGGCTTCCGATTCTTTGAAAAGGTGGTCAAATTCTTTGTTGAGGACTTCGAGGGAAGGCTCTTCTAGGTTCAGTTGATTACAGAGAAAAGAAGGTCTATGGACTGTTACAAGTCCCAGGTCGATGCAGGCTTGAGACCCTAGGATAGGTTGCTCGATGTCCGTGACGAGAAAGGTGAATGATTTGGGCCTCGATCCTTTTAGGTGAAGAGGGAGGTGGACACTCCCGAGGGTAGGGATTCTGTCACCTCCAAAAGCAAAGATGTGACCCTCGTGTTTCTGAGTCCTCTCAGCAGGGACGAAACGGCGAGGAAGGACGTTGACGTTCGCGCCCAAATCGAGCAGGAAGGTTACCGATTGCCCCTCCACCACGGCATTCACAAAAGCCCTTTTTGAGGCTCCCGAGTGAGGAAGCTCTGCCACTTTAGACACGACCGAGTTGCTCATTTCGCAGCAAGATGCAAAATGGTTCATGCGTCCACACTTGTTGCAAGTTTTTCCATAAGCCTTGCACTGAGACTTCAGGGGCATGTGCATCCCTGCACAAAATTTGCATTTTATCGGCTTCTTGGCAGGAGTCTGGGGGTTAGGCTTTCCCCCACACGACGGGTACCCTTCGGACCCTTATACTCCGATGCGAGGACCGACTCTTTAATCATCTCCTGTGAGTGGACTTCAGCAGACTCCAGTGCCCGGCCCAGTTGGAGGACTTCGTCCAACCGGGATAACCGCTTCTCGAAGACCAACTGCCGAAATTTAGAAGACGTGGTATTCTTGATCATGGAAGCGACCAGGGCATCCTCTTCACACGGAGCATTGCAGGATGCGCACAACAGCTTACAGAAACGGGCTTGTACCCGAAGGCGTGTGGCGAAGTCGTCCAAAGGTTCGCCCACGAGCTGTTTAATTTCTCCAAGACGGTATCTCTCAAAGAGAATAGACTCCACAGGTGAGAACGCATCATTCATAGCTCTCAGGAGGGCGGAGTACTGGTCCTCATCCTCTGCAGGAACCACAGTTAGAGTTTTCCTCCACTGCTGCACCTCCGATCCGGCACAGTGGAGAAGGAGTGCTGTCTTGCGTTCCGGCGAGAGTTCCCCGAACAAGGAAACATAGGTCTGGAACTCATCCGACCACGCAGCCCAGCGATGACCTCTACGAGGCCCTACCAGCGAGAAGGAAGGAGGCTGTGACACGCCCAGGTTGCTAGAGGTGGAGTAGGTAGGATTGGTGAGAGGGCTACTTCAGGTTCTTCTGCAGCTTCGGCTGAGAAGTCAAAGGATGTGGGGTCATTCCCACAGGCAAGGAGGAAGTCCTTGATGAGGCGCGCGAGCTCCAGCTTCTTCATAGAGGTGAGTTCTTCCCGTCCTGGCATAGCTCCATGCGGACGCATTCCGCTCTGAGCTCGGCTAAGGTGAGACGTGCGAGTAGTTTCCTCATTTTCGTCGCCAGATGTTGTGTTTAAGTACCTTAATGATAATAATAACCTATGTTAATAAGGGTATCCCATACTCGTCGGATTGGGAATAGGAGGCAGGATGTTCTCGGATATTATACAATGTACTTTAAATATAGGGGGGTACATGTAGGTAAGACCATGCCTTAGGAAGAACTAAAATACGTAGGTTACATAAAAATATACATAATGACGCAGTACGCTGCAGGGGTACCATAATCATCACGAAACTAAATATTTTTCCTCCTCATAAGGTTCGTGAAGAAATTCTTAAATAAATGAACCATGTCGAAGAGAAGGAACAAGGGTTGTCCACCATCCTCCTCATTTGATATTGAGACCTTTAGACGCCCATCACAAAGGATCTCTGAGTAGAATCTTCGGTTTACCGAATGTCCATCGCAGATTGATGCGCGTACTGAGAATCCAGCCTCTGCTGCGGCCTCTCGAGCAGTTTTGTGTAGCTGAGCTAATAGTTCTGCATTTAGCTTCACTACTGGATATAGGCCAACGATATCCTTGTATTTACCGCAAATACTTGTGATTAGGAAGGCCAAAACAGTCTTTGTCGGCTCCATCTCCTCATATCCAAAGAAGGCGCCGTTGGAATATTCGACTCTTTTTGCTGTAGCCACCTCATCCACTAATAGGGCAACAATTTTCTCACGTTCATCAAGCTTTCTGGCCCTCGCCTTCAGATACGCTTTGGTTCCTTCACTGACACCTCTCTCCACCGAGAACGCACTGCTCAAACGGCGAAGATGAGAACTACTTGGCAAGGTAAGGAAACCATCTCGGAGAATCATCCTGTAGAGTGATGTGATTTTCCCACAGACACGCCACTGCCAACAAAGTGGGAGAGTATCTCCTTGCATTTTCCTTCCGTGAGAGCAGATTGAGTTGCTCCATAATGAATGCGACCTTCTTTTTCGTGTCCTCGGAGCAGTCTTCACATTGATAAATTGTTTGAGCAAGGACTTGGTAGCACTCTTCAAAGGGATCGTTTTCGGTCTTTATAATCTTCTGATTGTTCCTTGCATAGGCAATAAGGTTAATCAGTTGCCCAGAGCTTGATAGCCTATCATCCTTGATGATGTGTGAAAAAGACCTCCGAGATAAGACTTTACGGCCAATCCACACTTGGAACGTGAGGTCGTTGAAAATCTCAATTGCGAAGATCAATTGAGGAGGGCTGTCATCCTCAGACAAGGCTAGCTGACAGATAAGGACAACGTTATCCTTCTTCGTCACAAGAACATCAGGGAAGCATGAGAGATCCAGACGCTCCATCATATCGTCCACTGAGAAGAAATTCTCTCCCTCAAGAAAGGCTTCAGCTTCCTTTTCGAGCCTCAGAAAGGTTTTTTCATGCCGAGTCTGACAACTGTTATCACTTCTTGGCTTGTGCTTAGGCTTTGAATAGTAAAATGGAAGGTTTGGGAAGAGAGTTGGGATAGCCTCCTTGACTAATAGCCGGGAGACGAGGGCGCTATTCATCCGCTTCCTCTTCCTCTGTGGATTGGAGTCCAAAGATTCTTTTTTGAAATCACTATCCACAAAGTGAAGGCTGCAGACAACCGAGTATTTACTCGGCTCAAAATTTTCCCTCGGTATGGCTGCCTTCCAGGCTTGCCTCAGGTCTGGGTCCGCAGGGAAGTGATGACAAGACACGCCGGGGTCCTTGTGGTTATTGTACCCGGTTTGGCATTGGGGAACACAACACTTATTCACCATGTTGGAAGAGTACTATGCCTGTAATTAATTAAAGTTACAATTAAAAACACAAGCCATTGCCTTTTGAAACAATTACCGAGGTTGTGGGTCGAAAAGAAAACGCCTAGGGACCACTTCACTCATCCAACGCCGAGTACTCACTGAACTCGCTTTTTCAAAGCTGTTATTGAATACAAGGTAGCACAATCGTGATCAAAAACATTCAGAGCACCTCCCATTTCGTGACGTGATAAGGATGATTTATTTACGTCAATAGAAGTTCCTAGATAAGATATTTACGTATTTACATATTATAATTTATAACTTATGACGTCAAAAAGAAATGCCCTTCGCGCGCGCTTAAAAAATCAGAATTGAACTGACTTGATATTATTTGCCTCCTTTTCTTCTTTTTTTTCTATCTTCCTACGTCTTCATTTCTTCGGCCTTTCGAGGTATGCTTCTAAAACAATATTTTTGAAGTGCACAGTCCGTGAAACATTATGCAGTCCGAGCTTTAAATAACCCAAAGAAAATGGTAGGTACTTCCACTTCGACACTTTTTTCAGAAAGGCAAATAGGACTGAAAAGGATCGTGGACAATGATCACCCATCCTACTCTACTAGTCTTGTTCCTGCAAACTACTTATACTTCAAACTATCATAATGACGATGACGAGGAGATCGTCTACACGAGCGTCCATAAGGAGTGGACCCGGGTAGGGAAGACAATACCGGAAGACAGTTCCATGAGGTCTTTGGGAAATGGCATGATATATTTGTATCGACAGAGGTCAGATGAAATATTTGTCACACTGGATTTGTTATAATCTAAATTATTTTAATGTTTTTTTCGCAATATACACCCTCGTACTTCTGGTGACCAAAATTATGTTATTTCAGAAAAAATTTCTTAAAAATAAAGGTAAATAGTAGTCCTATAATAGATAGTTTATTTCATAATATAGTGAATGAAACTATATACATCAAAATGAATATAAAAATGCTAGTAATTCAGACAAATGCAGTATTTCTTGAGATTTAAAATGGCCGGAAAAACCTTTTGCTCTCATCTAAAGACAACGTTTATTTATTTTATTTTTTGTGACTTTAAATGTATATATATATAATACTACATAAATACTTAATTATTGAATATATTTTAAGAAATACTTAATTGCGATCCTAAATGTATTTATTAATATTTTAAAAGTCAGGAAAATATTTTTTAAGTTTTTGATTTATCAGAAAAGTCAACCAAGGAAGCAAGGAAAAAAATAATCACCTTAGTTATAGATTCTATTCGTTTTATAAAATTTAATGATATATTTCCGACTAAGAGTGAGTATAATTGTTAAATTACTCAAAAGTGTGTCATAAGGGATAATCAATAATATTAAAATATTCTTTTGTTGGTCTGTTCTTTCGTTTCCATGAGTCCCCCAAACGATTCATATATATCGACAAAATTTTCAGTGAATATTTTTTAGGGCTCAGGTAGTGTTTGTGGGGGAGTGAACATTTCTGGTAAATATATTATCGCATGTATATTTTATTCGTCATAACGTTTTTTATTTCTTAAAAGTTTGAGGTCATATATGGAACCAACATATTGTGGATGGCTTTGAGGTGTTTTTTAGATTATTAGTTGTTTCCAGGAAATTCGTTTCCAATATGTTTATTTTATATAAGCAAGCGATTTCTACGATTTCTTAACACTGAAGCGTTAGATTTGGACAAAATTTTATGAGGAAGATTTTGTGTTTTTTAGAAATATTTTTGAGTTATTTTAAACAAGTATATCTACTAATTAACATCGTTTATTTGTTCATTCGGTGTAATCGAGTATATTTCTTGCCATTGGGCATATTAGTTACATTTGTAACTAGTCTAAATATATAAATAATAAAGAAATAATAAAATTATTAATCATATAAAAATATAAAATAATAAAAACAAAATGCCCATGCAGAATGGATTATATGGGGACGCTGCGTCCAATGGCCCTAGCTGCGGTCCTGGCTGTGTGAAGGGTAGTGGCCGACCTCAAGGCCTTAGACAAGTTCCACACAGATATTGCGTGACATGCAAAAGTAGCTGTCTCCTGCTCAAATTTTCTTAATTATATATTGATCCCCTTTTCTATGAATAAATTTGAGGAGCGAAGGAAATATTGAGTCAAAGAGGTCATTCCAGGAAAATCCTGGGCAACGCCGAGTAGCAGCAGTTAGTAATCATATAATTATTAAAAGATATTAAAAAATATCCTGAAAAATAAAGTTAAGTTCTTATTTGAGGTTCTTTGAAATCTTCAACTAATGATAATATTTATTCATCAAACATGATATATATTATATACATCAAATTAAATAAACAACATATCATAAGAATATCAACACCATAAAAATAAATATTAAAATAACATTCAAGTATTTAAATATAAGATAGAAAACTAAACAGCAAAAGAATTGATTTTGATTCATTTAATTGAATTCCTTCTCCGTTCATTCGAATGCAGCTAAGCAACGTTCATTTTGTGAATGGGAGCTGATAATTGGAAAATTGTTACGGATAAGTTTGAACGAACCTTTAAATTATCGAATCATTATGCAAAACATTGTCCTTATGAATAATTTGAGGTCCTTTAGATAAAAAAGAGATAATTGGCATGAATAGTGAATGGGTGTTTTTAAAGCCGTTGATATTTGTTTACACTTGAATATTTTAAGATAATGCTTATCTCGTTAGTAGTTATCATTGGACAAGAAAACATCAGATCACACACAGAGAGACACACCTACATAAGGTGCAGTGAATATTAAGATTAACAAGAATATCAACAATATGACAACGGGCAAAGTCCTTATAAATTAGGTATGCAAAAAGTTGACCGAATAACAATTAATGATCGACCAAATTTTAAACGATTAAAGGCTGTTAGTTGCAATTAATCGACTGTAAGTTAATTAAATTTCAATATCTTTATCGCTTTTAAAATCCCTCATTGTATTCAATCTTCTTATGAGGTCACGATTGGATGTGAAAAATAGTCAGATACGTCATTGGAATAAGATTAAGTGTTGAAAGTTGACAAATTAGAAAAAACTTATTTAGAGAATTATAGCCCCATGACGTTATTTTCAAAGCTTTGATTTTCCATAAAAATAAAGATGCATTTACCAATCCCAAATCCACAAAATAAACCAGTCCCTTAATCTTGGCGCTGTTATCGATTAATCGATTAAAAGTCGATAAAATGAAACAATTAACGATTAATCTATTGGTCGATAACTTGTATCCTTAATCTAAATCTATTAAGTATCTAACTCCAGCTAAGCATAATATAGTTTTATATAAATGTGAAAGTAGTTGTTTTTCAAATTAGAGTTCAATTGTTTTTACAGATATTTATAAATAAACGTTTAAAAAAATTAGGCAGAATATTTAAAGAACAAATAAATAACGCTAACATTTAAATTTTTGAAATAACGCTATTTAATTAAACCGAAACCAATTAAATAAAGATATGATTGTATGTAACAAAATAAAACAAATAAAATTTAAAGGATGAAATAACATGTAAAATTTATCAAAATTTTAGTTATTGAACATCTTAAATTAATAATGTGATATAAACGGCTTTTCACATTGATGTATTTATAAATGTAATGAGAGAATGGTCATGTCTGGGCTAAGATTAAGTACCGTTATGGAATAAATATTTCTAAAGAAATAGGGCCATCAATGGGATTATAAATCGTTTAGCTTTACATTTTTCACGAGAGGATTGATGAAGACAGTGGCCAGGGCCCTGATCATGGTCAAAGTGGGATAGGGGGCAGCAGCCATCTCCAACACAACCACGGTGGGGCTGACGTAGGAGATAAATATTTAAGCTGCGACTACCGAATGTAAATCGGTATTCCATACTACCGACAGTAGATTTCAAATACCGAACCAGTTATATGATACTCGGTAGAAACTACCAAATACCGTACCGATTGTCAATCGGTACGGTATATTTGAAAGTATGACTTTTGTGACATTCACATAGAGACATAAAGATATAGAGAGCTTATTCCCTTCAATAGCAGAGAAACATCGTTCAACTGTCGCTTTGCCCAACATAAACAAAATAATTTGTACTACGTTATTGTAAGTTGATATTTGGATAGAAGTAGATTATGCATTGTTTCATTAAAAAATAACAAATATTTGAATGAAATTTACGTTTTATTTTTCAAAGTATAAGTGGAAGCGCTCCCTTGTGTGAAGAACTTGAACTTTGCAAAATAAAGAAACAAATACAACTTATAGTATTATAGAGCAGATATATAAATATACATTCAAGCATAAGCAATAAATTGAATACTTGAGTACCTGAAAGTGCATTTAATACCGGACATTAATAGACAGTATACGAAAAAAAATCTATAGCTGTCATTTCCTACAAAATTCAAGTACATATATAATTTATATAGTATTAGTATGTATTAAATTTTAAATAAGTTCTAATAATTATAACAAATTATGTACTTAATTGTCCTTTGTTATAAATTGTCCGATATTAAATGCATATGAAGAAGTCACATAGCAGATACATAATTAAATTTCTCTCTCTTTCTTATCTACCGTACCGAATATCGATCGATACTGTAGATATATATTAAAATATACCAAATACCGATATCGATCGGTTGAATGTATATACCGAATACCGAACCGGTGGTAAATTTTCTACCGAATCCCAGCTCTTATATATATATATATATACATATATATATATATATAAGTTAATGACGTCATTACTTGTGCATAATTGGCAATAAACGCTCATCACGAACCTAAATTAAGAAGTTGCTAGCTGGCCGGGTATGACTATCGTTAACTAGATGACCGTTCGTGCCATATGCATAGAGTCCAGCAGAGCGGCTACTGACTCAAAAGTGCCGAATGGTTCCAATCGCAGACCGAAAGACCACGAGGTCAGCGAATGAGCTTTCTTGACACCACCCCTGCACAAGCACGCAAAAAAAAGGTTGAGTCATAAAGAATGAACCTGACCCAGTAAATCTCGGAATTTTCATTAAAATCATAAAAATACTTCTAAATCAGTAACTTAATCCCCTCCGACTGCAATGACGTCTTGGCAGTGATCCCGGAGCTTTCGGAGATGGCCGAACAGCTCGTCTTCAGTGATCCTCTTCATCGTCTTTGTGGCCCCCAAAATCGTTATTCCGGAGCAGTTACTTCAACTTCCAGAACAGGTACCGGTCGCAGAGGTTCAAGTCATATGAGAAGGGGTTCTATTTCACCTGTTCAACGTCTCTCTGGGTCAGAAAGTACCTGAAATCCGCGGAGCATGAGGATATACGTTGTCCCACATTAGGGGCAATCTTTCATGTGAATCCTGTGCTGTTTGAGGTTGTTGAAACAGTTTTCTGTGGCAGAGAAACCTCGGAGACAACCTGTCGAGTGGTCATCCGGGGTTATCCTCGATCAGGTGCTTCACAGCGGTGATTGTCTCCAATGTTCTTGTCTCCGGGGTCTTCCTGATGACAGAGCAAAACGGCCATTATCGAAGTCCTTTCTTCATCTCTTGATGGTGGAGAGGCCAGGGCAGGAGTCAGGAAAGGTAGAAATAAGGTCCCTGTAGATCTCGTTGACTGTCTTGACAAGTTTGATCTTGATTTGATCAAGAAGTAAGAGCGAAAGCCGGGTGTATTCAATTGCATTTGCTCTGGCGAGTGGGTAACAGATAAAATGTTGCGAGTGTTGACTATTTATACTACCTGAGTGGCGCCACATAGTCGATTCCCCACACAAAAATATGAGATAAGAACGCTCCTGTGGAAATTTTTGAACTATCTTGTTTACATTTCGAGATAATTTCTTTATAAATCAACTGAATACTATATTGGTTCTTTACTCTTTCTCATACTCATGGCTGGCCTCCCAGTGGAGATGGGGGTGGGTGAGAACATTGTTTGCTATGCAGACGACGTCAGCGTCTGGACAGCAGACAGAGATGTTGATGTGGTGGAGACCAATCTGAACCTCCTCGCTGCAAAATTTGTGGAGTTTGCGCGAGAAATGGGCTCTCTTTAAACCACACAAAGACCCAGCTACTCCTGGCGGGTGGTAGGGACAGTAAAGAGAGAAGGAAGAGGGTTGAGGTAAAGGTCGGCCCCTCCACAGTCTCCCCCTCCAGTGAATTGGAGTTGCTAAGGGGCAAAGTTTGACTCCACCCTTTCACTCAACTTAAATGTTGACATCATGGCGAGGGCAGCCAGGGTCAGGGCCAACATGGTTGTAAGGTTGGCGAAGCACATTCCAAGGGGTCCTTACCTCCACCAACTTGCCAAGGGCATTGTTCTTGGGAAGGTCGGCTATGCTGTCTCAGCGGTCACACCCGTACGGTTTGGAGACAGTAACCCCACAGGACCACTTGCAGCTGCCCAGGTTGCTCTGAATGATGTTGCCAGGACTCTCACTGGCAGGCTCAGGAGAGAGCACATACCCGTCCGGGACCTCCTGAAGTCGGCAGGGCTTCCATCCATCAACACCATGGCCGCGCGGTCGGCAGCCATGGAGGCGTGGAAGGCATTTTGGAGTAGGGACGGCGAAGAAGGAGGGAGAAACCCACTTGGCCTCATGCTCTTCGAGACGAAAATGAAAAGGAGACCAGATCCGACACAGCCGGAATCGTCCCCAACCCCCTCCTCTGGCAGGCAGATACCCTGGTATGTGCTGCAAGAACTACCTGGAATAAAAGTCCACAGTTGCGACAGGCCAGGACGTGGAGAGCTGCCAGTGATGCAGCAATAGCTCTCGCCGAGGGAGTGGCGCTGTAGGTTACTCCGATCTCAAGGCATGTTTTCCCCAAAAATCGATAAGGGTTTTTTGTTTATATTTTATATATTCATATATATATATATACGTTTATTTATTAGTTTGTGTTTTTATTATTGTTAGTTTTATTTTTTTTAAATTATATATATTATTTTAGACCAGCTACTTCGTGCTGAAATATAACGGATTACACACATACTTTCATTTGGACCGCAACAAGCTCTTGGACGAGCATAATCAATTTAGGGAAGCGAAAATGGATCGCCTAAGAGAATTTGAAAAAGTCATGTGCTACAACTATTTTTCATTTATATATATATAAGTCAAGTAACACTTTGTATACAACACCTTTGCAGGTTCGTACCCTTTCAACGACAACAATCACACTTTACATTGTAGTAGTAAGAAATAGACATTTGTTAATTGCATTAACTATAAATATATTTTATTCAATTGTTAGTACATATTTTTGAGAGCCTTAAATATATCAATCTACAGTGCAATAAAGACAAGTATGAATTGAATATAAAATAGCAATGCTGTTTAGCCTCTACTTAAAAAAACCCTCAAAGTTTTAAGAGATAATTTTTACTCTTCCTAATAAATAAATTTAATTTGAAATATTTGTCATTTTCATACACACTTGTTATATTGAATAAGACAGTTAAATATTGGTTGAACGTTTATTTGCCACATAAATAATGATCTTTTTATATATCTTTGAGTTATACGCTTTTAAATGTTACCTATGCTTCAATTATTAGTTAAAACAAATCCTCTTATATATCCAAACTAATAAAGTATGTATAAATGGTTTAAAAACACATATAAATATACATCTACATCCTTAGAAAATAGTTTGACACAATAATTTAATCAAATATAAAACAAAAAAATGAGCATATTAAAAAAACGACTTCTTTATGCCTCCCTAAAGTCGCTTGAATAGAAATATTTGGTAGACTTCCAGCATATTCCCCTTATCAGCAATCCAATTTCAGAATTAAGGTGCCAAAAGCCAACTATCTTGGAATCGATACCAATATAATGTTCAGAAAAGAAATTAAACAGTGAATATACTATATATATATATCAGATTTATGATTTATCGTTGTCGTTCGTCGTTTGCGAATGATGAATGACGAACGACAAAGTTTTTGACGAACGACGAACGATAAGGAATTTTCCTTATCGTTCGTCGTTCGTTTTTGGCGCCAAAAAAGACAAAGATTTTTAATTTTCATGGACAAATTTCCTTTCTAAAAAACGTCATCACTTTTTTCAGAAATTTCTTTCTAAAAAAATGTTATTACTTTTTTCAGAAATTTCTTTAAAAAAAACGTCCGTCAATTTTTTTTCAGAATAGCGAACGACAAACGAACGATGAACGACGAACGATAACTTTTGGCGAACGACAAGCGAACG
>CP045893.1:19272714-19287930 GCA_013387185.1 Caligus rogercresseyi | reverse complement strand
AAATGGGACTCATTGGTTAAGTTTTTAACCTTTTTCCATACCTTGTATTGTACGCAAATATTTGCAATGCAGTACGAAATAGTTTATTTAAGGATAATTTAGAATGAAAGGGAATACGTAATATCTAATGGAACTTATGATACCGGTGGATTTTTTATATAACGATCAGATCATTTTGAACTTTTATTAAATCTGCCGATTACCGAATCGTATTACTTTGTCAATCTTAGTGGTATTTTTATTGGAATTTTGATCTCCTGAAAACGGATTTCCACCCACGCTCCTTACTGTTTATTTTTACTTATTTCAAACACATGTACTAGATAAATACAATGATAAAAAAGTAGGTAGAATTGCGTACCAAAAGGCATACAAAATTTAGTTTAAAACTATATACCTAAAAGACCAAAACTCTACATACAGAAATATATGCAGTATAAAAACAAAACTAAAAAAACATCACAATGTTATAAAAATAGATATTATAGGATTATCTTCTTCGAGAGGGTGAGTGACGTCTCGAAGAAGGTACCATGTACAATACCAAGTAGATTGCATCTTTCCATGATTTCGGCTTGACTTCGGGTATCTTTAATTCAAGCAAGACATACCGAGCTGCTGCAGATAATAAATTGACGCAAGTCGATCCAGAGGGCCTACGCGCTCCATAGTACGAAGTGAATATTCTGTAAGTAGAATTAGTCCTTTTTTTGGAATAGCAACAAATTGTGCCTGACACAAAACAAACAACGATTATTTTATGAACTCACTTAAAATGGTTGTTAAAGGACATTTTACAAAGCAAGCATGATATTGTTAAAAACTGTTCTGTAATTAATGCAAAAGTTATGAAGTAAGGAGACCTGGATGAAATTTAGAAAATCTTTAATCCTTCCAAACCAATCAGATGGCAGATTCCCTTAACCATCTATTAATGGCATCATGGACCTCTTACTCATAGAAGGAGGCGCAAGCTCTTTTTAAAGGAAACCGAAATGTTACCACAGCTCAATGCCGAATCTTCATGGATAAACAGATCGTGAAAAGTAAACCTTCATTTCTCCGAAATTTTGGCTCATCAGTTGCTTTGAAGAAAGCCTTCTTACTCACATTTTGAGCAATTATATTTTTTCAGAATCCGCCGAATACCGATATAGACTCCAGAAGATAGTTTTTTAAGATATGAACGGATACCGATTAAACACAGCTTCCAATCAACTACTGATACAGGCGGTAGATTTGTTTACCGACTTCCAGCTCAGTTGAATAATGAAAAAAAAACCAGTTGGCATTATGCAATAAGAATGTGTCAACGAAGAGATAATTTTTTTATCCTTAACAGCATTCTTAATGAGACTCATGAATATAATTTTGGGATCCTTGAATTGTTTGTACATATATAATCTATTCTTATTAATTACATAAACAATGCCACATCTAGAAAAATGAATGTTTTTGGTTCATCATTTTTGACGATGAACATAGATTCATCTGACGATAAAACGAAGAAAAAATCAAAAAATATTGGTGATTTAGTGAAAGATTATTATAAAATATTCCTTGAATATATAACATAAAAATAATATGATCAGATAATATCGATAAAGTTTTACGCGATACGTAAACTTTTTTATTTGAATTTAAAAAAATAGGGATAAAAATTGAAAATAATTTGTATGTGTGTTTCGAAACATCTAAGAATAAACCTATTCAAAGCATTCATTTTTGTCCCACCCGCAAGCTATTTACTCACCAATTTAATGTTTATTTATATTCACTCTCTAGAAAAATGGATGTTGCAATTTCACACTTTCCAACTGACATATATTTTTAATTATTTCAAAAAGGATTTAGGAAATACAGATTATTTAGCCATTATGGTCTGTTTTCTTTATTTGTATGTTCATTGATACCAGTAATAATTATCACCAACTATGGCCTAAAAACGTCTTTTATCCAGAAATGGGCCTCGGTAGGAAAACTACCGCCAGTGTCAGTAATCCGTAACAAGTTGTATTCATTTGGTATATGAAGATCAGTAGATGTTTGGAACAAAATACCGTCTGTAAGCGCATTTGTATTCAGTACCTCTAAGAAAATATTCATTCACAGGATTGCAATCAATTTTCGAAAATCCTCCATGGGAAGTTTTGCAATCCATTATTGAGAAATAAGTTGATAAAAATCGACTGCCTTACAAAACCATATATCATATTACGATATTCAACAGATCAGTAGCGGTAAAAAAAATCTACAGTCCGAACTTCCGATATCAATTTGTTGTTCCAGCGCTACTTTTATCTAACTTTGAGCAGTCAGTGTATTTATAAAATTACGCCTTAGAAAGATAAGATTTCCGAACTATATATATTTTCTACACTTCCAACACGCATGGAATAAAAATATTTCTTGGATCTATAAAAAGAAAAATCAATATTCTATACGTTGATGACTCAGAGCTACAATAATCCAAATAAATAAAAGGGGTTACTCTTCGTGAAAATGTAGACGCATAGCACAATCATACTAAACCCCTTTCTCTATTCTTTAACAAAAAAAAAACAATAATCTTTTTTCTACCAAAATGGATGTTCAAGGTCTTAGGGAACCATGAGGTACTCAGTCTAAGATTTATGATCCCTATGGAAGCTTTCTCTTTTGAATCCATCGTCTGCGTAGAGTTTTCAGACAAGAGGAGTGGATATGATGAGAAGAGGGAATAAGAATCAAGAAACTCCGAGTTATAATCTACATATATATGTTCGAATATATCTTTATTTTTATGACAAAAATCCAAACTGAATGGTTTTTCACTTTCCATTATTCGTATCCAGAATCTACAACTGAAATAAAAATGAATAGAACATGAAATAAAAGGTAGCCGGACTTTATGGAGACAGTGGACTATATGGAGACAGCTTTGTATCCATATATTTTATGTCTCCATATAGTCCAAAAACGGACTATATAACGACAGCGAATTGTTTACTAAGACAACTAGCTCGAACTCTTTTATATTAGCATGACGCATTAATATTTTTAAATATATTATTCAATTGATCCAAACGTTCAAAATGTTCCTATTCGTGGAAGTTATTCGTCAGGAAGTCCAATCCCTGTTATGAAGTTTTTCAAAGCAGCCCTAAGTACGTTTTCTCTTTCTTTCTCATTCTAAGCTGTTGTTATTCTCTTTGTTTCTTTCTGTTGTCTTGCCTTGCCTTTTTTTCCTCTTCCGGTTCGAACTCCCAATATTATTGTTACGCTCATCATAACAATAAAATGAGATTAAATGAGCATGCAATCAATATTATTTTGAGCATGCAATCAACATTATTTAAGTAAATCCTAATTAAGGAAGGCCTCTGATGCCTTATTTTAACACATTTTATTCCTTTTTTTGCTCAAGTGTAACAATGATCTCTCCGATATTTGGGGTGTCCGATAGTTGGAACATATATGTCACTAAATCTGTCTCCAAATAGTCCGTGTCTCCATAAAGTCCCCAAATGGAAAGTGATTTGATTGGCTGTCTCTATATAGTCCACTGTCTCCATAAAGTCCGGGAACCGAAATAAAAATAGGGTATGTCCATGGTCTAATAATCAAAGAATTACTCCATGCCCTGCTAACTATTGAACGAGTTGAGAGAAAGAAAAAAAAAGTAAAGATTGATTATGATACGTTTAAGGTTATTCATCTTGTGCAAGGTCTTTAACACCATGTAATCAAACCCCCATTCAGTTCAAGGGAGAGGAGCTCCCTTTTCCCCGTCTGTTTTATTTGAATAGTTTGACTTCAATGGAATAGGGAAAAAACAAAGTGCTTTTTGGAACTTTGAACCATCGAATTTATACAGTTTTTGAAGAGTAAGCTCATACACGATGATGGATACGTGAGCTTGAATCTATACTCAAAACCTTCAATAAGCGGACGATTCTCTGTTTTTATAAACAAAGTACTACTCTTAGTTTAACCAGTAGTACATACGTAAGAAAAATATTTAATTCCTTTAATAGGTGGGCTCTTTTTCTTTATATCTTGATCAACTGTTAATTTGAGGGTGTTGTTGTTGTGTTATCAAGTTGATTATTTTTCCATGCTTACACTCTGGAATGGTAGAAATGACGACTTCCTTGATTCCAAGGCGTCCAGGCCTCTTGGCCCAAATGGCAACGGAATCCTTTTCTCATTGTTGAAGCAGTTAAAGGAAACTCCAAGTCTATGATCTCGAAAGCATGTCCGATCTTCCTTAAGGGGGAAGATGGGTTCTAAATCGTTGGAACTTGTGACCTGGACCACGACTTGATGGGGACTAATGTATTTATCGGCATCGTCGTGGAAATGAACGTTCACGTAGGTAATTATTTCGGATCGGTTGAGCGAAAGAATGATCCAAGGCTGCTCCTCGACGTCGGACTCGAAATGAGTGAGAAGGGATCGGTCAAAGATGTGAGATGCTGGAGATGCCTCACTGCTTGTGCGAATGGATGGAGTCACTGAAAATGGAGAGTAAGCAATGGAAGTTAAAAACGAATTATGAATCAAAAATATTATCTATTGAAACATCTAAACTCCAACTATTGACATTTCCTAATTTATTTATTTTCGATTTCAAACACAATTAACGAGACTGTAAAAAGTGAAAAAGTGAAAAAATAAATACTGATCAACTAAAATTGGAGACCAACTCGGAAATTCAGTTAAAGAGCTTTCAATTTCTCACTAATTTAACTTTAGCAGATTTTGATCGAAAAGTAGTCAATATTTCGAGATAATCGTGTTTTTTGTTTGTTCTATAAATGAAAAAAAAAAACTTATATATCTTTTTGGGGAACGGATTCATAAATATATCAAGCGCTAGAGAAACCAGTAAACATGTATTTGATAAGCTAATATATTTTCAAAAGTAACTCTAGAATTGTTTACAAATTAAAATGACAATATGTTATTTATTAGTATATAAAAGTATTCGTAAATAGTAGCTTTTTGTTGTCTCAAATGGACAGACGGTAGATTAATTCAATCAAAACCGAGCATTTTCAATCTTTAAAAACTACACATTGCATGATTGTTGTCAATCGGAAGCCGTGGATTTTGTCTACCGAATCCCAAACGTTATAAGTATAAGCAATATAACATTGATTTGTATATTTGAAAATATAATAAGAGCACGAAGAAACCCCAAACATGAGACCCATTCCCTATAACTAAATGTATCTACAATAGTTAGGTTCGAACCTCTATCCGGTGCATCACCAGGTGTACTTTAAGAGGGAAGCGAATTATGATTACGAAATAAAGGACAGTGTTTTATGAGAAGTGGTGTGAACAAGACGTTATTAATACACTAAATAAAGACCAACAGTTGACCAAGAAGTGTCATTGACGTCTTGCTTAAATATATCATTATAACTTACCGAAACCGGTACAAGTGTGTCGAATAAAGACGAAAGGAGAATCATAAGAACAGGGTTCGCCCTCCTTTGGTTCGACAAGGATGTTACACGTGGCCTTGCCGTCGCATCTGCAAATGAGAGTTACTATAAAGGGCTCATTCATTTCAGCTAAGCAAATGAACGCTTTAAAGGAAATATGTGACATTAATACTGTAAACTTGTAATAAGTTTAATACTTAAATATAGAAACTTTTTGTAGCTTTTATTACTTATGATTGTTGTTTATATGAGACAAAAATTTCAAAATATATGAAGCTATTTGTTATTAAATAAGAAATGCTAGAAACGATGCTTGTTTCTCTTATTTTATATTTTTTGTACACCGGTAAAACAATATTTATTTAAAACAATAAAAGATATATGAAACAATAAAAGTAGCATGTTACAATCGTAATCGTAAGACATTGTAAGTCCATTCCATTTTCCAAAAGATTTTTCTCATTTACAGTCCATGTTAATTCCGGATGATATGTGGGTTGTTAAAAAAAAATTCTTATAAAATATGTATTTCTAATTGACAAACCTTTCCAACCGATCCTTTTTAAGGTTTCACACAACGTGACATTAATCATAAGGTTTGATCTTATGTGAGCCATAAATAAAATTATTTACGGATATGTGGAACTGCCCAGTGAGTTTTTATTTTATCATATGTGTACATTGAGTTAAGTGTAAACATTTGTATTTATGCTTTTATCATAGAAGGAAGATAAAAACAGCTATACCTGAGGCATCTCCATATATAAAGCTTTAGTCTATATTTTGTACCAGATAACGAAAATAAAGCTGGATTATTTAGTAAATGCATATATAGGTATATATATATATATATATATCAGGAAGCGAACGGGTACCCGGCCCGGGTACCGGCTTTTTTTTAGCGTCCCGGCCCGGTGTCCTGGTTTTTTAGACACCGGGAAGGGACTTAAATATTTTCTTTCGTTTGTCATTCATAAAGTTTTTTAGAAAGGAATTTTCAAATATTCTTTTCTAAAAAAACGTCATAATTTTTTCTGAGAAATTGTTTTTTTAAGGAGATTCTTTTCTTTAAAAAAAAAACGTCTTCACTTTTTTGGAGATTCTTTTCTAAAAGAAAACGTCCACACTTTTTTTGGAGATTCTTTTCTTAAAAAGAATACGTCTTCACTTTTTTGGAGATTCTTTTCTAAAAAAACGTCGTCACTTCAATTTGTCGAAGGAACGAAAATATATATTAAGTCCCGGCACGGCCTGGGTCCCGGCGAAAAAAGGTGTCCCGGTCGTTTCCTGATATTTATATATATATATATGTATATAATTGTACTAATTTTTAATAAAAAGTTAAAGATAAACAATAAGCCATTCAATCGGTAGAAGTATTTGGTCGTTTGATCAAAAGCAATATAATCGGTATTGGTAGCATACATTTACTGAATTACTGAATATCAATCAGTAGTTCCAACTATGATAGTGAATAAAAGCACTCATTATGTATCGATTGAAGGACTTAATTAAGATTACACGGAGGAAATGGAAGGATAACGTTTACAAGCCATTCATTTAAAGCAGGGAATGCGCTAGAAAAACATTATGATGAGTACTGCCAAAATTTTGTATGTATTATTAAAGCTCATGATATTGATCAAGTGGCCTGGATTTATACCCACAACAAGTCGTCCTGTAACGACGCCTAACAAAAGGCCATTGTAAAACCAATTTACTTATTTATTTCCTGATGCCTGCAGCTATGTTGATTTGCAATGTGATGGATCCAAGTGGCATATTGTTTTAATAGTTGTGATATAATTATGCAGTGAATGCTTCTGTTATGCTATAACTAAATTTTGGAATGATTTATGCACAAATTACTTATTTTTCCACAATTTATAGAGATACACACAACGTCAAAAGCGAGAAACATTTGATTGCTTTAGAAAGGCATTCCAAGCTGGTGTATCATACCATTTATACTCTTTAAGGGAGCAAAATATAACACATAAATGATAAAATTGAAGAGGTGGAAATCATAATAAATTTATTCATGAAGAAACGGTCTAGAAAATCGTCTAAGGAAACAATGGTCAAGATAGAAAAATGAAATAATAACATACGGAAAAAGGGTCAAAAATAATGTGATAATATGTAAGTATTTGAGTGGAATTTACCAAATATTGTTCAAATCATTTTAAATGCAAACAATTTGTTTTTGCACTATGCAATTTAGATAAGAAATATTATTTGGATAATAATATTTAGGTTCATTCCACTAAACTACTTCCCCATTATGTGTATATATTTTGACTGTTGTTTCGTATTTCAATATTTTATTCGTTATCATTTTTTATTGACAAGGCCTTTTTTTCTAGGACGCTTTTTGATGACCATTTTTTCTTAATATCTCCTTGTTTACGAACAAAAATGAATGACATTTTATATCACTTACGCAGAGCTCTGATTACCTTTGATATTCAGCGGTATATTTATTATCCCGATACCAATAATTTCTATTTTGATCAAATAATGTTACTGATTGTTGGATTTGTGCCAATATTAAAAAGTAATCGTAACTCGTATTTTCACAATCATAATTGATGGAAAATGAATTGAATCCCTTTGAGGGTGATTTAACTTTGAAATCTTCCTCTTTCAATCAGTATATTTATGAATATTATTAATTAAAGTAAGTCCTCATTTATTTACTGGATTTTTATTGAGGTTCATCATATCTGACTGTGTATAGACCAATATTAGGAAGAAATGGTCGAGGAAATACGGTCTTGGAAGAAATGGACCAAGGTAGAAAAGGAAATGATGGAAGAAATGGACCAAATACATAGGTAGGCAAGTATTGGAATGGAATACACCTAAGTATTCTTTAAACCCTATTTCACATATAAACTGAGTGAATAATGACATAAAATATTTTTTTTTGCAATTTTAGATAAATGCTTTAGATACTTGCCTACCTATGTATTTGGTCCATTTCTTCCATCATTTTCCTTTTCTACCTTGGTCCATTTTTCTTGGTCCCTATCTTCCTAGGCCGTATTTCCTCTTCCATTTCTTCTGGACACCGTATAGACCATCACCCAAACTATTTTATACATAGAAAAGAAAGTACACGGTGTTCCTAACCAACAAATTTGTTGAATCTGTGAGTATCTACCTTTTTCTGTTTCCTATATATAAGCAGCATGTATGTGGGGCGTTTTTGCTGTGAGGATAACCTAATCTACAAAATGGCTGGACACACTTTTCTTATTTTGGGTTCACCTTAAACAATCCAGTATGATGCACTTACTTGTCAACCAGCATTTCTTCATCGCCATCCACGTAGCAAACGGGGGAGGAGGAATACTTGGAACAATGTCCAAGACGCAAGCATAGGTCTCCTGGTCCCGCCCATAGAAGCCATAGTTAACCTCAATCTCCCCATCCTGAGAGCAGTCCAGCTTCACTCCGGTTGTGTATGGACAAACCATAAACTCCCGAACGATCGGAGCATAGCGGTTAAGGGAACCTATTTACAAAAACAAACAAACATTACTTCTGATTTAATATACCGTCGAACCCTCAAACCATGGACTCCAGCAATCCAGATCAAAAAGAAAAATAAATAGTTCCTCCGCATGTTTGAAGGCAATTTGAAACAACTACTAGGGCACTTCAAGAGCTTATGATTTTAAAGGATATCTTAGATTAGATAAGGATACCTGCTAATATTTGATCATGAAGACATCGCCTAATGTAGAACTACTCACAAAATGTTTCATGATATATTTGCAAAATTTTTTTTGGACCAAGTAACTTGCAAATAGCAACAGGTATTTTGAATGACCACTCTGCAGACTCGTGCCTAAGAAAGGCTATAAAGTAGAGCAAGGCAGTTCTAAAGTATTCAACAAATATGTAGTAATAAGTCATTATTATATTACGTAATAAAAATATAGTCTTGATTACTTTCACCCAAATGGTATAACGTAAAAAAAATGTTATTTCAAGTACCACATTTGTACCTTCATTTGTCAGGTAGGTATATATTAAATATGAATCTCTGTAATACATATATATATATCGACTTTTTGACACACTTATGTCGGCTGAAGAGTTAAACATGTGTCGGATTTGGAAATCCTACGTAAGGTTTTTCTTCAGAAGGCATTAACCACAAATTTTTTGTTTTATTCGGTTTTGTAACAAAAATAACAATGAATTATAAAAAACATTGTTTTAATTTGAAGATATATTTTTAAATCCTGTTATTATTTAAAATAACATTATTATTTTATTTTATAAAAATTATTATCTTATTTTAACAAAACAATATATGTAGTATTTTTTAATTATTTTATTAGGTTATTGTTTACTTAGATTTATCAGCTCATTTTTATGTAGAATCTTATAACTTAAGCCTTTATTGTTTGTTTTCATAAGAAGGGTGACCGGAACGAAAGGAAATCAACAGTTGCAGAGACAATTATTGTTATTTTAAGCCCATGCAAATCATTAGCCCGAGTGTTTAAAATATATTCAATCGCTTCTATTTTTTTATATGTTACTTGGATTATATATGATATTGTCATGTAGATTTAAGATACTTACACAATAGTACAAAATTACTCAAAAGGATCGAGAAAAAAATATTTACAAAAATATAAATTACAGAATCAGTACAATTACGGAAGTTAAAGTTATACAATTTTTATTTTAAATACTTATTTCCATGACGTCATTGAACACCTAAAAAAGGGATTCAACACGATTCTACATTCTGATAATTATATCATATACAATTTTATATAATGTTATTAAAGGATAAAGTTATTACGGATTTTTTATTGATGATTCTATTGGGGAAATGAATACGGAGAGTAGAGGAACACCCTGTTGACTCGTTAATTATCTTTTAAGGCTCTTGATCCTCATCATGAGGCTAATAGGAACTTCTTTTGTAGACTTCGTACCCTATATTTCCAGACAGATGATAAATGTAACTCATGAATAATGAGTGAGAAGATCACTTAAGCTACTCGATGTTACAACATGGAAGTTAGAAGCTTCGAAGAGGAGGAAGAACTCCAGAGATGGGGCAAATACTTTTATAGGCTACTATAGTCTAAAGCGTTAAAGTAAAGTAGCACATGCATAATATAAAATTTTCCTTTTTTCCCAAAAGGAATTGGCCAAAGTTTTAGTTCTTCTTTAGTCCGTAAGGGGCGCTTTGATGCTAGAACTCTTTGAAAATAATAACAAAGTAACAAATAGAACTAAGGAATGGAATCTCGCACAATGTTGTAGTGATTTGATATATTTCAAATCATCAAACTTAATCCCTTTCAGCCGGTTTTAAATAGGATTCTGACGTAATTTCATGGACTAGCGACATCTAACGTTAAATTAAATAGCGAAAATTTGGCCAATTTTTTTGGTTTACTTTTCCTGGCATGCGCTACTTTACTTTAACGCTTTACTATAGCCTTGGGGCACTAAATGTGGAGGGGCCCCTAGATTGTCTAACAATACTACAATGGTACACGAATAAGGAACCTTTACTGATACATTATTTAATACGTTCTAACTTATAGTATTATATGTTATATTCTTTTATAACTGGGCGTTAATTCAATATAAACAAAAGGGTTTATTACAAAAAATATATTAGACAATTTATAAATATTTTTTTCTCATAATATAGGCTTTTCAGTATATGATCGTCGGTCATTACTCATTAAATGTTTCTGTAAAAATAAAAATTCATTCACAACCCTTTAGTTTAAACCGCTATAGGCTAATTTTTAGATATTATCATCAAGCATTGACGATTGATTGTTGAATTAATAATCAATAGTTAATACTTATTAATAATTTAAGTAAAAAAAATATTTGGCTTAGCTCATTGAAGATGTTACTTTCTCATATAAAGGATTTTCCTTTTCTTAGCAATAAGAGATGTTGACAACATGACGTGGTTTATTACGTCATAAAGAAAACAATTTTTCCTTTTCTTAAGGATTGACAAAAAGGACAGGACGGACTGCAGTCCTCGGCCCTAGATAAGGACCGGCACAACACTAGTGATGATTGTCATCGTCGACGAAACGGTACTGTCCTTGACACCGCCATCATGAAATCCACACCAAATAGTATTTTTCGGGATGCAATGGCGCCTTGTTATTGTTTTATTATATGAAAACAAGTATATTATCTAAACACTGCAATTATTACATCATTATTACTCAATTAAGAGGTATATATATGTATTAGTATCTTTAATTGGAGACATTATTGGTTTTATGGTGCTGTGAAAGTAAAATATAGCCCAAAAAATACATACATTTTAAAAATATAAAGCTGAAATACCAATTTTTTTCATAGTTGTAGAATTTTTTTACAATAAATAATACCTTGTCTAATGATCCAACAAGTGGTAATTAGTCAAAACCGTATCAAAATCTACACAGCTACTTACTCAGAATCCTCAACATATTAAACAAATGTTAAATAACAAACAGTCAAATCTAAAATACATCATCTGATTAATTGGATTTTTTAAAGAGATAAATGATGATAAAACTGATAAACGGACGGATAAATACTTGATAAGAGTAGTTGAAATATGTAAAATAAAATGAACACAGAGGGCGTTATTTTCTTTTCTTCTACTGTGAAAGCAGCATATCAAAACAAATTACGTTGATGGTTGAAGGAAGTAGAAGGAAAGTGGTGGTGCTTTCTAGAGTTCCACAGAGGGCGCAGGAGGTAAAACATACTCTTTTCATCATCAAAACAATCCCTAGCAGATCGACTATCTTCATCATCGACTTCATAAAGCGTTTTGACGGATATCCATTCATGCAGGTAGGAATACTTCTTCAATAATGTTAACTTGATTCTTTATAAAGAATAATAATTTTGGATTCTTGTAACAATTCATAATATTATTTATTAAAGATTTCATATTTATCTTGTAATAGAGAGAGAGTTTACTATCCTTAAATATATAACTAATGATTATAGGCTTTTCAGTTTATAATCAGGGGAAGTCTCAGAGTATTCCGGGTAATTTTGAATAGCTTGGATCCCTTGGCATGACTATATTTAACTTGACGTCAGAGTGTGGCGAATATTATTGTGAAAATGTTTCATGGGTTATTTTATTGCAAATCAGTAGCATATCTTTTAATATTAAATGAAGGCAATGAGTGACTCTTTGTTTTTTCCATGGCCTTTGATGAAGGTTGATCTCTTATATGAGAACATTTAAGATTTCTTATCTATCGAAAAGAAAGACTTGAATGAGATTGAATATGTATATATATTTATCGTAATTATCATAAGGGCTACAGAGTATAGGTACCTACCTAAGTATGATATCAGTTCATCAACCATTCTATATATTTTATAATAATGGATTGGCCAATAATAGTTCAACAAATAAAGCTCTCAGACAATATCAAAATCCGGAGTCACACTATTTATTATGCTTAATTCAAAATTAGGAGTCTAAATCAACTGAATCCTTCAACAAGTGTTTTACAACTTATTTACGTACCTCTGAGGTTCACCAAAACTGCATACAAATTTGTGTGACTTTTAATTCAGTGAAAGGTATTCACCATTGTAATAAGCCTTTACAACTGTTCAATATATATTTTATTAGTAAATCTATAATGATTAAGTCTGGACTTTTTTCAGATTCATATAGCTTTGGTTCTTTTTATGAAAGGGTATTATAAGATAAAGACGCAAAGGTTCAATATTTTTTTGGGTGTACTTAACATACATCACTACGAAGCTACTATAATCAATAAAACAATAATATATAAATAAACAAACATATATTAAACAATAAAAAAATATATAAAAATAATCTCGCCATTATGTTCATCAATTTTTAAATGCTAGTCCCTCCTGATTCTCCTGGCAACCTTCATACTTGACTTAAATCTGCAGCCCGGTCCAAATTTGTATATGCCAAAATACGCAACGTAGTTCCTCTGTAAAGCGAAACGAATCGCAGGCCTTCAACACAACAATGCTAGACATTCCTCACTACGATCGTATCGACTGTCGAGAGCCCAGAGTACCTGTACCTTATGAAATATATTATCATTAATCTCAAGGGCATCCTTTTACTGTAAGCTGAATTATTCAACCTTCAAATATCACAATATTTAATCATATGAAGCATAAATTATTTATCCTAGGGTACTCCTACTATAGTATTTTAGCTAGACTCCGTAAACGTGAACTCTGTATCTTTATATAGAACTGCTTGAATTTTGATATATTATACTTTGTTTATAAAATTGTCCCTTTATCAAAAGATCATTTTATAGAGGTGGATTTAAGTCTGTGAGGATCGATAAATTGTATCTGTGATAAATAAATTAACTTGGCAATGTTTTAACGGTTTTACTTAAATATGCATTGAATTAGATGGGTTACGTCAATGATATTTATTGCGTCCCGCGTGACTTATGTTAAATGTAACTTACTCTGGAATTTAGCTTTTATTGGCACAAAGTAAGAGAACTAACAAAAGAGTCTATTCAAGTTGTCTCCCTTTCTTTATTATTTTATGAGCAGCGAAGTGAAAGCTAGAAGTTCGCTTTTTTAAAAGCATATTAGTCACATGATGATATCAGAAGTTAAAAATATATACTTTAGCTTGTGAAATACGTCATTTCCAATATGTTACACATACATACTGCTATGAGGTTAAAACTTTTTTCTGTCCTGTAATAAGACATTAACCAAAAAGGAGGAAAATATATGTTCACAGTTTCAGTGCAACATTTTGTTTTAAAAATTCCATTATTTTTATAGCGTTGGCACGAGTAGAAAATACCATGATCACCATAGGGGTCTCGAGCTTTATTATGTAGTCAACAATTAGCTTTAAGCTTACAATAAAATTGTGTCCAATTGCTGGTGAAATATCAAATGATATTTTAATATAATACATTCTATAATTTGGAACACTAGAAGACCTTAACCCACATAAAAAAGATTTAAACAAAATTATATTCTTATTTGTCTTTTAAGGATAATCGTGAAACATTGTTGAACTATTTTTTCTAAACAAAATGATTTAACAGAAAAAAATCTCTTTTTAGTATTAAAAAAAAAATATTTTGCTATTCTATTTTAGCAGCTCCTTTCATTGGAAGTTAATCCGGTATCAGTAGACTGAAGTATTACCCATGAGTCATATCTTAGTATAATCTAATAATTTAAAACAATGATATAAATCCTAAGAAGATTTCTTCGACATTTCTTATCTTCCAGTTCAGATATTTACTGGTTATGCTCTCTGAGTGTCTGAGGCAACTTTGTGTCTCCAATGGTATCATATACTCGACATTGAGGACCTAATGATTTTGTAGACATGTCACTTCAAATCTTTGCACTTTTGGCTACAATTCCCAAGATTTACTGCGTTTTGTACTTATATAGTTCCCCTATGCTTCTTTGATATTTTTTATCGGTGATAAAGTCAATATTCCGTTATCGAAAAAACAATGACAAATAACACACAAGATTACATGATAAATAAAAAGATTCTAGATAGGTGTTGTTTTTGGTAAATTGCTTAGATTGATGGTCGTAAGACTTCATTGTGGACCATATACTATATAAACACTAATGTGAAAAAAGGAGTACTTTGAGCATGTTGATGCAACATATATAAATAAGTATAACGATTTGTATATCACAGTTGGTACTCTTCATGTCCAAGTCCAAAATATATAAAAATTTAGAAAACCTATACGAAGAA
>CP045893.1:19127101-19272614 GCA_013387185.1 Caligus rogercresseyi | reverse complement strand
AAAAGGTATATAGAAATACAGGTAGGTCACTCTCGAACATAAACAAAATGTGACATCACTGGAAGGATTGTTTACCAGGGTTTTCAAAGGGATTAATTTCTTTAACTCTCGAAACTTCAATCAATAATATTGATAATATTATTGATGTTATTTTTCTAAGAGAAAATAGAAATAATATAAAATCGTTCTTTGATTTATTAGTTTTAGTTATTTTATTACTTTGATTATGAATAGTTGTGGATGAGGTTGTTATCCTTTCTACTAAGTTTAAATATCACTCATCCCTCTTCTAAGGAAACTTAATTTTGGATCTTGGCTCACATTTCCATGATTTCAACATTTATTTGACATCTTTGTCAACCCACATCGGATCATCCGAATCGAGTTCACTCACAAAAATGCCTAGAACAAATTAATTTCTGAAAGCGAAAGTCCCTGCAAGTTTACTCCATAGACTGAAGTATTCGATTAAGCACTCATTAAGAAGACATCCATGTGCCTCTTGAGCAAAATTTATATCTCAATCATGAGGAAGGAAGCATGTGTTGCACCAAGTTAATGGAAGTATAGAATTTAGCCTCAAGGGATAGAGCTCTCGTTCTCCGGAACTTCAGATTTGTTACTTGAATGATCAGAACGTTCAATTGTCTATATGGGCGCCACTTTAAGGATCTTGCTGGAACTATATTTTTGATATAATTTGCCATTCGGATTACTCTCATCATCATGAAGTGGAATCTTGTAGGGCAAGCATCCTATAAGGTTTCAGTGTCTCCTTCTGCTTTTTCTATCGTCTTTGTTAATGAAATTGCTACTAAGCACACTTCAAAGCTCCCCTGACTGGGCATTGACATGTTACTGTGTCTTCTGCTGCACCTCTACCCATACCAAGAATAAATTATCTTATATGGTTTCAATTGGCCTCCGAAAGGCTAATACTCTCGTTAGCAATATGTTTCGATTAATTTAATTAAGTCAACCAAAGTGTGAATATTCTCATAAACTGTAGTGTATATTTATTTTTCATCAGTATTTTGTTGTTATCTCTATCAGAAATAATTATTTTTAACATCACAAATCCAATTTTATTAATACAGATTCCAATCCATTAATATTTTCCAATATTTCAGTAATATATATATATATATATATATATATATATAAACATTTGAAACCAAATGAAGTTATCTTCTTAAATACAAAAAAATAATTAGATGTATGAATAAAATGAATATCAATAAGAAACGAAACTCGCATTTAACATCTATTGTCATTGAAGTGTCTTACACAATCTATTAGCAGTAGTACAAGCAGCGAAACATTCAATTACATGACTGAACTGATTCATCCGATGAATATAAATCAATTAAGTTTGAAGAATTAATGATGTATAATATTAGTAACAAAACCTCCCTTAAAGAAGGCATAAGTTCATGCATTTTTTATGGTTGAATTTATGGCATTCATTTACCCCTGCCGTTTTTTAAAAATATTGTATTAATTAATTAGTTTCCATGAATAAAATAGATTCCAATACTTGTCAAATAAGAATTGTAGACGAACTCAAACGAATAATTACACTTATAGTAAACAAACTTAAACAGCATTATTTTTTCATTGTATATATTTCAGAGTAAATTGTAGTTTCACGAAAATTTTCCATCCCAGCAATTTCATAAAGAAAAAAATTAAGAAGTGATTTTTCTTCCGTAAATCTTTGACGTCATGATGATACTCCTTCAGTCGTCGTCTATCCTATCCTAAATAATACATTTTTGTATATTATCAGTGAACTGAACGTTGATAGGTCCTTCGTATCGAGTTGCTCCATCGCGTCCTGGTGGTCAGACAACTTGTTGTTATATTTTTGGAATATCATCTTAGTTTATCAACGAATGTGGGCATTCCTCCTCTTCGCCACTTGACTAGAATAAGTCTACTCGAATTCACTCTTTTTGGAGCATTCAAGGCATCACATCGTAGGTATCTATAAATAAACAAAAATGTAATTAATAATGCATTCATTTATTTCACAAAAAGTTAATTAGATTTTTTTTTGCAAGATCCTCTGAGCAAACCTAGGCTGTTCTATAACTTTAAATAAAGTTTGATAAGCCTCAAATCATAATGTTTTAGGATTTAATGTTAGTTATTACTATTATTCAAAAATACGAATACTAATACATAACAAATAATTGAATTATACAAAAACTTCATGATGGTGTGCATGCTTTCATTAAGATTATTATAAACATATACTATATATTTATAATAATATTATAGGGCACATACCTTCGGGGGTAAATATAAGGGACCAGGAATCCTGACTTTAGGCACAGGACTCTCCAAGTTGAGCGGCGTAATTGGTGCCTAAGCATATACTATACCATGACTTCCAGAAAAAATTGCTTCATGCTTCAGAGGAAACGCTCGGAGTCGTTTTTAGAAGTAGCTTTATAGGTTGAATTTCTAATTATCATTGGATGGGAGCTCCTCCTGATCTTCCACTATATAGCAGCAAGTCCATCTTACACCCGAATTGCTTGACTTTGAAATTTGTGTTAGAGGTTGTACAATTGCAGGTTATTGTGTTTGTGGATTGCAATTACGATTTCGTGAGGCAGATGGTGATTTTTTTTGTTCCACAAGTGTTTAAAAAGTTCATCTTCATTAACTATGGATCAGCCTCCTCCATAATTCGGTTCGGTAAAGCTCACAAATAACTTGGACCACTTTTGTATATTAATTAGGCACAGATTCTTCTTTACATGTGTTGGGGAAGGTTGAGTAGGCTAAGGTTGGCCTTCAATAGGAGTACAAATGTACAGTTTGGGAGCGTTTTGACGTAGGTAGAGAGGACTTCATGAGTGGCAGGGTGTCCTCATACAGCTTTAGTGAACACAAAGACAGTCAATAAGGGGTATAATGGTGGGACTGTTGGGTTTCATATCCATAACCCAAGGGTCCTTATGCGAATCAAACTTCTGAGGGCGAGATGCTCTAACTCAGTCTTAGTGAACGCAGAGCTAAGCACTAAGGATGCGTTTCTTGGACTGCACTACATCATATCCGTTATCTCGGGGGCTCCATACTAATAAAAATATATACAAAACAATCATGAATACAAACATAATAATTTATCCTTATTCTATCAAAACGTACCTTTTTCTGAGAAACAGACTTGACTTAGATTACTATCTCATTGATAGGTGTTTGGATTAAGAGTCATGTATTCAAAGCCAGGGTCTCGGGAGTCTGTCGAGTCTCACTCCATCAAACGAGGGCGGGCTTAGTTGATGACTCCTTCATCGGAGAATCTGCCGCTTTGCCTAAGAAGGCGGCTTCTTCTATGATGGATGACATTCACGTCCTCATCAGACCTCAGTCCCATCCACATCAAGAAACCTGGAATCATTCCTTGGGACTCCACAATAAAATATTCTTGGGCACTGCCTATAGCTGGTTGATGAAACAGAGCAATGTGACGTCACCAAATAATTAACTGGATGATCCTATGTCCATTCTTTTTTTTCGACATATAATTTTTCCTTGAAACACATTTGTTAAAGTTAAAAAAATCCCATCTTCAATTCTTGCTCAACCATTTTTAATGAAAATGGAATATAATTTGAAATAATATAGAGTAAATACATATTTTCTTTTTTAAGTAAATAACGTAATCAACACTATTTCAAATATCAGTGATCGAAGTTTCGTGTTATTAAATAATTGCATACCTTTGAAAACCCTGGTAAACAATCCTTCCAGTGATGTCACATTTTGTTTATGTTTGAGAGTGACCTACCTGTATTTCTATATACCTTGGTTTAAAAGAACTAGAAGCGCAACGCGTCTGCCGAAGGAAAAACATGAACAACAGAAGAGAAGAAAAACTTAGTAACCATATGAAGAAGAAAACTGAGATTTTTATGTAGTAAGATTTTAAAAGATTCGCTATATTTTTTTAACTATTAGTCCTATAATAATTTTTGTAAAATAGAAAATATTATTGATATATTTAGTGAAATCATGGTACAATTTTAAAGATATATATTATTGTATAAATATATTTGCATAACATAAATAAACATGAGAATAACAATGTGATAGGTTTTTAATAATATTAATGAATACTTTTACTGTCCTTTGAATAATACTGTTTTATCATGACTTTTTCTTATGTAGTCGGAGGGTAATTTATATTCGTCACTCTTCTTGATGATAAAGTCTTATTCGGGAATAAGTTGCTGCCAAATATTTTATTAATTTATAAACGTGATTGTTTGTTGGGCTAACATCTAGCATATGTTCATTAAGATCATTAAAAACCTACCGTTGTTTTTCACAAATGTTTTGCAAAACTTGGGTTGCAATATGCAAGTGAATTTTATCTTTCTTTAATAAAGCAGCTTTGCCAATTATTAAAAAGTGACAAAAGACTCTTTCCACTTCTTGACACACAGTTATTGCATCTTGTGATGGATAAATTAGGCCTCCCACATCTTTCTTTTTAATTAAAGCCAAATTGAAATGATTTTGCTTAAATGGATCGGTTAAAACTGTTTTACAAGGAACACAAGATATGGTCTGCTGCAATTTGTGAATTACAAATCCAGCAATGTAACTAATAACAGCTGCCTTAAAAGACGATAGAGTAGGAGGTAGAGGAGGTGGTATCTCGCAGTAGTCGTGGTCCTCCAAAATTGAAGAGCAATCCAATTGCTTTTCTAGATATGGCCTCAGAGTCAACAACCCTGTGATCGCCTGGAGAAAGTATTACCACATCATCAACAGTCAAACAATTCACCTTTTACTTCCTGATGAACAAGAAGTTTTCTATAGCTTGTATGATATGATGATTTGTACCTTCAAAGACCTGATCTCCTTTTTATATAAAGAACTGTGAGTTTGAACGATTCGAAGTTTATTAGCCATGTACTCAATCGTTTTTGCATTCTCGATGGATTTCCTTTGCAAGTACTTTCATCACCAACAGAGTAACAATGATCGAGAATAATATTTTGTCGAAGGATTTGCATTTCTTCTTCACTCCTCTTTCGCTTCATATGCCTTTCCCTTTCCGTTTTCTCATTTTCTTTGCCCATTCATTAGACCTAAGGTCAGAAAGAAATAATAGAATCATACATACATTCATTCTATGTAAATATAATTACTGATCATACTGATCGAAGAGCACTTATATGCGGAGCAACTTGGCATTTTAATCAATAAATATAACGCTGATCTAAAAACAAGGTCTGTATAATAAGGTTGGGCAATACAAAAACAATCATGTAATCCTAGCAGTATAACTACTCCATGACGTCACTGGAGAACGAATATATATATATATACATATATAATTAATATTATATAAATATTTATTTATTTATTTATACAAACACACACATACATATATATGTATATATTTATAGATAGAGAGATTGATTTATATAGAGAGAGATAAATATAATCGTTCTCCAGTGACGTCATTGAGTAGTCACACTGCTACATGTTTATTTTTGTATTGCCCAGACCTTATTATACAGACCTTGATCTGAATATAGGAGAGTCACACTTATACTGAAAATGGTTCTTAACTCAATTTGTTTACATTTTTGTGAATCTTATGAGGTCAGCTGTGTAACTCTATTGAAGGCAACACAGCCAATACTCCTTTCCAGCCTGTATTGCGCTTCTAGTTCTTTTATATTTTCTTTGGTTTTAACTCACATCAGATGTTTTTTATTTTTTTATTTCTCTAACTCCTCCTCCTCCTTTTCTTTTTTCTCTCTTTACCTCGAAAGTAAGTAGTTCAAATCAGACAAGGTCTGAAATTTTTCATTTTCATTTCTGGTCCCATCACTTTGCAAATAGTTTTATTAGGTCCGTCTTGACCCAAGGATTCCATAGGTACCTTCAAAGTTCAAATTGACCATAAATGTGTGAGGAAATAGCGTGCGGACATACAGACGGACAGAGATTGGTGAATTAATATATAGATAAAAAGAGAGAGGGTTTTGATTAATTTGATACTATAATAAAAGAGATGTCTTCTATGCAGTATTCCTTGAATAAACACACACGATTTACGAGGTTTGCGCGCGCGTGCGTAGACCGTTTTCTCACTGTCACCTACGAGTTTAGGACTACCAACCCCAAACAATCACCCCCGGACTTCCCCCCCCCCCCCCATTACTAATATTTATTATCTCTTAAAGTCCACTTATGAAGTTAACTATGTTTTCTGAATGACAAAATTGCATTTGTGTCTGAAACCTATGTTCCTAATATCGGGCATATGTTATATGACCGATATTAGGAACATAGGTTTCAGACACAAATGCATTTTGTCATTAAGGAAACATAGTTAACTTCATAAGTGGACTTTAGGGGATAACAACGATTAGTAACGGGGGTGATAGTCCTGTTACGGTCATCTACACCTTATTCAAAAAGTAGAGAAACACTGTTTCTTTAGTGAATTTCGATCAGAGCTAATTTAAATAAGAAAAGAAGAGTTAATATTATGTATTAAAAGATATTAGGAAGAAAGAACCAAGGAAAATATGGCCTCCGAAGAAATATCCCAAGAAAAAATGGACCACAAAGAAATGATCCAAGATAGAAAAAGAAAATATTTAATGAGAGGTGTTATCTTTATTGAATAAACACTGATGACGATATGATATAAATAAAGAATAACCACCCACTCATGATTTCTTTTTTCTATTTACAAGATTAGTATATAAGTGGGGTGACCATTTAATTTGATTAAAGATGATTGTTTTTTGGCTCTCTGTTGAGGATTCGGCCATTATATAGGTCGGGGGATTTGATCTTTCTTCCCCCGCTACAAACCCATTTAAAGAATATAAACCTTTTTACAAAACAAAAAAATACGTAAACACAAATACTTTTATTCCAAAGAAATAAGAGTTGGTTTTTACAACAGGTATCAACAACTGTCTCCGCAGATGCCATAGCTCTGGTAGTTGAGACTTCCGTCAACGGCAGTGGCACACCAATTTGTGGTTCCGAAATCTTCATTCGTGCAGGCGTTGTAGGTGACCCCATTATACTTAAAAGGGAAAACACACATTCTCCCAGAGGTGGTCGCGCAAACTAAAGTGGATAAGAAGTATGGTTATTAATTATCTTTAGGGGAAAAAGTGGGATAATATTACAATATCACTTTATTAAAGCAAGTAAAATAGGATTAATTCTTATCAAATTACAATAAGTCTTCACTGATAGGCAAGGATAGGAAAAATGTATTTCTCGCAAACTCGCCAATAAAAAAATCAATTGGTAATATAGTTTTCTTTAATTTTCTACATCTTATCGTCCAAGTGATGATGAAACAGATATGATGAACAAAATAAACATTTCAGTCATGGTTCAAAAATATTATCTTTTTCCTATTGTCTTACCACAAAAATCAAATGTATGGTTGATGAATACCTACGTAAGACTCTTTATTTCGATCGATTTTTTTGCCAAATTCATGTTTTCAAGTCACTGTGAACAACATAAATGATGGTCGTAGGCCAAAACTTTCACAGTTCGACCATGCATCAAAAATGTCAAACCTAACTATGGAAATGTCAGATTGCAGCTGGCAACACTGAGTTGAAACCCAATTGACTTATTTTAACACAAACAATTCGAACTCTACTTGAAATCGTCTTACCCGATGGAGGCAAAGTAGTTTCTTGAGGACATGTACTGGAGCAAAATCCGTACTCTGTTACCATATTTTGTGAATTCACAGATGTTCCACACCAAAACTGTCCATCAAAATCTACGATAGTACACTTATCATAAACGACACCATCATATGTAAAGGGAAAAACGCATCTCCGTCCATTGGTCGTGGGACATCCTAAGATAAAAAGGTAATCAAACAAATATTCTAAGAAAAGTATTTATATTAAAAAAATTATTATCTTGAATCTGGCAAAAGATTTGATTAGTCTGCTACCAGATATGTTGTATCATGACTTGAATAGTCTCTTAAAAGACATTAGCTTATACAAAAATGGCATAGAGCAGTTCAGTCCATCAGCCTAAGTAATTAATCGCTTTTCCTGTATTACATCATGTTCCACTATCTTACAGTTGTTTTGTGCCTGTTTGGCCTGATGGACATGTAGTATCCGTGTGGATATTCAAATTAAATCATGGATTCAAGCATCCTTTCAAAGGAATTGATCGTTCTTGATCATCCCCCTCTGGGGATTCGACTTCAAGCGTTGAATAAACCTCCACTAACTCTTTCCCTGCTAATTCTGATTTTTATTCTATTTTGGTCAATAATTATAGACATTCTAACTCTTATTCGATTATCAAAAAATATAAAATAATGAGAATACAAAAAGATGTTATAATGAGAATAATAAAAATATTAGCTTACCTGCAGTTTTACAGTTATTTCAGCTATAAAAAAAGAGAATGGGATTTATTTAAAGTCACCATAGAGTGCAAAATGCCTTACTTGGACAGCTTGATGAGCATGTTCCATAGTTCCCGACTTCATTGGTGGATGTGAGGGAGGTGGCACACCAGTGAACATTCCCAAAGTCAATTGTTGTGCACGCAGAGTATGTTACGTTATTGTAGATGAAGGGAAACATACAGAGGTCGTTGTTGGTAGTTGCACAGTCTGGAAAAATCGTAGATTACCGAATAAAATGTTTTTAACCAAAAAATAAAAAAATAAATGATTGCATGAAGTTGTCTTTATATATTATATATAACGAGTTGAAAGAGAATACTTGTCATTACATAATATTTGCATTGTGTATCTAGAAAAAGTTATCCAAAAGAGATAAAAAAGCTTAATTTCTTTTTGGATAACAATTTTCGGAATTTGAGATTCAAATTTTACTATTGTTCTCCATTCCATCTTTAAATTCGATAAGATTTTATTCTTAGAAGGTAATACTACTGATACATTCTAGTGTGAAATAAAAAGCCTTAACATTTATTTTGATTAAAATTGTATCGTAGATATAATACCCCAAACATGTAAAAATATGCTCACTCCCAAGGAATCCGAAAACTACGCCATGGAAACAGATATTTTGTCTATTCATGACCTGTAAAAAGATTCATTTTTACACTGTGAGATTTGTTTTATCCTCTCCATCCTCGACAATTAACTCCGTCCTTTATAAAGTTTATTAGCAAAAGATTGGAATACGAATACACCAATAAAGTTGTTGAATAATTTTAAAAAACCAACTATCGGCCTCCCGTCCTCTCAGGAGTCTATGAGGATAGACATTTTACATCACAATTTTTAATCCCCACTGGTCCTCGACAAGATTGTGTTAAACCTTTTATCAATCGTCCTATTTGGGTTTGAGATCCTTTTAAAGCTAAATATGTTTTTTTTGTTGCAAATTTTAGCCATATAGTATTAGAGCATATGTAATCTTCTGTTTTTAACACATTTTAAATTTAACTCTCCTGAAGAAAAGCTATTTTATTGGCTGTTAGAAGCAGTAAATCTAATGGCGGAAAAACACTGGGCTATACAACTGCAGGAAATTGGTGTAAAAATATAATTTCCCGTAAAGACGTATTTTTAGCATTACTTACTAGAAACTATCGTTGTTGTTGTAGTTGACGACGTCATGGTTGTTGAAGCTGTAGTCGTCGACGTTGTGGTTGTTGATGTAGTTGTGGTAGTTGTTGTCGTTGTGGTTGTGGTCGTGGTTGAAGTAGTAGTCGTAGTTGTGATAGTTGTTGTAGTAGTCGTGGTAGTTGTGGTCGTTGTTGTCGTGGTAGTTGTTGTAGTAGTCGTGGTTGTTGAAGTGGTTGTTGTTGTAGTAGTCGTGGTAGTAGTGGTAGTGGTTGCTGTGGTCGTGGTTGTAGTAGTGTAGTAGTTGTCGTCGTTGTAGTGTCGTTGTTGTAGTAGTAGTCGTTGATGTAGTAGTCGTAGTAGTTGTGGTTGTCGTTGTGATCGTGGTTGTCGTTGTGGTAGTTGTTGTCGTTGTGGTCGTGGTTGTTGTAGTAGTCGTGGTTGTCGTGGTCGTGTAGTAGTAGTCGTTGTGGTAGTTGTTGTGGTTGTAGTGGTAGTTGTAGTAGTTGTAGTGGTCGTAGTTGTCGTCGTTGTAGTCGTGGTTGTAGTGGTCGTGGTAGTTGTTGTAGTAGTCGTAGTAGTTGTGGTAGTCGTTGTGGTCGTGGTAGTTGTTGTCGTCGTTGTGGTAGTTGTTGTCGTTGTGGTCGTGGTAGTTGTTGTGGTCGTGGTAGTAGTGGTAGTGGTTGTCGTTGTGGTCGTGGTTGTAGTAGTGGTCGTAGTTGTCGTCGTTGTAGTCGAGGTTGTAGTAGTAGTCGTGGTTGTAGTGGTCGTGGTTGTTGAAGTGGTAGTTGTCGTCGTTGTGGTAGTTGTTGTCGTCGTTGTGGTAGTGGTTGTCGTTGTGGTCGTGGTAGTTGTGGTAGTGGTTGTCGTTGGTGGTGGTCGTGGTTGTAGTAGTGGTAGTAGTGGTCGTAGTTGTAGTGGTTGTCGTTGTGGTAGTTGTTGTCGTTGTGGTCGTGGTTGTGTAGTAGTCGTGGTTGTCGTGGTCGTGGTAGTAGTTGTCGTCGTGGTAGTTGTGGTAGTTGTGGTCGTAGTGTGGTAGTGTTGTGGTCGTGGTGGTAGTAGTGTGGTGGTCGTTGTGGTAGTCGTTGTGGTAGTTGTTGTGGTGTGTTGTGGTAGTGGTTGTAGTGGTTGTAGTGTGTGTAGTGGTCGTAGTAGTTGTCGTTGTAGTAGTCGTGGTGTAGTAGTAGTCGTGGTTGTAGTAGTAGTCGTGGTTGTAGTGGTCGTGGTAGTTGTTGTAGTAGTCGTAGTAGTTGTGTGGTAGTCGTTGTGGTCGTGGTAGTTGTTGTCGTCGTTGTGGTAGTTGTTGTCGTTGTGGTCGTGGTAGTTGTTGTGGTCGTGGTAGTAGTGGTAGTGGTTGTCGTTGTGGTCGTGGTTGTAGTAGTGGTCGTAGTTGTCGTCGTGGTTGTAGTGGTGTGGTTGTCGTGGTGGTAGTTGTTGTCGTTGTGGTCGTGGTTGTTGTAGTGGTTGTCGTTGTGGTCGTGGTTGTAGTAGTGGTCGTAGTTGTCGTCGTGGTTGTAGTGGTTGTCGTTGTGGTAGTTGTTGTTGTTGTGGTCGTGGTTGTTGTAGTAGTCGTGGTGGTCGAGGTAGTAGTGGTCGTCGTAGTTGTGGTGGTCGTGGTAGTAGTTGTGGTCGTCGTTGTTGTGGTAGTTGTTGTCGTGGTAGTTGTTGAAGTAGTAGTAGTGGTTGTCGTAGTCGTGGTTGTAGTGGTCGTGTCGTAGTCGTGGTTGTAGTGGTCGTGGTTGTGGTCGTGGTAGTAGTGGTCGTGGTAGTAGTGGTAGTGGTTGTCGTTGTGGTCGTGGTTGTAGTAGTGGTCGTAGTTGTCGTCGTTGTAGTAGTCGTGGTCGTTGTAGTAGTAGTCGTGGTTGTAGTGGTCGTGGTTGTTGAAGTGGTTGTTGTTGTCGTCGTTGTAGTTGTCGTCGTTGTAGTCGTGGTTGTAGTGGTCGTGGTAGTTGTTGTAGTAGTCGTAGTAGTTGTGGTTGTCGTTGTGATCGTGGTTGTCGTTGTGGTAGTTGTTGTCGTAATAGTCGTGGTTGTCATGGTCGTGGTAGTAGTAGTTGATGTGGTCGTCGTTGACGTCGTAGATATAGAAGTTGTGGTTGTTGTCGATGTTGTAATAGATGTTGTAGTCATTGAGGTAGTAGATGTGATTGGATCATCATTCACTTGAGTGGGAAACATTAAATTAAGAAGTATACTTTTTCAACACCAGCTACATCTATTTACCTCCACAAAACGCGTTGCAATTGGAGTACGATGTCAATTCATTTGTAGTGGGATTAACTTGGGTCGCACACCAAGGCGTTCCATAATTTTCTACAGTCGTGCAAGCAAAGTATTGAGTTCCTGAATATGTGAAGGGGAAAACGCATGGAAAGGAATCGATGGTGCCACATTCTATTTAAAAAATGAGAAACATATGAATAAACTTTATAGAAATTAAATTATAAGCATTGACCTCCTACCATTTTCAGCGACCGTTGTTTCCACTGAAATTAAAAGTAAATGCTTTGGTTATATGCATATTTGGTACATGGTTGTTGGGGCTTACATGGACATGAAGACGAGCAAAGGCCATAAGCATTAGATTCACCGGAGGAAGTTAATGAAGTTGCGCACCAAGCATTATTCCCAAAGTCCACTGTTGTACACGTACTGTAGCTCACACCATTATACATAAATGGAAAAACACAGTTTTTGCCGTTTGTTGTGGCACATCCTTTAAAGTCAGACATTATTATTATTTTACATCACTTCATATTTAGTTAATTTCACTTACCTGAACTTGTCGCTGTAGTTTCAACTGCATAAAAATAAATAAAATATAAATGAGATATCATGACTATCATTCAATTATACTCCAGTTTTTGTGTTTTAAGTCATGTCTTAATGGAGTATTTGTATTAAAATACGATCATAAGACTTGATTTATCTGACATTCCTTTTACTTTTGGCATTAACCCCAATTTAGAATATTACCCTGGCATCCTGTGGCTGAGCAGTCTCCGTAGTTGGTGAATTCTTTCTGGGTATTTACTGAAGTGGCACACCAGGCATTGTTGCCGTTGTCGATGGTTGTGCAGGCAGCGTAGGTTACACCATTATAAATGAAGGGAAACACACAGCTGTCTCCTCCAGTTGTAAAACATGATGCATCTAGAAATGAAGTTCAGTAAATTCATTATAAAAAATATTTTTGCCACCCTAAAGTTGAAATGTGAAAAATAGGCCCTTTATAGTAGGACCTAGACCTATGAATGGGCCCATAGAATATTTAAAAATATTTTACTAATATTTAAAATTAAAAAAATATACATAAACAATATGGGTTTTCTACTTAATTACCTAATTATAATCAGATCACATTTTGCTCACGAGCCAAAATATAACCCTTCTAAAAATAACACTGGGCAACAGTGATAAAGTTTCGCGGTATATATCAACTGATTTGAATACTTAATGGGTCCCTGATAACTAAACAATAAACCATTTTGCTCAATCAGGTAATAATTTTTTGAAATTTTGATTTTTTTGTTTTCAATTTTTGGTTTATGGACAAAAATCACAACTTTTTTAATCATTAAGCTACAAAAGTGTTATGAATTTTTTTGGAAATGGCATGGTCATATTAGTGGCAGCGGAGACTAGTTTAAGTTGAAAAAATTATAAGAGGGGCCCAAAAAGACATTTTGGCAGATTTCGGATGATTTTTGTAACTTTTGTTTATAGAGCTACAAAATTAGTATGGATGTTTTTGGAAATGCATACTCATGTTAGTGGGGGTGGAGATAGGTTTTGCCTCTCAAATATAATAAATGAAATATAAGTCAACATAGTTTTTTTAAAAACCGTTTTAGCAAATTTACACCTAACATTTAAAATTGTCTCCTAAAGAATGATAAAAGAGTGAGCCCCTCTCATTATGTTTGTTAGTTGCAATACACAACTTAAAGAATGGTAAGACGAAGAACTTAAGTTTTGATGTACCTATAGTTTTGAGAGAACCAAAAAAAACCACTCAGATGATAGCTTTTTTTGCGATTTAAACCTTAAAGGTATAAATAGAAAAAAACAGAAAGAGTTTAAAGTATCCAATCTGCTATCAGACCAGTACCCTGCAGTGAAGATGTTCCAGTTCCAGTGTTCGAGTCACTTCCAGATGTTATAGATGATGAGAGTGCAACTTTGAAGGCACAACATCACAGCCAAAGCAGTTCAACCAGGGTGAATTAAATGACCTTGCGAGATACTTAAATTGCCCACAAAATCTGCAGAACTTTTGGCCTCTAGATTAAGTGAGAAGAATCTGCTTCAAAGTGGTACAACAATATCCTTCTACAGAACAAGAGATTCAGAGTTTGTTCCTTTCTTCTCTGAGAAAGATGGGCTTGTTTACTGTAATGAAATTCCTGGTCTCCTGGATAAATTAGGTATAAGTAACTACAATCCTCAAGAGTGGAGACTTTTCATTGACAGTTCTAAATACAATCTCACAGTTGTTCTGCTCCATAATAGAAATAAATATGGATCCATTCCAGTTACCCATGCCACCAAACTATGTAAAAAAATATATGGAGCGGTCAAACTTGTTCTTATCAAAATTGACTAGTACAATCACGACTGGCACATTTGTGTGGATTTAAAAATAGTCAACTCTCTTCTTGAACAACAGGGTGGTTTTACCAAATTTCCTTGCTTTTTCTGTCACTGGGATAGTAGGACAAGGGAGGAACACTGGGTGAGGAAGGAGTGACCAGAAAGGACTCACATGACTGTTGGAAAGAAAAATGTTATTGCTGAAAGCCGTCTATAAGGCTATATATATATATATATATATATATATATATATATATATATATATATATATATATATAATATATATATATATATATATATATATATTATAATACTTTTGTAACCTCAAATTCAAATGTAACAAAAGAAAGAATCAAATCAACTATGGAAAATCTATTTATACATTAGGACAGTTGTTAGTCTTCAAGAAAAGTTAACAAAAAAAAAAACCTTTTGGTAATTTCCGTTCGTTAGATGTCGTTGTCCATGAAAACGTCACAATTATTTAAAACCGGTTTAAAGGGATTAAATTTGATGATTTGAAATATATAAATCAATACAAGATAAAAAACGTCTCCAAATATAAATAATAAAAGGACTTTGTTATTATTTTCAAAGAGCTCTAGAATAAAAGCGCCGGTTACGGACTAAAGAAGAACTAATATTTTGTCCATTTTTTTGGGAAAAAGGAAGAATTTTATGTTATGCATGCGCTACTTTAATTTGTGCCATTTTAAACAGAGCTAAGATATTAATTATTTACAATACTATAGCGAAAGTTACATAATAAGAAAAAAATCAAATTTGATCTCCCATTCGTGTCTTACAATAAGTCTATAGTAAGTCACTCGACATTTTCTGTCATATATAAAGCAACAAAATTTGAATGTTGATGGATTCCTCTCATTAAAATATTAACTTAACGCTTTGACGTTATCGGCCATAGTTGAATCCACTCTTTGAAAGCATTGGATTATTCAGAAACTCATGACTAGGGATCGGAAAAATATTTTTTTAAATATAAAATATTTTTTAAATATTTTCCTGTTTTTTAATGCTTTTTTTAAAATATTTAGTGATATTTATCTAACTTTTAAACTAATAAGCAATTTTAGTAAAAAATATTTTGAAAAAATATTTAAAAGTTTATTGTTAAACATGTTATGCTCATTGTTCACGTATTTTTGTATTGAATACCAATTTTACATGGGTATAAAAATATTTTATCAACTTTTGTCTCCAGTTTCACGCTGGAGGAAAACCTGACAATATACAGTATTCATCCGTTTTTGTGGAGACTTCAACGTTAGCTCTGCGAGCAAAAGTCAGACAGTTGTTATCCAAATATATTCTAATGGCGCCAGGAGTTTTGTATTGCATTGTATTTCTTATTTCATATTTGGATTTGTAACCTTTGCAAAGATTTTGACTGTTGAGGCGAGAAAACATTTATCAAGCAGAGATGTCAGGAAGCAGTTTACAACACAAGTGGCTTCAACAGCTTAGCTTAAGCAACGATGACATCAAGTTTGTCGACATGAAGACTGCTTTTTGCCGCCATTGTGAATCCAGCTTGGAATCTCAACAGAAAAGTCAAGTGAAACACATATTGAGTCCGCAAAACACAAGAAGAATATGCAACTCAAGACGAAAAGGAGCAGCTCTCAAGCACAGCTTGAAGACGTTTTTGAGAGAAGCGCCAAGAAGTCCAAGTCGTTTGACCTCAACAAAAAACTCTGTCAAGCTTTATTGGCTGCGAACATCCCATGGCACAAATTGCAGGTTCCCATGTTTCATAAAATTCCTTTGTAGAGCATTGTGCTGTATCTATTCCTGACGAAAGCACTCTGAGAAACACTTACCTGGACATCTGCTATCAGGATGTACTCACCAAAATTAAAGTTAATATTCAAGATCAACCCATCTGGCTCGCCATCGATGAAATTACTGACGTAGAAGGACGATACATTCTAAACGTGGTTGTCGGAAAACTTGCTGCAGATTCATCCAATCGAGCCGAACTGGCGCACTCGATGATATTGGAAAGAACCAATGCTGAGACAATATCTCGTGCCGTAAATGATGTTGTAGTGAATATTTTGGAAGTTAAGGCTGAAAACGTCAAACTCATGCTCTCTGATGCTGCTGCTTACATGCTGAAATGTGGTGGACAACTGAAAATTTTATATCCTAATCTTCTTCATGTGACATGTCTCGCCCACGCTTTCATCGAATCGTTGAATGTGTTTGGAAACATTTTCCGAAAGTGAACGAATTGATCTCAGTTACTAAAAAGTGTTCCTGAAGGCTTCATCACGGATTCTAGCAAGTTATCCCCAACGGCATGTCTCCACAAACGGCGGCTGAATACAAATTTGCACCTGTCACAAGTGTCGATGTTGAACGCTCCTTCTTTATGTATAAGACTCTTCTCTCCGACAACCGCCGCCGGCTCACATAAAAAATCTTGCAAATTTTTTGCTGAGCCACTGCTTTTATCGGTGAGATTTTCGTTTTGTATGACTGGATTTTGTTTTCAGCTCATAATGCCTGTAATAGTTAGAATGTCAGTAAACTTTGTAGTATGTTCCGGTAACGCAGATAAATATTTTGACGTTGCCAGTGAATATTTTGTCATTTTTAGTAAATAACTATTTAAATACTTCGGTGTTTCTTTAAATATTTTATCATTTTTAGTAAATAAATATTTAAATATTTCGGTGTTTTCTTTTAAATATTGGTCGGATCCCTACTCATGACCCTTCATAGGCAGAGGAGAGGTAGGAAACTACAACCCTTGAACATTATTCATCACATTCCAACGTTTATTGGCTCTCTTATGATAAGCCAAGTCCTCTTGATTAACTTGGATCATGGAAAAAGAAAGCACCAGACTGTAACTGCAGCTTTTTTTTGTCCACTTTTTTCTTTATAGCATGGAAATCTTATTATATATATATTTGTATATATATATATATATATATATATATGGAAATCTTATTATAAATATGCATATATATACATATATATATATATATATGGAAATCTTATTATAAATATGCATATATATATATATATATATATTATATAAGATTTCCATACCTATATACATATATATATGCTTAAAATTCAAAATGACCAGATATATATTTTAGATACTTTTCGGAAATTAACCAAAAGAGGAGTATTTTTAGTCACATTTCTGGTAAAGATATATATCTTCTGATTTATTATTAAGAATAGGCCTCTTACGATTAAGTTTTCATGATTGGAAACAATTTAAAGAAGAGCAAGATTAAGGGAACTAAACTTAGCTCACCCTCTTGCTGAAAGAATTGAGATCGAGGATCAGAATATATCAGTGATGTTAGATCGAAAAGTGTTAGACCAGTTTGTTCCAAAACCATTAATATCGGACTTAGTTCGAAAATTTCACGAAGAGTCACACAGAGGAATCAAAAATACACTAATGAAAATTAGCGAGATATTTTATTGGCATAATATGTCAATGGATATTACAAAAATATTTGGTCAATGTGATGCCTGTAATAAGTCAAAAATATTATGGTTAATTAAACCTCCATTTGACCATATTAAATCCCCCAAACACATTTTTTCACATGAATATTGATTTGATAGGTCCTTTCCCAAAAGGCAATGGAAAAACGATGGCGTTAACAGAAATAGATAGGACAACCAAATGGGTAGAGGTTTATTCTTTGGTTAGTGAAAATACTGGAAAGATAATTCAAGTGTTCAAATCAAATTGGATTTCCCGGTGTGACATTCCTAAACAATTTACAAAAGATCAGGATGATCAGTTCGTTCACTGATTTGTGAAAAATTCATAAGGAATTTTCAGATTAAAAATATTTTACGTCTCCATAATATCCACAAAGTAATGGCCTGATCGAAAAGGAACATTGGACGTTGAAGGTGGCCCTTGGATGTAAAATTGTTGATTCAGGACTAAATTGAGTAGAGGTTTGCCAAGTATTCTTATAGACTTGAGGACCACATCTAAGAATGGCGATAATTTATTTCTATCTGAACAACCCATTCGTTCAATTAGGACAATTTTTCCCTTTGAGAGGAGCTGTAAATTTAAATTTAACACAAAATACATCAATAACAAAGATAACTTCACATAAAATAGCCAATTTCAAAACTAATGCAAGCAAATGAAGTGTATTTATTAAGCCTCCACCCCCAATTACGTCATCATTCGTCCCTGGTTATAATGGCCAATACAGAGCAATAAGAAAAAAGTGTAAAAAAAGGTCTGATTCTGTATTGAATTTAGAGCCAAAATAGTCTGAGAGGGGAAGTATGTTGTGCGTAAGTTTCGTCTCTATATATCTCTGTCCTTTTTGTGTGTGTATATTTGATAATATGATGTCAGTAATAAAAGGCTCTTAAAGAATCAACATCTACTCTCTTCATTATGTTTAAAAAAAGTCTACAAATGAACCTCTATAAGTTTTCAACAAATATATATACTATATATATATATTCTTCTTTAAAACTATGTACTATACTTATTTTAATAAAAGGAACATTATGACTTACCAGATGGAGTAGAAGACATGGTTGTTGTTGAAATAGTTGAAGTAGTTGTGGTCGTCGTGTTGTTGTAGTTGTTGTCGTGGTAGTTGTTGAAGTAGTAGTAGTGGTTGTCGTAGTCGTGGTTGTAGTGGTCGTGGTTGTTGAAGTGGTTGTTGTCGTCGTTGTTGTGGTCGTGGTAGTAGTGGTCGTGGTAGTAGTGGTAGTGGTTGTCGTTGTGGTCGTGGTTGTAGTAGTGGTCGTAGTTGTCGTCGTTGTAGTAGTCGTGGTCGTTGTAGTAGTAGTCGTGGTTGTAGTGGTCGTGGTTGTTGAAGTGGTTGTTGTTGTCGTCGTTGTAGTTGTCGTCGTTGTAGTCGTGGTTGTAGTGGTCGTGGTAGTTGTTGTAGTAGTCGTAGTAGTTGTGGTTGTCGTTGTGATCGTGGTTGTCGTTGTGGTAGTTGTTGTCGTAGTAGTCGTGGTTGTCATGGTCGTGGTAGTAGTAGTTGATGTGGTCGTCGTTGACGTCGTAGATATAGAAGTTGTGGTTGTTGTCGATGTTGTAATAGATGTTGTAGTCATTGAGGTAGTAGATGTGATTGGATCATCATTCACTTGAGTGGGAAACATTAAATTAAGAAGTATACTTTTTCAACACCAGCTACATCTATTTACCTCCACAAAACGCGTTGCAATTGGAGTACGATGTCAATTCATTTGTAGTGGGATTAACTTGGGTCGCACACCAAGGCGTTCCATAATTTTCTACAGTCGTGCAAGCAAAGTATTGAGTTCCTGAATATGTGAAGGGGAAAACGCATGGAAAGGAATCGATGGTGCCACATTCTATTTAAAAAATGAGAAACATATGAATAAACTTTATAGAAATTAAATTATAAGCATTGAGCCTCCTACCATTTTCAGCGACCGTTGTTTCCACTGAAATTAAAAGTAAATGCTTTGGTTATATGCATATTTGGTACATGGTTGTTGGGGCTTACATGGACATGAAGACGAGCAAAGGCCATAAGCATTAGATTCCCCGGAGGAAGTTAATGAAGTTGCGCACCAAGCATTATTCCCAAAGTCCACTGTTGTACACGTACTGTAGCTCACACCATTATACATAAATGGAAAAACACAGTTTTTGCCGTTTGTTGTGGCACATCCTTTAAAGTCAGACATTATTATTATTTTACATCACTTCATATTTAGTTAATTTCACTTACCTGAACTTGTCGCTGTAGTTTCAACTGCATGAAAATAAATAAAATATAAATGAGATATCATGACTATCATTCAATTATACTCCAGTTTTTGTGTTTTAAGTCATGTCTTAATGGAGTATTTGTATTAAAATACGATCATAAGACTTGATTTATCTGACATTCCTTTTACTTTTGGCATTAACCCCAATTTAGAATATTACCCTGGCATCCTGTGGCTGAGCAGTCTCCGTAGTTGGTGAATTCTTTCTGGGTATTTACTGAAGTGGCACACCAGGCATTGTTGCCGTTGTCGATGGTTGTGCAGGCAGCGTAGGTTACACCATTATAAATGAAGGGAAACACACAGCTGTCTCCTCCAGTTGTAAAGCATGATGAGTCTATATATGGAAATAATCGAAGTGGGATCGTCTAATAAAAATATTTTATTTTTCTTACCAACTAGAGGTATAACAAAAGCAATGAAAATAAGAATCATGTTGCCTGTGATCAAAGAGGTGAGTATCACTCAAAGGACTAGAGTGCTCTGTGGATTTTATAATCGAGGCAACCGTATATTGAATCATAATCTTTAATGGATCTAAAGAACTGAAACATTGTTACGATATCTTAATTATTATCTATTAGTTATATTGACACATTAATTAAATCAAATGTTTTTTGTAATGAAGAATGTGGACGACATGGTGACGTTTATGTAAGCCTGTAATTGTTGAAACAATTGTTCGGTGATTTTTAAATTAATTGGGAGTCAAAATGATAGTTTAGTATATTTATTATATGTAACGTTACGCTTAGAAAACATAAATAAGCCGTATATTAATCCATACCGTACAAACAAAAAAATATTGCTTGAACAAATTTAAATAAGACTGACATAATATTTTTTCCTAATGACAGTCAACTGTGTGACCAATAGCTCTGTACTTAAATGTGATACGTCATCAAAAAGGTATCTGTCAATACATAGATTTGCCTTTACTGTGGCTTTACTTGTCTGTGTTTATTATCAGGGGCCTTGCTCACTAAATACAGAAGATTTTGTTAAAAGTATATATATTAAAAATATAATATAACAAACCTGTAAAATGCAATTAGGGAAAAATATATAAAAATCTTGTAATAATAAATATAATAATATTATAGTTTAAATTACTCCACCTAAAAAGACTAAACCTCAAATAAATAATATATGATCCAATATAATATCAAAAACAAATGGCAGGGAGTTTTTGTGCAGGACAAATTTTGCCTTGTCAGAGGTTCCTTCCTAGTTAGTTTGATCAATGAGAAAATATATTTTAACATTACAAAGGAAGGAAAATTATCTTTCAAATCAAATTTATACCTATTTTCTTTAAATAATTATTAAATATATAAAAATATGTTACAACATATTTCGTGCCTCCAATATGGCAGTCTAAATTACATTAAACATATTAACAAAGGAAAGCAAAGGAAGCAGATGCAATAGAAGGGATGCATATTTTGTGGTATGTTTATATGTAACGTGCCCTGCAGTAAATATTTTCTGGTTTTTTTCATTGACATTCTTGGATGTATTTTCCATTTTTTAAAATAAAATAAGACTAATTGATCCACAATTTTTTTCATCAATTCTACAAAAGTTCAAAATATATACATAAAAATGTAAAGTAAAAATAATTCAATGATAACCAATTTTCTTATTATTTTTATACATAAGTATATACATTGGTCATTGATTCATTGTAGATTTCCCATGATTGTTGAATTTTGCCGCTTGTATTCGACTACTTGTAATAAATGATGTCTCGGCTCTTCTTTCGATGTTATCTTTGTAGTGATATCACTAATCGTTTTTTACTCTTCTTTCAGTTACATAATTCGTCACTTTACTGATCTTAAAAATTCCAACGCTTTTAGGTAAGAGGAGTAATGTTCTCAAGTCTCGGCAGGAGTTGTTAGCAAATCACAATGTAGTCCCAAAGCATGAAATAAAAGTGCGATTCAGGTCCGATAAGGTCTAAGAAGGTTGTTGTCTGAGTAATGTCGAGAAATACTATTTTTTCCTTACTGTAGCTCTCAGGCTTTTTTGTTTCTGATAACTTTACTGCGACCTTTTCTTTAGCAGTCTTGGTCATACTTTCGTGTGAGCTAAACAATACTACTGTTTCCTGAGTGAGGTACCAACGGTGGGTCTTTTGTTTATTGAGAACAGAAGTTGCTACTTCGCTGTCTTGACGAAAATATTGAAGCATATTTTTGAAAAGACGGAGATCGTTTATTGGAGCATCAGCTGCTGACGTAAAGGTTATCCAGTAGCAAATGTAGAACAAGCCAAGAATTTGTCTATCTCTTTAGCTTGGAAGTATTATAGTTGGAATACTGCAATTTTAAGAAAGTATATACGTCTTGATAGAATAAATATTCCTCAACATCCACGTGCTTGGTGAACAACGCCTGGTTTAGTCCAATGAATGTCTCGAGGAGATTTTGTCCCAAGTAGTATTGGACACAACTATGCCACTTTTCTATAATCAGCTTCTCAGGTTTTTTTACAATTGCAATTGTATTTGCCTTTATTTCCTTCCCTTCCTGCTTCACTTCGCCTAAAATTTTGGGGTTGCTTTTATCCAATATACTCCAATTATCCTTTACGTAGCTAAAATGTCGTTGTTTGGACTTTTAATCTTGTCGAAAAGAGCCTCCAATACTCATCCAGTTATAATTTTGGAAATGTTGTGACAAGCAAAATAAAACATCTTTTTCCCCAAGTTTTTTCTCCATTAATTTTGCCGAACACTAATCCATTTTTACTTTTACTTACTGTGGTGTAGAGTACTAATGTCTAAAAAGTAAATCATTTAGACTGTGTATATTGGTGGGCAACATATACATTGTAACATCTTTGTATATAATTAATGATTATCTAAAGAAAGTAGGTAAAATTTTGATTTAAAAATATTTGTTTTCCTTCGTTATGTTGAAATATATGTAATACGACTTTGATGCATAGCTCTTATAACATACGCATCTACATATGTAATCTAAATCTAAATCATCAAAAAAACTCAATTTTTCCCAGGGACCCAAATTTGCTTGGGGCAGTCCAATACTGTCCCAGGCTGTGGTTGCACTTGATCTGCTGGACTCCACACCTTTCCCGCAGCAGCTCCTGCGTGGCCGAAACATCATAGAGTTACTAGTAGCCAACTCAGGCTGCGACACAGACTATTTTTCAAAAGCTGGCATCTTCAATACTTATATATTGTAAAAAAACGATAAGCAATATTTTATATACAAATCTTTATTTGAACCCATTTGAAAATTTTGGTAATTTGTATTGGATATAAGCTTCAAATATTAATAGTATTAAACTCTAATATATTTTAATACTGAAATAGAGAATAGTAACCACCACTCTGCCTATGAGAGATAAATACAAAAATATATTTTATTGATAAAGACTCCCGGAAGACTGGTTTTGGATGATATTTCGGAGGTACTATTTTTTAAATTCAAACTTGAAGCTAGTTTTAAATACAATAAAAGTATCTTATTGTATCTGGAGAAGAATCAATTCTATAACAACGTAAATAATAAAATATCAAAACACGACCAGTATAACCATGTTTTTTAGCATTTTTAATTTATGATTAAATACTTAGGTTCATTATTTTTTACATTAATCATTGATATTTACAAGAAGACAAACTACTGACAACAACCTGCGCTGCTTCCTTCCAGACTTGTTGACATTCGTGAAAATTGTCGTTCAACAAAACTTATCGTTCATCGTTAATTTTAATTGAGCTCGATAGCCGTGCGTGTTAAGGCGTGTTCAACTCTCAATGTTGGGGGCGCAGGTTCAAATCCCGAGAGGGGATGGTCATTTTGATCTACCTCATTGATAAGATCTTAGGTTTGATAGACTAATTATAATGATATAATACTTATTTATATTCGGTCGGATGCAATTCTATCGAACCATATAGGCAAAAAAAAAATTGAATCGTTCGTCGAAAAAAATTGACGACGTTTTTTTAAGAAAGAAAATTTTTCCCATGAAAAGAAAAAAAAATGGATTTTTTTTGCGCCAAAAACGAACGACGAACGATAGGAATTTTTTGTTGTCGTTCGTCGAAATTTTTGTCTTTTGTTCGCGAACGACGAACGATTACAAATGAATGACAAATCAACAAGTTTGCTTCCTTCCATTTGCAATAATGTGACACACTTTATTCGGCCCTCATTAACTTCTAATTCATAACTCCTGAACCAGATTCCATAGACCTAATCTGACGTATTTACTCGACTTAAATTAATTATCCTTTTTGTTAGCCTTTGTTCAACACCTGTAGTTATTATAAGTCCTTTTAATGTATATTTCAATCCTCTGCATCCGCTTCAATTACTCTCGTGATGCTATATAGACACAATGAACATAAATGATATCAAAGACATCTTAATAATCTGTCGATCATTTTTATAAATATATTAATACACAAGGTTAAATTTTGGAACTGACATATGGAGGGCTTTCGAATAAACATTCAAAAGCAATTCAATCCTTGGAGGGACATTAACCAACATGATCTTTGTCTTTTTATTCATTGCTTGCGCCATATCTTTTGTTAGTAAGTCGGAGCACATTACTCTAAGACACCCTTGATACTACTAACACTTTATTTATAGACTCAGCCTGCCTTACGATCGCCGGAGACAGCTGTGTGTTTCCCTTCATTTATAATGGTGTAACCTACGCTGCCTGCACAACCGTCGACAATGGCAACAATGCCTGGTGTGCCACTTCAGTAAATACCCAGAATGAATACACCAACTACGGAGACTGCTCAGCCACAGGATGCCAGGGTAATAATATATCCCTTATATTTATAAAAAAGTAATTATATAAATATTTTTTTGGTAAGACTTTATTTGTTCTGAGGTATTACAACATATAGAACAAATAAAATGAAACGTTTTATGACTGTTATAATTTATACATTTTCTTTTTGAACTACTAACTTTTTTTTGCCTATATGTCCGTTAGCATTGCAACCGACAGGATATAAATAAGTATTATAGCCTTAAAATGAGGATCACTACTAACTTATAATATTGCTAAAATATCTTTGATGTTATGATAGGAATAAATACCGTATTGGCCCGAATATAAGACTGGGTTTTTGTTCTAAAAATAGTACTTTAAAAAGGGGGGTCGTCTTATTTTCGCGGACTAGACAAAAACATAATTTCATTTTTTTAAAGTTAACCTGAATGCGGTCATTAGGCCTATCCTTCACAACACCAAAACACTCAATAATGGAGAGGTCTAGTGATCGTTTTGTCCATATCATTTCACAACGATTGTTTGGACTTAAAATAACAACTAACTACGAATCGGCCACCGTCCCTCACAACAATACCACAACAAAAATAAAAAATGGAGAAGACAAGAGACTGTCTTGAACAAAGTGCTTCGAAATCTGGACAAATTAACCAAAGGCTTCGACAGAGTTATGATGCCAATTTTAAAATCTTAGTGGTGAACGAGGCAGACTCATCAAATAATTGTCGAGCAGCCACAAAATATGGAGTCACCGAGTGCAATGTACGGCGGTGGCGAGCACAAAAAAAAAGTATCCTTAAAAATGCTAATAGCCAAAGAAAATATTTCCCATGAATGGGGACCTTGTGATCATCCCGGGAGGGATAACCAGCCAACTACAAGTGCTGGACGTTGTTGTCAACAAAACATTTAAAGATAATATACGCAAGAGATACACGGAGTGGCTACTGTCAGATAACCACGCACTCACACCAACTGGAAAAATTCAGAAGCCTGCGGTGCGTCTGCTTTGTGAGTGGATCCTCCAGGCATGGCGTGCCATTTCGCTAGAGAGCATCGCTCACGGGTTCAAGAAGTGCTGCATTTCCTATGCTTTAGATGGATCTGTCGACGACGTACTGCGGGAGGGACTAGTGCAACAACAAGAAAGTGACGACGATAGTGAGAGTGACAGCGATGCAGAAGATCTGTGTACTTAGTGGTTGTTGTTATACTACATTTTCTTTCTTATTGCAGTTTTCTTGGGCAAATAAATACATTGCTGTATGATTTTTTTGTATGATTTCCCCCCCCCCCCCAACATGAGCCTGAAAAGGGGGGGTCGTCTTATATTCGGGCCAATACGGTAATCATTTAGTAATTATTTAAGTTTTCAACATGGATTCCTTAGACCTGGTTATAATATTTATCTTTTTATTTATTATTCCGTGCAGTTGAAACTACACCAACGTTTACAGGTAAATATGAATGAATGATCATTTTAAAACATATATATTAGTATACACTTTCGATGCATTATGATTGCTATTAAAGGATGCACAGCAACGAATGGGAGGCCATGTATCCTTCCATTTATGTATAAGGGTGTAACTTATAATATGTGTACGACCATTGACTTTGGGAATACTCCTTGGTGTGCAACCTCATTATCTGCTTCCGGGGAATCTAATGCTTATGGATTTTGCTCCTCTTCATGCGCAGGTAAGCATGAATGCAATCCCATTAAAAGTTTTGTTTTAATTTTAATATTCTTCTGATTTTAGTTGAGTCTACGATTGCTTCAAATGGTATGATTGTCTATACAACAAAAATACATATATGTATTTTGTATTAATAAATCCTTGCTAACTTTAGTTTGTGGGACCGTGGACTCTTTTCCTTGCACTTTTCCCTTTACCTACAGAGGAACCCAATACACTGAATGCACCACAGCAGATAACTCTGGGACGCCATGGTGTGCGACTCAAGTCAATCCAACCACCAATGAATATATTTCATACGGGAACTGTAATGGATTTTGTACAGGTGAATACATAGCTATCTAATAACTTGATTAAACCAATACTAATTATTTTGAATATCAAGTTAATGACTCTCCGAGTACGCCATCGACAACGACTTCAACAACTACAACGTCGACAACCACAACATCATCGACTACAACTTCTACTACCACAACATCATCGACGACAACTTCTACTACCACATCATCGACAACCACAACTTCCACTACTACAATATCGACCACCACAACGTCTACCACCACAACAACAACGTCGACAACTTCTACTACCACAACATCGACAACCACAACTTCCACCACAACATCGACTGCAACCACCACAACTACAACGACGACCACTACTACCACCACCACTACAACCACGACCACTACAACAACAACCACGACTACTACAACCACGACCACAACGACGACCACTACTACCACCACCAGTACAACCACAACCACTACAACCACGAGCACTACAACCACAACCCCAACGACAACAACAACCACAACTACTACAACCACGACCACAACGACAACCACAACTACCACGACTACGACGACCACTACTACCACGACTACTACGACACTACCACAACTACCACAAGCACAACGACAACCACGACTACGACGACTACTACAACAACGACCACAACGACAACTACAACAACGACCACTTCAACAACAACGACGACAACGACCACTACTACCACAACGACAACCACGACCACAACAACAACCACGACTACAACGACTACTACTACAACAACGACCACTTCAACAACCACGACTACGACGACTACTACAACAACGACCACAACGACAACTACACAACGACCACTTCAACAACCACGACTACGACGACTACTACAGCAACGACTACAATGACAACTACAACCACGACCACAACGACAACCACAACTACCACGACTACGACGACCACTACTACTACGACCAAAACCACGACTACTACAACCACGACCACAACGACGACCACTACTACCACCACCAGTACAACCACAACCACTACAACCACGAGCACTACAACAACAACCACAACGACAACAACAACCACAACTACTACAACCACGACCACAACGACAACCACAACTACTACCACAACTACCACGACTACGACGACCACTACTACCACGACTACTACAACTACTACGACGACCACTACCACAACTACCACAAGCACAACGACAACCACGACTACGACGACTACTACAACAACGACCACAACGACAACTACAACAACGACCACTTCAACCACAACGACGACAACGACCACTACTACCACAACCACAACGACAACCACGACCACAACAACAACCACGACTACAACGACTACTACCACGACTACTACAACTACTACGACGACCACTACCACAACTACCACAAGCACAACGACAACCACGACTACAACCACGACCACAACGACAACCACAACTACCACGACTACGACGACCACTACTACTACGACCAAAACCACGACTACTACAACTACTACGACGACCACTACAACAACTACCACACCACAACGACAAACACGACTACGACGACTACTACAACAACAACCACAACTACAACAACGACCACTACTACCACAACCACAACGACAACCACGACCACAATAACAACCACGACTACGACACTACTACAACAACACCACAACGACACTACAACAACGACCACTACAACAACGACCACTTCAACAACCAAGATTACGACGACCACTACAACAACCACGACTACGACGACCACTACAACCATGACCACAACGACAACCACGACTACGACTACTACTACAACAACGACCACAATGACAACAACGACCACTTCAACAACCACGACGACGACCACTACTACCACAACTACTACAACGACCACAACAACGACCAATACTACAACAACGACCACAATGACAACAACAACAACGACCACTTCAACAACCACGACGACGACCACTACTACCACAACTACTACAACGACCACAACACGACCAATACTACAACCACGACCACAACGACAACAACTACCACGACTACAACAACGACAACAACCACTACCACGACAACAACGTCTACGACAACAACCTCAACCACTACAACTTCTACAGCCCCAACATCAACCACAACGACAGAAACTACATCCATAACCAGCATTTCTTCCACCCCATCCGATTTTACAATTTCTGGCGAGTTTTTTAATAGTTTGAGAAAAGACATCTCTTTTCTATCTTTTGACTGTTTGACATTGGAGTTAAATATGTTTTTCGAATCCTAATGGCATCTTATTTTTTTAAATACGTAAACTTAGATGTTTTGGCTAAGATATATCAAAATCAATTAAGAATATTTTGATCTCTTTGATATATATATATATATATATATTATATGAAAATCATTTTGATTTCAGGGCATTGAATCTGAAAAATAATTAAATTGAGTTTGTATTTACCTAAATAATACAGTCCAACCCGTCTATTGTGGCCACTCAAGGGAAGTCGTTAGAGACAGGTGGCTTCTGTACACAGAATGTTTTAGTACTAAGTTTTTCTTCTGCAATTTGTATGCCAGCTATGGACTAATGATTCCTAACTCAGACTCTACAATACTTATATTCTTTTCATTTAATATAATTTGTGAGCTTCCTGAACTTTGTAAAGAAATATCCTTTTCAATTTTAATTTTTAATAGTTATTATTTAAGCAATTTATTCTAGATATTATCATTTCCGATTTTAAAAATAGTGTAAGGAAACAATGAATGCGGAAATTATCAAGCATAAAAGATATAAACGAGGTTTTGTTTCGATGAAATCCTATACTCAGAGTAGACCATAATTTCGAATCCTTAAAATACTCGAGAATAGCTTTTAGTAAATTATTAGTAGCATGAGATTCTTGTGAGGGTCAATTATTCATGCCCTCACAATTGTTGAATATATCAATGTGGATTAAAAAATAAATGCAAATTTACATTAATTTTAGGGGCGTGAGAAGATCTTAAGGAAATGTCATTAAAAGAAAAATATTTGATTGTAATCATTGCTTACAAGATCCAAATTTAAATCCCGGAATATGGAGTCAAGCAAATACAATGATTTCATGATGACACAACACATATCATTCATAATACGTTTTTCAATATATTTGAGACACCTCATGCTTGTTCAAAACCCCAGTTTCATACTAAATATTGAATATAATATTATATCTTTATTACTTATTTTAGGCTGTGCAACTACCAATAACAACCCCTGTATGTTTCCCTTTATTTACAATGACGTGACGTATTCTGCATGTACTACAATTGACTTTGGGACCGTTCACTGGTGTGCCACATCCCTCACATCCTCCAATGGAGTCGGGGACTATGGAACATGCTCCTCAAGCTGTCCAAGTAAGATATCTTGCAGCCTCTAACAAAACCCACAAATTAATTTAAACGATTCCCTCTTCCAGCTGAGACAACAGTAACGACTGATGGTAATAAAGTAGTAACTACATAGGAATAAATAGTATTTTCCTTAATAAACCACTTTACTTTTTTAGGATGTTCTGCAACTAACGGGGAGAGATGTACTTTCCCTTTTATTTATAACGGGGTAACATATGACAAATGTACCGTTGTGGATTTCGACGGACAGCAATGGTGTGCAACTTCCGTGAACAATATGAAAGTGGTAACAAAGTACGGATTTTGTACGAGTTCATGTCCTCAAGAGGCCACTTTGCCTCCAACGGGTAAGAACCTAATCTTTATATAATTGAATACTCGAGGGAAAATTTAATACATTCTTGTGAACTTCCCCCTTTTTTCATATATATACTATGTTTTTTTTTCTCTCAATGACGTCACTAAGCATTTATTGCCATTTCTTCCTATTCCTTAAGACTTTGACTGCTCAATCAATAGCAACAGTTTCCTTTCTTATCAGCATTGTTTCAATCGACTTTAATGATATATATCATGATTTATTTATTTCACTCAAAGTACAAGTAAATTATTTCCCCTCAGTTTAAAAAATATGTATTTTATTTCGTATTTATTTTGGGTAAATTTGAATCCAGTTATTAAGAAGTATATATATGTTCACATATAATAAGTCACAAAGTAAGTTTTTATTATTTTGAATGACATTAAACGCCATTATTGAATTATTCAATCATTTGAATTATGCCGTAAATGCAACACTTAAGGAATAAGTTGGACTTATTAGTAAAGAAAAAAATATCCCAAGGGAGAAAAAAATAATAAAATAGTCAGAGTATTTACCTAAATGTTTATTATTTTTAGAATAAAATAGAAAAAAATGATAAATAATAAAATCAAGTGTAAAACGATAAATGAATTATAGTTATACTTCTTTTTTGTCACTTTAAGCTATTTCAAATGTATTATAGATGAATTAAATATGAAGAATATTGGGTCTCATTTCCAAAACCCATCGGTTTCATCGTTGGAGCTTTTTTATATAACTATTCTCATATAAACAATAGCTAATAATCTAAGAGATAAAAACAAATGGACATAATTTATTTATTATTATTTTCTTAATCAAAATAGATCCTGTTTTTATATACGAGTATATTTTGGATAATTTAATAACGCTTCCCTTTGTTTATAGTTTGTGCGACTACTTCTGGACAAAGATGCGTCTTCCCATTCAGGTATAGGGGAGTGGTCTACGACGCCTGTACGAATGTGGACAATGGAGCAACGAACTGGTGTGCCACTGACACAGACTCGAGCCTAAACTTTAATAACTACGGCATCTGTGGATCCAGCTGCTGAAATGAATAATTTTGAACTGAGGAATAACAATTTTTCATAGGCTTATGTAAGCGAGCCTTTTTTTAGTTGTTTTTTGAATTGATGTTAGATATCTGTCATACATGCATATTCTTAAAGAATAAAATGTTTAAAACTGTTGTTAAATAGAGTCTTTATTTTTTTCTAATATTTTGTACAATATAGATTGATCTACATAGTTTATCTACCGGCGTATACCAATTTTGATACGGTTAGTCCTACATAAAAGCTAATCAAACCAACACTACATAATTGTGCTAAGCCAGAAGGACCTTTTCTTAATTTGCGACAAAATTCAAACTTCTTCATTAAAAAAATGTTTGTTAAGCTATGCAAATGATTTTTTTGCCTAATTGGTTCGATAGAATTGCTTCCGACTGGATATATAAAGAATTGGTATTAAAATTAGACTATCGATCCTAGTATCTTATCAATGAGGAAGACTAAAACTGACCATTCCCTCTCGGGAGTATTCGAACCTGCGCCCCCAACATTGAGAGTTGAACACGCCTTAACGCACACGGCTATCGGACTCGCTGACAGTTTGATTATGAATCAAATATATTTTATTAATTGAAATATAGCAAATATAAATATATTTAAGATTCAAAAACCATTTCTCACATTTATATTGTAGCAAGGTATACATATCAAATACAGAAATATCTGAATTATTGTAATTTGGACTTCCATATATTCTAAATCTATCGCTTTAGATTTTATTACCTATATTTACATAGACATGTGAACGGCAAAATGAACATTTAGTTTATAAAATCATACAAAACAAATTGATTATAAGAACCAGATTATTTTAGGTGGCAACTTTAGAAAAACTAAAGTTTTCTTTAAGTAGAGAGTCGCTGTAATTTTTTCTTTGGTCCATCTAAAAAGAGTAGTACTTTTCCACTGAAGATATTGTTCTTTGATCACAAAAAATTATAAGTAAGATTTCAATCTAAGATTGAGAACTAGGACGGAATGACGTACAAAATAAGAGTAACTAGTTTAATTATTCCTATTTCCGCTTCCTAAAGTAACATCTACATGGTTAACATTTCGCTACCAGTATCTAACGGTTCAGAAGAGCGAAGCTGGTATTTTCTGGAAGGTTCTAATTTTGTTCAATAAGAGTCTGAAAAAAAATTTAATGAATAAAAAAATAAAAAATATATATTAATTCACCAATCTCTGTCCGTCTGTATGTCCGCACGCTATCTCCTCCCACATTTATGGTCAAATTTGACTTTGAAGTACCTACAGAATCCTTGGGTCAAGACGGACCTAATAAAACTATTTGTAAAGTGATGGGACCAGAAATGAAAAAAAAATCAGACCTTGTCTGATTTGAACTACCTACTCTTCAAGGTTAAGAGAGGAAAAAAGAAAAAGAAAGGAGGAGAGGAGTTAGAGAAAGAAAAAGAAAAAAGCATCTCATATGACTTAAAATTAGACATTGAAAAGTGAGGGATATTTTGGGCGTGTGAAAGGGAGAATGTGTGAATGGTGCAATTAAGTTCAGGCTCTTGTTATCACTATTCTCTTTCCTCTTTTGAGTTCCTATAGGTATACAGCAAGGAATACTATACAGGAGGAATGCCTTGACGGGCGCGCTTAGTCAGCGTGACAGGAAGTAGAAGGATTATGTGTTTGTGCTTATTGACCATATTTATTAAGTGAGCGTTTGAAATAGATGTGATTGTGGTGATTTTTATGGAAGGTTGGAAGTGCTGTGCTCCCGATGCCGTCAGGGCTATAATGGAACTCCCACGCATCCGGATATTAGTTTCTATTCCTTTCCAGGGTTCAAATCGCCTCCCAATCAAGGTCTCCCAATTGAAGTGGGAAAGAGCTCTTCTACGTGTTATAGTGAAGAAAACCAAGATAATGTTGACACAATAACGAAGTATTCAAGGATATGCAGTCTTCATTTCACTGAGAATGATTTCAAACCTAAATCCATGAATTTGAAACCTTCCGTTGCTTACCCATTGGCAAGATCTTGATAGAAGTATGACACAACAAAATTGTGTATTACAAAAACCATAATTTACATATTAGACAATGTTACGTGTCGCTGATGCAGTATTTAATGAGTCAACTATGTAGCTCTTAAGTTCTACTCAAGAGAAAGCCCGAATTGTAGGTACTGCTGAGTTTCTCGAATTTGTAAGGACTATGTGGAACATTTTAAATGTCAAAACTCCAATGCTTGGATTGAGGAAAAGAGATGAGCTAAGAAAACCTGCGACAAGGGATAACCACTTGTATTTCCTTTCTTAAAGAGTTCGCCGACTTTTTACTGTCTGGGAATCAAGTGGTGAAATAGGACTTACCACTGAAATATTTTTAGCCACAAAATATACTTGCCTTGCTGTAATAGACCTTGCAGAGTACTTGCTTGACGAAATGAAGGAGGATTTTTCTTTTCTATACTTGCAATGTTTCAGTCTGATAGCATTGAGGAAAGATTCGTTTGTTACAGACAACTCAGTGGAGCAATTTATTATTATTATTATTTTTTTTTAAAGGTCTTTATTAAAACTGTAATATAAAATATACAATAATAAATAAAATATAGGTAAAATTGTGTACATGGTACATAAATAAACATTCTAGTTTAAAATTAAATTACCTATAAAAGACCAAACCTCTATTCATAAAAACGTGTACTGACATAACTTAAAAACTTAAACACACATCAAGTAAATAATAAATTAGAATGTCTTGTTTGTTGATGCCTTGAGGCGGTGGGTAGAGGAGTTTTCTGATGAGGACTCTTGGGAGTGGCCTTCTTGGAGGTGTAGTCACAATTGTCGCCTTGTGTCCCTGTGAACTTTTCTGCCTTTTTCCGCCGCTCTCGCTTGAGGTGCTTACGGAAGACGATACACTCCCGTTTGGGTATCCAGCGCTCAGGATCGGGCTCCACGTTTAGGTCGTAGTTCATGGGAAGCTTCTTTTTCTTCTCGACAAGGTCACCGTTCTCCTTCCTGGACTTGTCAGTGGAAGGAAGGCCACTGACTCGAGGAACCTTCTTGCTTCCCCCAAAGAAGGCTGAGGACTCCAAAGCATAATCATGTACAATAAAAAATGATGTTAAAATTTAGATTTATGCGAGCGAAAATATAGCGACGTAAGCCTTTTTAAATAACTAAAATAACGTGAAGAAAATGAGCATTTGAAATTAATCAAGTCAGCTGCATAATTCCATGTAGGACCTGAAGCCGCAGGGATTTTTAAATCGAGCGCAAAATACCTTGCAGAAGCTGAAATTAAAATGGATCTCAATTCCGCTCTGTTTAATTGCTCCCCTTTTGTCAACTTGGATCCAATCAAAGCCTTGGCACTAAGAAGAGAAAAATGAATTGCCTCAAGCTGGCGATCTTTACTCCTCTGTATCTTCGGGAAACCATACAAAATAATGCCCTTTGCCTCTTTTGTAGACTCAAAATTTAGTTTCAAGAATTCCGTCAAAATATGAACATACGGACACTCAACAAATGTATGAACAATGGAATTAAAGAATCTACCGCAGTCCTTGCAGGGATAATTAAAAAAGATGCACCCTGTAGAAATTTGGAACTGAGAGGTGAATTTCTTTCCCTCCGTCACTTCCAACAAGGACTCTTTTATTCTAACAAGCCAAACGCTAGACAGCTCCAACTCTTCAATTACTTTAAGGCATTTTTTATTTACCTCACCTCATCCGTAGGAGAAACGCTCAGCTTTAATGCCATGGACCTGGATGTTGATGATTTATACCAGCTTTTTTTAAAGGGTACATAAATTTACCATGGGCAAAAACGGAATTACACTCCCTTGGTATATCATGAAGAGTATATATACCCTTTTTTTAACGCCTCCCACTCTAAAAGCATTGGGTTTTCATTATTTTGAAGAAGGCTCTCCTATGCATGTTTTGCCTAATAATATCTACCGTAGAGCAAGAATCAAAGATAGGGGTACTAGTCCAAATTATTCTCTGCACTGCAGCCCAAGTTGGTGAAATTGCTGTGAGGAGTTCATTAGAGTTCAGTGTACCCATCATAAGGTATTCGTATACAGAAGAGTTTGAGACTACTGCACGCCACTCTAAATTGGGTCTCCTCGATAAATCTATGATAACTTTTATATAATCTTCCTTAAGACTTTTGACAAAAGAACCAGACCTCCTCCTAGCTGACCTCTTGGTCTTATCAACGCTTCAACATAAGATTTGTGAAACAAAGCATGAATCCAATTTCTCTCCTCCTTAACAACATTCCAAGCCAAATCCGGAAGAAGGGAAGCCTTGATAAACCAGGGAACTATATGATAGTTGAAATAATCTATCCGAGTTTGAAGATTAAGGCGCTTCCAAAGTGAGATTTTTTTTGTAAATGGTTGACTTAAGACAGAGCCAATCCCTCTCCGAGCCTCTCTGTCGTCCATACTCCACTCCGAGGATGACTGCTTTTCTCATTTACTGGACAATTTTTGATATAAATGCCCTTTTAGGATGCCAATCTCCTAAAGGTACAATGGAAGTTTTTTTGGTATTGAGTTCTAGTCCTGAACTCCTTTTAAATTTTTCAAATACGACAATAAAATCTCAATTCTTCTAATTACTTGCTTTTCAGATTTGGCCTCCACAATAATGTAACGTCATCTGCATAAAGATCAATGATGTGTTTAGAACCATTGAAAGATACACCGAAACCTCATACTTGCGTTTTATTGAAATGGCCAACTCTTCAATAGCCATTACAAACAGAAGAGGAGCGGCAGGACAGCCTGTCGACAACTTTTTCCGAGAAGAATGGGATGACTTTCCTTTCCGTTAATCGAAATCGAAGAAGAACCATTGTAAAGCAGAGCTCTAATTGGATTAAAAAGTTCTTTAGGAAGAAACTTCTCACCATTTTCATAACATGGACATGGGACACAGAGTCAAAAGCTTTACGGAAATCTACAGCAATAATGGCTCCATAAGATTTTCTTCCTTCAATGCCCTCAATTGCGCAATGAATGTTTCTTGAAATATCTGCCAGTTTTCTACCCTTAAGAAACCCCTTTTGATGCGATCCGATCTTCTTATTAAGAATAGGCTCCATATGTGAAGCTACAATTCCGGCAAGGATGCGATATGACTATTAAGTATGGTAATGGGGCGCCAGTGACTTATGTCAGTACCGTTTCCCTTTTTAGGAATCTGATGCAGTATTTAATGAGTCAACTATTGGAGCTCTTAAGTTCTACTCAAGAAAAGCCCGAATTTGTAGGTACTGCTGAGTTTCTCGAATTTGTAAGGACTATGTGGAACATTTTAAATGTCAAAACTCCAATGATTGGATTGAGAAAAGAGATGAGCTAAGAAAACCTGCGACAAGGGATAACCAGCTTGGTATTTCCTTTCAAAGAGTTCGCCGACTTTTTTACTGTCTGGGAATCAAGTGGTGAAATAGGACTTACCACTGAAATATTTTTAGCCACAAAATATACTTGCCTTGCTGTAATAGACCTTGCAGAGTACTTGCTTGACGAAATGAAGGAGGATTTTTCTTTTCTATTACTTGCAATGTTTCAGTCTGATAGCATGAGGAAAGATTCGGTTGTTACAGACAACTCAGTGGAGCAATTATATGTTAGTGTTCGACAAATCTTGGAAGCCGAAAAAAGATAAGATTAAGTCTCTCGTAAGTTCAACAACTTGACATTCACAGAGATAAAGGAAGTAGTGACTGATGCTAGTTCAACAAATACAGAAATCATCATGACAGATTGGATACCTTCCGATCTAGAGACAATCGCATCTTGGGTGAGAGCAATGCTCTATACTTTGTTGCGGGATACGTAGCCTTTTCCCTAAAGAAAAAATATTGTGCTCATCATGTAGATCATTCCTGGCTGTTGAAGATTCTTCATTCCATACCAGTGTCAGGCTTGTTGCCGAAACAGAAGAAGAGAAAGTGAACATGGGAAAGTTTATTAATATAATGAGTAGAGGAGGATCATCAACCCCAACAGACTTGCTATTTCTCACGGTGTCCAGTAATTTCATCGCGAGTAAATTTGTCGCGGAGCTTTTTATAGCCGTTTTTTTGTCGCGGTTAAATACATCGCTTGCTCTTTTATAGTCAGTCAATTTTGAAGTTCTTCTTTTTGACGAGGGTAAATTTGTCGCCAAGCTTTTTTGTAGTGAAGTATTTTTGTCGTTCTTCTTTTTTTCGTAGGTAATTTTGTCGTCAAGCTTTTTTGTAGTGAAGCATTTTCCGCGCGGTTTATTTTTTACTTTGTGGACCTATTCATGGGACTCTGTCTGGGGTCCCATGGGGATTGAATATACTGCTGACATTTTTAGGGAGAAAAGACACGCGGCTTAAGGTTGTGCACACAGTGCGGGTGTTCCGCCGCGAGTCCTATGGGTTTGAAATCGACCACCGACCCTTCTTAAGAGGAAACCACCCGGCCTAAAAAAAATGTACCCTAAATTAAAGGATTGCGCCGGGCTTAGTCGGGTGCCCCATGGGTTCCGAATCTACTGCAGACCCTTCTGGGTCGTAAAAAACAACTCAAGAGTTTTCCAGACACTAATTTCGCGTGTACCCTCTGCTTTATCTGAGGGTCTAAGGGGTTGGAGTCCACCGCCGACTCCTCTTAAATGTAAAACAAACTCGGGTTAAGTGGTTTTCAGACCTACATCTTGCAAAAGGGAACCGGACTTTTGTTAGACAGCCATTTCTTAGACGGACATTTCTTAGACACGGACACTTCTTAGACGGACACTTCTTAGACAGGGACATTTCTTAGACACCCATTAAAAATGTACTCACAATTAAAATAGGCCCTCGGGTTCTGCCGAAAACAATCATGGTGTTTCGGAATTACAAATCCTCCACCAATGGCCCTCGGGTTCCGCCAAACACAATCAGGGTTTTGGGGTTAAAAATCCCCCGCCAATGGGCCCTTGGGTTCCACCAAACCTAATCGGGGTGTTTTGGGGTTACAAACCCACCGCCAATGGGCCCTCGGGTTCTGCCGAACACAATCGGGGTGTTTTGGGGTTACAAATCCACCGCCAATGGGCCCTCATGTTCCGCCGAACGCAATCGGGGTTTTTGGGATTACAAATCCCCCGCCAATGGGCCCTTGGGTTCCGCCAAACCCAATCGGGGTGTTTTGGGGTTACAAATCCACCGCCAATGGGCCCTCATGTTCCGCCGAACACAATCGGGGTGTTTTGGGGTTAAAATCCCCCGCCAATGGGCCCTTGGGTTCCGCCAAACTAATCGGGGTTTTTGGGGTTACAAATCCACCGCCAATGGGCCCTCAGGTTCCGCCGAACACAATCGGGGTGTTTTGGGGTTACAAATCCCCCGCCAATGGGCCCTTGGATTCCGCCAAACCCAATCGGGGTGTTTTGGGGTTACAAATCCACCGCCAATGGGCCCTCATGTTCCGCCAAACACAATCGGGGTGTTTTGGGGTTAAAATCCACCGCCAATGGGCCCTGGGGTTCCGCCAAACCAATCGGGGTGTTTTGGGGTTACAAATCCACCGCCAATGGGCCCTTGGTTCCGCCGAACACAATCGGGTGTTTTGGGGTTACAAATCCCCCGCCAATGGGCCCTCTCGTTCCGCCGAACACAATTATTATATTTTCGGGTTACAAGTTCCCTGCCAATGGGCGCTCGGATTCCGCCAAACACAATCGAGCTGTTTTTGGGTTACAAATCCTCCGCCAATGGGCCCTCGGGTTCTGCCAAACACAATCGGGGTGTTTTGGGGTTACAACTTCCCCGCCAATGGGTCCTCGGGTTCTGCCAGACACAAGTAAGGCAAATTTGGGGTTGCAAATCCACTTTCAGTGAGTCCTCATGAACCTGCGGGTTCTGCTGGACATTATTAGGCAAATTGGAGTCTTATCCACGTTGCCACGGAGCTCTTTTACTTTTTGACGCATATATAAAAGTAATGTCAAAAATATGTCTCATGTATTCAATTATACCATTATTTAAAAAATTAAGAATTGAAACTAAGAACATCATTATGAAAAGTAACAAATTCATTTTAAAGGCATGAATAACTTTTGATTCATTTTCCCATGATTTGAATATCTGAGTACTTTTCAAATTATAATTCATGGCGCCAAGATTTATTTTTTCAGACGCGTCTCAATCACCCCTTTTTTATTCATTTTCCCCCTTGAAATGCTTCTGTACTCAAGTGTCCTTCAACTATTAAATATCATTTTTTTTTAAATTTCAACAATGAACCACCACTTTATTAATTCCTCGAAAACCGACCAATTCTCATAATTGGTTCCTTCGTATTTTATCGGAACAAGACAAGAGGGGAAAAGAGGTATTGGAGATGCTCAGAGGATAACTGTCGAGCTACCGCCGTTACACGAGAGGATGATTTAGAAAAGGTATCTCGTTACACTTGGTATGTAAAAAGCGGTTTATCTTTAACAATTCTTATTTTTTAGCACTGTGTTGACAACCACAACCATTTTGGAAATATGGATAAGGTAGAAGCTGAACGAGCCAAGGCGACTGCCCGGCAACTGGCCCTCAACACTCGGCTCAAGCCCAAGACAATCGTCTCAACTTCCCTCAGCAACTGTCATCGAACTTCTGTAACTGAACTTACTGGCATCGATAATATGAAGCGAAATGTGAGAAGGCAGCGGACAAACGCCTACAATGCGCCCGCACTACCTGCTACACGAGGAGACCTCGTTATTCCTCCCGAACTCACTCTTCTAAAACCTGATCAAGAGCAGTTCCTTTACTTTGATTCGGGTGGAGATAATATGCGAATTATTATTTTTGCCACACAAAACAACATCTCATTTCTGCGCCAATGCAATCACTGGTATGCTGATGGCACATTTAAGGTTACACCACCGATGTTTGCACAGCTGTACACCATTCATGGCCTCATTGGTACGTCATCCGTCCCTCTGGTTTTTGCACTGCTTCCAAATAAAACAGTAGACGCCTATCGTGCAATGCTTGACGTGCTCAAGGAGGCAGTGAGGGGATTTTCACCCACGACATTCACGACGGACTACGAGCAGGCGATGATTCGAGCTGTTGGAGAGATTTTCCCAACAACCTCTCATCAAGGATGTTTTTTTCACTTTAAGCAGTGTATTCTTCGTGAGGTACAGGAGAGAGGCTGGAAAGGTCTGTACGAGACCGATGGATCATTCAGGAAGCATATCAATATGCTTGGTGCTCTGGCGTGTGTGCCCGTCAATCGAGTAGAAGAGGCTTTTGAAGAGTTTCGAAATGCCGAGCTTCTCCCAGAAGTAAGTTCAATCAAAATTAAGACTATATAACTAATTACAATTTTATTAACGTTACTTTATTATTTTTCAGAGTACCCGAGGCATTTTGCGTTACGTTGAAAGCACTTGGATTGGTGCCCGAGATGTTCATGGAGTAATCCGTGCACCAAGGTTTCCCCGAGAAATGTGGAACGTATACCAGACCATCCGATTGAACCTCCCCAAAACCAACAACTGTGTTGAAGGATGGCATAGGGGATTCCAGACGGATATGTGTGCCCATTCTAATATATGGTCATTCCTTGGCTTTCTTTGCGATGAGCAAAAGTATCAAGAAGCCCGACTGACACAGTATCGGTCTGGACGGGTTCTTCCGGAAAAGAGAAAAAAATATGCAGTTATGCAACAACGTCTCAGAGGCATTGTGGACCATTACACACCTCAAACTCCTATTCTCTCTTACCTTGAACGTATTACTTACAATGTATAAATGTATAAAATAAAGTTATGTGTGACAAACAAAAATTTATTCATTTATTCCTCATGAAAAGGCAAGCGTAAAGCCATTTTAAAGAAACAAGAAAACGAAAACTATATTTTTAGGCTATGCTAGGCAATTATACTCTTGTATGTGGTAGTGCAGTAAAAAACATATTCGCAAAAATGTTCAACATAAATGAATGCCAGCAGCATCAATTGCACAATTAGAATTTTTGATTCCCCAGTCACAATTATTAATAATTAACAGCTAAAAATAATTACCCCATGGAAATAAAATCCAACTGATCATTCATCCATACTTAAAAAGACCCAAATAATGTATAACACAGATAAGACCCCAGATTCTTTAAGCGGTGGGTTTGAATTAGGTATAATTAGGGAAATTGACGTGAGATTAGGTTTTAAAACTCAATATGTTGTATATACACTTGGCATATCCCGATATTTTATTTGGAGCTTGTTTAAAACACTCATAGTCGCAAGATAAAAATCTAAGGGTTCATTGGCGGTATGTTATGAAACATTTCTTATGGGATTTGTTTTTTCAAACACTATGATTTTTCGGCAGAACCCGAGGCCCATTAGTGGGGATTTGTAACCCCAAAACAGCCCAATTGTGTTCGGCGGAACCCGATGGCCCATTGGCGGGGGATTTGTAACCCCAAAACATTGTTTTCGGTGGAACCTGAGGGCCCATTTGTAACCCCAAAACACCCGCCGGCGGAACCCAAGGCCCATTGGCGGTGGGTTTGTAACCCCAAAACACCCTGATTAGTTTTGGCGGAACCCAAGGGTCCCATTGTCGGGGGATTTGTAACCCCAAACACCCCAATTGTGTTCGGCGGAACCCGATGGCCCATTGGCGGGGGATTTGTAACCCCAAAACACCCCGATTGTTTTCGGCAGAACCTGAGGTCCCATTGGCGGGGGATTTGTAACCCAAAACACCCCAATTGTGTTCGGTGGAACCCGAGGTCCATTGGCGGGGGATTAGTAACCCCAAAACACCCTGATTGTGTTCGGCGGAACCTGAGGGCCATTGGCGGGGGATTTTTAACCCCAAAACACCCCGATTGGTTTCGGCGGAACCACGAGGGCCCATTGGCGGGGGATTTGTAACCCTAAAATATAATAATTGTGTTCGGCGGAACCCGAGGGCCCATGGCGGGGGATTTGTAACCCCAAAACACCCCGATTGTGTTCGGCGAAACCCGAGATCCCATTGGCGGGGGATTTTTAACCCCAAAACACCCGAATGTGTTCGGCGGAACCCGAGGGCCTATTTTAATGTGAGTACATTTTTAATGGGTGTCTAAGAAATGTCCCTGTCTAAGAAGTGTCCGTGTCTAAGAAGTGTCCGTCTAAGTAATGGCTGTCTAAGAAGTGTCCGTGTCTAAGAAATGTCCGTCTAAGAAGTGTCCGTCTAAGAAATGGCTGTCTAACAAAAGTCCTGGAGCCCTTGCAAGATATGCATGCCTCATCCGAGACGACTATGTAGAAATACACGGCTGACCCTTTGAAGGAGGAAAATGCATTTAGCCCAAGAGTTTTGTATAATCTAATCTCGGGGGGGGGGGGGGGGGGGTACGCCAGTCTCAGCCGGGGGTTCTATAACGTTGAAATCCACCGTTGACCCTGCGTAGATTTCAACTCGCGGTGGAAAACCCGAGCTAAGGTGTGCACAACCTTAAGCCGCGTGTCTTTTCTCCCTAAAAATGTCAGCGGTAGATTCAAACCCCATGGGACCCCAGACAGAGTCCCATGAATAGGTCCACAAAGTAAAAAATAAACAGCGCGGAAAATGCTTCACTACGAAAAAGCTTGGCGACAAAATTACCTACGAAAAAAAGAAGAACGACAAAAATACTTCACTACAAAAAAGCTTGGCGACAAATTTACCCGCGACAAAAATAAGAACTACAAAATTGACTGACTATAAAAGAGCAAGCGATGTATTTACCCACGACAAAAAAACGGCTATAAAAAGCTCTGCGACAAATTTACTCGCGATGAATTTACAGTAAACCATTTCTCACATGTCTCTATAGCCATTCCCTTTTCAATTTCATCATCAGTAATCAGGACGAAAAGGATAGACTCCTGGCCACTTCCAACCCAAGAGCTTCTTTGGTACGACCTTTTGTTCAAAGCTTCAGGAAAGTACAGAAACTGCCATTGAGGCTATGATGAAAACACGATGTGAACATAATCACACATGGGCGACTCATCTTGGAAAAGTTTCTAATGTCCTCTTTAATGTGATGGGGAAGAACATGGTTTTTCAGTTAATGATGCCATCAGAAAAGAAAATCGTAAAGGAAATGCTCAATAAAATCCAATTTACATTGCAAAAAAATTTCAAAACTTAATTATCATTCTGAATAGTTGTATTTTTTTTATTAGTCGTGTTCATTTTTTTTTCATTTTTTTTTTTTTTTTTAAAAACTGTTCACATATATACAGCACATGTATATAAAAACGATGCTAATACGTATAAAATACAAAAATAAACATATAGTTTAAAATTTAGCATCGATCTTGAACAAACAATAAAATTTTATCTAATTAACAAGTATTAAAGAATAAGCTGTAAAAACAATAAAAATCATGCAAATTTCTTAAAGTTCTTGATTATTTTCCTTAAAATTTGGTAAAAGCGATGACTTTGCGTCGGGTAATATTTTATCAATTCAGCCGCGAATGTTTCATTTTCTTGTTATAAAAAATATATAAAAAATAAATATATTATACCAGAGTTTTTTAGGCTTATAAAGTAATTATTTATATATAATATTTAAAAAAATGTTTACTTCTATATACATACTATCTATATTTTAGGCCGTCTAATAACGCGTCCTGATAAATAGAGTAGTCCATGGTATACAGAAAAGAAGCAAAAACAGAGATTCAAATAAAAAATAAATACCTTCCGTTCCGGCTGACTTGGCCTACTTCATAAATGAAATAAATATTCCTCAAGAGAGGAAAGAGAATAGTGATAAAACCTACCCATACCCGAAGGGCGAACATATGGGCGCCGTAGGCGGCCAAATATGCGAGTAATCCTTATTTTTTACTTTTCTTTCTAAAAATACATTTTTGGATATTAAAATATCAATAGCCTCGTCAACATATTTTTTTGATAAAAACGCTCAAACTGAAGAAATTTCATCAACTAAACAATGTCTAAAGATTGACGTTAATGGTCTTTGAAATTTGAAAATAATATTTTCTATCTTCGGTCTTGTGTATATATGTCCCTCCTGGATATTCCTATTATTTCACTGAATTTGGCAATCGTCGGAGTATACTCACATTTGTATCAAAATTCTATAAAGATTCAAATTGCATCAACGAATACTCTTCTAAAAGTGAATGACATTTGATCAGAGTCGTCACAAAGCAAACATAAACTGACTTAATAAACGCGTGATACAACTATAGGCAATATCAAAAACAAGATAATGAAACAAATTCAGCATGGCATGATTTAGTTACGATCAAGGAAAACTATTTCTCGACATTTAGTGACCGACATCTCCAATAATTTTATCTATTGCTGAAGAGGAACTGGAGTTAAAAGTAGAAGCAGAACAAAATTCACATTCATGTCTAAAGTTTAAATTATTTATGGTCCAAAAAAATGCAGCTTAGCTAAGTCGATTTATAAATTAGTTGTTGATGATAAAAAATCACATATTCTCACTCCATTCTTAGAATATTCAGTGATACTTTTCGTGAAGTCCTTGAGTATTCAAGAAGTTTTTCCCCAAAGCATAAAAGATCACTTCTTGTTGAATATTTACTCAGACAATATAGGGAAGATGCACCTTTTGTGCAGAAGATATTGCCCATTATCTCTGCAAGCTTGGAGAAGAAATGGAGACTAAGGGTAGACTTTCTACTGTTCTTACTCGAGGTAGGATTGCTCTAATTCCAAAAATGATCATTTATGTATTTTTGCAACTGCCCTGAATAGTTTTATTCCGTTTCTTATATATAATTTTAGTGTATTTAATTTTTTCACTGTACAAAATCTTTGCAGACTACCGAATAAAATGTTTTTAACCGAAAGAAAGTATCAGAGTTGATAAAAAATGAAGAGAAGACTTCAATTCTGCCAATATGTTATTGGTCCCCTCTGATTTCTACCAAATTCGGTGGGTATTTGGTAGTTTACAAAGTTGGGCCTTGGTTGGCAGAGAGGTGGGCCTGTTGAGTCAAATTTTGTGCAGCAATTATCTAAAATACTAAAATGGTGCAAATCCTTGAGAAATCTTAAACTACAAAAAATAAAGAAATTATTGGAAAATATTATACTGACGTTACTCACGCTTTTGTTGAATTCCCAGTGTTATTTATTTTAAAGTCTTTCCTTATTTTAAATCCAGATTTTATTTTATAAAAATAGACCCGGCATTTTCAATGGCCTTTTATTTTTTGGTGTGGAGCCGTACCCTGGGATAATATCACGCGGAGGCAAAGCGATAAATGCTGCATCAGGAGCTGTAAGGTCTATCTTGTAAAGTATTTAACATGTGATAGATCCGTAAGTATTATTCACTTGAGATATATTTTTTTTCGCAGCTCCGAGATATTGTGCTCACCACCTACGGATTCCCAATACTCAGGACAGATCATGGAATTACACCTATGACGTGGTTAAGTTATATCCTTCCTTATCAGCAAACACCTCCAAACCTTGAAGACAATTCTTCAATTTTATAAGAAGAATTTATGTCATGGACCATAATGATCTCGGCGTTCTTTTTTTTTAGTTAATAATATAATTTTTATGGCCATGGTATTGATTTATGTTTTTAAATTATGATTGGACCTTTATGAATATTATGGCCATTTTTAAGCTGAGTTTTGTATTTTGTGTTCAGGTGTGTTGGCCTTTTATTAGATAATTTATTTTAAACCCTAATGTTTAATGTTGTTGCAAAACATATAATTTTCTAACATGTTGTGTAGTTTCATTTTTATGTAACTAAATTAAGGCCTTGCTGCAGAGAAGGAAAAAATATTGGTATGTTGGAGTTGTATAATTTAGTATTAGTTTAATATTACAATATAATTCATGATAGCATCATTAATAAACACATACTTTTTGCATTTCATCTTATGAACTTGCCTTGTGGCGCCAGGAGAGAGCGTTTTGTCTGTTCTCTGGCATTAAGATATCCTGGGAAAGAAAGGGAAGCCATTTTGCAATTGACTCCTTCTCCTCCATGTGCCTTATGTTCATTCTTGCTTCTAGGGATGTTTGTTTATGGTGCCAGGAGGTGAGCCCTTAAATTTGGCATGTGTTTTATTTAAGGTACTTTTATTACTTTCGACCACAAAAAATAATTCAAGTCATACTTCTATTTGGTTTGCACGACAGGGAAAAAGCAATCACCGCTGGAATCAAAGGCGATTGACTTTGCCATTTCAAATTTATAGGCTCTGATAGCCAAAAGACTTTCAGTATACATAGGAATAAAACCACATGAAATAAGAACAATTATACTGTATAGCGGTAAGACATACAACATTTAAATAAAGATACCGCAGGAGGATAATGCCAATTAAATCCTAACCATCAACTAAATAAAATATCTTCCAACGACGGTGCTGCAACATAAAATGTTTTTACTTCAAATATTCAAAAATTGTTTATAAAACATTCAAAACTCATCTAATGATTAATTATCATTTTTTTGTTATTTCTTTATTATATTTCATTATTACATTTATTAATAATATTTGATTGAAGCAACAGATGGTAGGGCTGAATCGCTGAATATTTGTCATGATCTCCATGGTTCAAGGGGAAAGACTGCGTCAAAAAGAACTAAAGAGATAGTAAGGCTTCATATATAGAACATATTTTTCTCTCCAAGAAATAGGGAGCGCTATTACATCAGTGACGACTGATATGACATCACTTTTTCTATTTTATGATTAAACATATGAACAATCAATCGCGTTTTTAGTTTATTGTAACGCTGTTTATATCCAGCAATAGAGATGGTATCAAATGCGTCGATATTCAGCGCCATCATATGTTGATTCGGCACTCTATAGTTTCACTCTTGTTAAATAAATTGTAACTATAAATATTACAAGTAAATTAATTTCTCAAAGCAAAAAAAGAATACAGTTTTATGGTTGTTGTTTTTTTGGGGTTTTTTCCTATATGGTTCGATAGAATTGCAATTAACAGGATATAAATAAGCATTATAGCATTAAAATTAGTCTATCCAAGGAGTACTAAAGAGATGGAGGGAACACTCCTAATGTAAACAATAATATTTATACCTATGTAGTCACACTTTACACAGTTTATACTACTAAAAGAGATTAAATTAAGTTTCTCAACGACGACATTCGAGTCCAATAAAGAGGAAGAGGACTCCACGTCTACTTACAACCCCCTAAGGATGAAGTTGAGGATTTGTGCCGGTGACTAATCAGTCCGTGGAGTCTATAAGCTTTTGGAATCGTCGTTGAGAAACTTAATTTCATCTCTTTTAGTAGTATAAAACTGTGTAAAGTGTGACTACATAGGTACAAATATTATTGTTTACATTAGGAGTGTTCCCTCCATCTCTTTAGTACTCCTTGGTCTATCGAACCTAGGATCTATGGGTTTAAAGTTGCGTGAGATTCGTGTTCAAAATGTTGCGCGAACTTAAGATATTTAATAATTTTGAGTAACATATAGATATAATAAAAACTTCTTTTGAATGTCATGAATATACCGTGTCCTTTATGACCTTGAATAGTAAAACATACTTTGTATTAAACATTTATTGTTATCGGATCAATTAAATCCATGATATACCTTTTTGTAATCCTCCCTTTGATTTGCGCCTTATATATACCAAGAGTTTTTGAGTCAACTTATTACTTAGTAAATATTCTGAATAAACTTTTGAATTAAATTAACCTTGTTAATTAGGATAATTCCATACTCTAAATCTTGCTAAATGTATCTAGGTTAAGTGCAACATTCATGTCTCTATATTAGAAAGACTGTCATAAAATAATTATCCTTATTCCTGCCCTTGGAGTTTTAGGGTAACGGAAACGAATCTAGAAATCTAGTAAGATCAAAATGCAATTTAGATAATGCGCCTAATAAAAAATAATGTTTTTTTTCCGTTATTAAATTCTTTATATGGTAATATTAAAAACTATGAAAATAATGTACAAAAAATAATAATAAAATTCGTTCTAGTCTATTGTTTTTTTGAAACCTCATTGAATACCATAGAGCAAAATTACTGATTATAATCTGATATAAATTGCAAAAATTTATTCGTTCTAGTCTATTGTATTTTTTGACACCTCATTGAATACCATAGAGCAAAATTACTGATTATGATCTGATATAAAACGTAAAATATAATTTATTGCGAAAAAACGACGATGACTCCTTAAATTATTTTTCAAACATGTAAGTGCTTTTTTATTCACTTTTCTATGTTTTGTTCCAGAGCTTGTAAATATAAAAAATACACAAGGTCCATATTGGTCATCAAAGAGCTTATTTGCATGAAAGTTTTCTTTGTATTTACTTTAACAAAAATAATTTAAATTAACTGAAAGCATGAATTATTGTGAACTCGCATATTTGGGTGCCTACGGCGCCCATATGTTTGCCCTTCGGGTATGGGTAGGTTTTGGAGCTAGTTTGTGAATGAAACAGACCTTAAAGAATATAAGAGAGGAGGCAAAAGTTTAGTGTTTTGAAGCATATCAAGCTCAATTCTCTACCTCCTTGATCATAATTCATGACATTTTTTTCATTTCATTAGGGGGTATTATAGAAGTCTAATATTAAGATATCAAAATTTATCCCCCGCAAAGTTGCGTCATAAGAAACTAAATGATCGTAGAAAAATGGATTTTGGTTTGACCCCCCCTTACCCCCCCCAAATTGCGTTCAAAGGTTTCGTTATGAAGCAAACTTTTTGTTATTACTTATTTTGAAAAAATAAGTTTTACAAAGTTTAGCTATGATCAATTTATGACTTTGTTATTTTTTGCAAATTTTCGTCAAATAATATTTAGTGCCAATAAATGAACAAAAGTGCTGACGCACCAACCATTTTTTAAATAACGTCTGTGATATGGTTTGTTGGCTCCTTACAAACCATGGGAATTCCAAAGTTCAGACTTTTCTTGCCATTTGTCCATCGACGTAGAGTTTCGGTGCATGCCCGCTGTATCTTTTGCATAGTTAATAAAAGGTGAATTTTGCAAACGAAAACGTAAGTAATTCATTTTTCTGCTGCAAAAAACGATGGATTCACTTGAAAAGGAGACTCCCCGATAGAATAGGCTAGTAGGTAGACAGGACAAAGGCAATGACTCTCTCTCTCTCACGGGAGTCCATTCCTCCCTCCCTCCGGGGTGCCCGACACGTCATCTTCTTTGAGCAGACGGAATGAGCCAGCCAACCAGCCTTAAGGAAGAGAGAGGGGGGTAATGTCCTTGAGGGTCTGTCTGTCTCCGACTCATCATCCTCTTTGATGCAAAGAGAATAGGCTAAGCACCCTCTGGGGAGTCATGTCCTCCTAAGCTTCCACTCCTTGCTCCATGCTTGATCCGAGGCCGTGTCACGATGAATTCTTCTCACAAATGTTGTGTACGACGGCACAGCCGGCAGGCCACTCATTAGGAATCCTGGATCCTCGGAAGATTTCCGGGAAAAAACACTCAAATTCCAATGAAAGAAGGAAAATGACTCTTTATTGTTTACATACGTTGTGACGTCAGTTTCTCTCTGTTTCTATCTCACTGGGTGACTTATGAATTTCTCTAAAAAAGGGCAAAATGGAGAGGATTTAAAAATATTCATTTGCTAATTTTGATTAAAATAAGGCATTTTATGGAATATTAAGCATATCAAATTAAAGTTTGATATTTTTTCTTCATATTCATATCATTTTTAATCATGTAAGACCTTTGAGTGAGGAGCAGTGAGGAACAGTGAGTCTCTAAGAAAAACCCTTCATTTTTCGTACAAAATGACATATATTTTAAAGTTTAAATGTGCCAGAGACGAAGTAAAAATTGAAATGAGTACTTTGATCTAAGCTCTATCAAATCATTGCTATTTATTTTGTCTATACTTCAGTCCTTGTATGTCAATAATGGCTCTGAATCGAAAAAGTGCTGAAAAATTTGAAATCCATTTAGCTCTGAATTTATCACTAACTTTGAAAAATGAATACCATATTCGGAATCAGTGGATAAAACTCTATAAGAATTAGTGAAAATTAGTCCGACCTAAATTTTTTTGTTGATTTTTGTTGGCCTGTGTTATTAGATAGATAAATATATTGTTCTCCGATGACGTCATTGAGTAGTCACACTGCTACATGTTTGTTTTTCGTATTGCCCAGACCTTATTATATAGACCTCGGTTGTAAAGATCATTCGGATATTGTTTTTCTTTATTGGTTCTACCGACATGGTCGGTGATTGGCACTGATTACTCTTCCCCAAGGTGAATATAAATAAGGTGAGTCAAAGAGGAGATCCTTGACTTATGTTCTTGTTCAAAGAGAGATTTTTGTGACGTCACGAATGCTACAATAAAAACATTATTTATTAGTGCTATGGTTTAGAATTTATTTTTCAACTTTATATCTCAATTAAAAATATTTCATTAAGATATTGTTCTAATGCATGAACAATTGTTATGTAAATGATTTATCAATAGTATTCATCATTTTAAGTAATTAGCGAATATTAATTTCAAACAATAAAAATAATTTTTACAATCAAGATTTTAAGTTATTTGAAGAAAATTTATAAATCACAATAATAGAATTATATATATGTACATACAAAAAGGGGGAACATAAGAATATAAATATAATTACGCTAATTAGTAACCTGGCCTTTGTGTTTAAGTTTTCACTAGCATTTCTTAAGTTGAAGTAGCTTATTACTAAAATTGACTCGAATCAGTGTTCTTTTTTTTACAAGAGCAATAGTATTTTTTAACCAATTTGGATATAAATTGATAAGTGGTTTAAAAGTCTTTGAAAAACATGGGGTCTTTGTGGCTATTATGAAAAAATTGGAAATTATTTTCTAAAAGGTGGCAGAAATTCAAAAATTGGGCGGTAATAATTCATCCAAGGACTTTGAGTTTCTTGAAATCCTTCAACATTACTCGTCTGTTTCTCCAAATTCGGTTGGAGGTCTTTAAACTTCCTGGCGAAGTATCCAGCGATATAGGAGAGACCCTCGTTGAAGCTGTCATTGTAATTGTTCCCGAATTTGCCGACTAGGCAGAGGAAGGAGTTTCCGTGAGCGCAAGTACTCAAAGGCCCGGGTACATATGCTATGTAGGATGAGGGCGGTAGCTACATCTTCTTTTGAGTAGCCACTTTGTCGAAGGATTCATTAGGCTTTTTGTTGAATCGCTGTGTAATCCTTTTCGAATGAGGTTCTAATTAAAGTTTCCTTAAAGTTTTATGAGCTAAGTTTGAGGCACTTAACTTTGTAGCAGGACAGCTTCTTTTTCCTGAGTGGGAGTTCCTCATTCCTCCTCAATAGTCAACTCACAATTTTTTTTCGTTCACGGGCTTCTTGATGGACCTGTCTGGAGGACTTGAGGAGGGTGATCCAGGGATGAAGAGTGAAGGAACAGCTTGAGACATAAGCTTCTTCCAAGCAAGGATGCCAGTAGCTTTGCCTGAATATTCCTTTGGAAGTCATCTGGAGTAATCTTCGGCTTCTTTAGGCCAATCCTGTCGGATCTTCTGCATCATACAATCCACAGACTTTGGATATCAAGATCCTTCGTCAGAAGTGCAAGATATGTACATCTTGAGCATTACTTCCTCGAGAATATGTCATTTTCACTTAACAATGAACTGAACTGGACTAGAAATCAAGCGTAGCACCTGTGACATCACAACAAAATAGTCAGCTGTCGCCCTGCAATTGCCTACGTCGATTCCCATTGCCTCACCTTATTTATATTCTCCTTGCTCTTCCCTCTCTCAATCCCCTTTTTCTCCTTCCCTCTCTCTTCATCCTTCTCCTTCCCTCTCTCTTCATCCTTCTCAAGGAGAATATAAGAAGGTGAGTGAACAGGAAACTTTACGTTGTGTTTTTTTATTATTATTGGGCTTAGGTTTTCAACATTGACGTCATATGTTTATTTATTATTATATTTACCAAGATACATAGAGATAAGGTATATCAGACAGAAGGAGTTCAGCCTGCTAGGACAGAATGGCGATTTTGACGTCACAGATATACTCTTATGTTATAAATTTTGATAAGAATTACAAAATAAACTCATATTTTTACATAGTATTTATTTTGAAAAACACTAATATAAAACATAGATCGTAAAAATTAATAGGACCTTATTTTAATGAAAACACATTTTATCTTTAGAATTACTTAATTAGAGGCAGGAATTGACATAAATTCAACGCAACCTCGTTAAATCATGAAGAATATTTCGGGATAGGATAGACTTTTATTCATTCAGTCCTTCATCAAACAATCACACAAAATAGCCACTGTTGAATGAAATATTTATTTTTCTTTCATTTTATGTGTTGTTTATCATCAAAGGAGGTGACCAACGTACTTGGCCACTTCAAAAATTAAATATAATGTCCTATATGGCGTGAAATTCATAATTAATTCACATTGCAATTAATATTTATTCTACATTTATGAATGCGGCTTAAGACAACCCTCAGAAGAATTTGTCCAAGTTATCAAGAAACTGGATACCCTCTTCAATCAATTTCATGGAGAATATGGCATAAGAAGGGACGCAAATGTGATAAAAAAGCTCATTGATGTCCTTCAAAAATATATTACGAAGACGTTTATATGAAGTTCCCTTCGGATATTATAGTAAAGTTTGCCATATTAAGGACATTCATTATAATAAAGGCACTGAAAAACAAAATTTTCGATTTCAAAAATAAAAATATGTCCTCCTCACGTAATTTAAAGAAAAAATATTCAATTCATTTAAACATTAATTCACATATATTATTTTTATATAAATATAATGTCTAGAATATATTAAACTTATTCCATCTATAATTCATGTGTATTAATTCATCAATTTGAATTCTTTATCTCCCTGGCTTGAATGAGTCTCCAAAAAAGTCTTGAGACCATACTTGAAGAATTGGTCCAAATATATATAAAATTGAATATTTTATTTTAAAAATTTCAAAGAAAAATATCTTTAGAAAGGGACCCAAATATTACAAAAAAGTCCATGTTATCCTTCATAAAGTATCCCAAATATTCTTCAGGATTTATATGATTAACGAGGTTGCGTTGAATTTATGTCAATTCCTGCCTCTAATTAAGTAATTCTAAAGATAAAATATGTTTGCATTAAAATAAGATCCTATGAATTTTCTACGACCTATATTTTATATTAGTGTTTTCAAAATAAATACTAAGTAAAAATATGAGTTTATTTAGTAATTCTTATCAAAATTTATAACATAAGAGTATATCTGTGACGTCAAAATCACCATTCTGTCCTAGCAGGCTGAACTCCTTCTGTCTGATATACCTTATCTCTATGTATCTTGATATTTACAAAATCAATTTCTCAAAGGAATTGCTTTGTTGTGGAGTGATGTGTGAGTGCCAGGAACAGCCTCAAGTCAATTGTGCCATTCAAACATTCTCCCTTTCACACGCCCAAAATATCCCTCACTTTTTTTCCATGTCTAATAATAATATGCATATTTCAACAATGACGTCATACAACAGCTGAGTCAGCTAACGCCAACCTGCCTGCCTTAGAGAGTTCGTTGTTGACACACCTTTATATATTCTCCTTGATCCTTCTCCTTCCCTCTTTTCTCTCTCTTTTACTTGAGTATAGCTTCCTTTATCACTATGGACTTTTAAAGTGAATAAAGGAGTCCCTGGAATAGGAGCCAATTCTTAAATAGTGCCAGGATATTGGCTGTATCACTAAAGAACCTATCAATTTTACCTTGTTTTTTTGTATTTAATTGTTGAAGGTTTGTCGAGCTGAGTCAAATGAGTTTTCTCATCATCTGTGGTATTTACTTCTTTTATTTTTTGATCAGAAGTTTTATCAGAACTTGTAGCCACAGTTTTAGTTTCTCCACCTACAGCACTAATGGGAACCTTAGTGCTATCTTTAGATCCTTCATTGCCATTTGATTTTGAATTCGTGTCTTCCATAGAATCTTCGTCCTCAGTTTGTTCCTCTTGCTCCAAAATTGGCGCGTTTCTAGGATCTTGGAAATGCACCTTTCCTGCAGAAGCAACTCTGAGGTTAAAGTCTACGGATTGAAGGCCTTCGTATGACTGTTTGTATAGGCAAATGTGCTGCACTTTACCTAGTTTAGTGAGGTCGGACCTCACAACTTCTATTTGTCCTTTAATTTCAAGGATATTACACTGATGAGAAATGATTTTGCTTAAAACTTCATCCCCAATGTTCCCTGTAACTCCTCGAATGAATCCAGTGAGTTTCTTTTTTTCATTTCTCTCCTCCCTCATTCTCTCCGCCTCTGCCCAGGAGGTAGACAGCAGAGGGATGTATTTTTTAATGGTATTTCGTACATAGAGACTCAAAGCCTCTTCATTTACGTAGAGTACGGCCCTTTTGGTCGTGTATTTACGTCCCTCGTATGTTGGGATAAATTCACCATTTTGAGCCGACACACGACTCACGTAATCTGTGTCAAGAATTTGAATTAGTTTCTCCCACTCAACAAAGGAAATGTGGTCACCGTTCTTCCGAACAATGACTATTTCACAGGCTTGTGAACGGAACGCAAAATTGAACGGCGTTCAGCTGAACGCACGTTCAATGAACGGAACGCTGAACGGAACGCAACTTTTTTTGAACGTTGAACGCAAAAAAAAGAGTTTTGCGTTCAGCGTTCAATTTTTCCCAACTTTTCTTTGACTTTTTTTGGAAATTCTTAAAAAAAAGAAAAAAAACGTCATCAATACGCATTGTTGGAAATTCTTTTCTAAAAAAAACGTCATCACTACGCAGTACTTTTTTGGGAAATTCTTTTCTAAAAAATACGTCATCACTACGAGTACTTTTGTTGGAATTCTTTTCTAAAAAAAAAACGTTTTTGGGAAATTCTTTTCTAAAAAAAAAAAAACGTCATCACTACGCAGTACTTTTTAAATATTTGAACGCTGAACGCTAACGGAACGCTGAACGCAAAAACATTGAACGGAACGCTGAACGGAACGCTAATTTTTTTGAACGCTGAACGCAAAAAAAGCTGAACGCTCACAAGCCTGCTATTTCATTAGCCTCTTTCGCAATACATGCATAGAGGAACTTTCTTTTTTGGTTTTTGAAGACCTTGAGGTCTTTTGGATGGAGGAGTTTCATTAGAGTGACCCTCTCTTCGTCGCTTCTTGTCACGGAGATCTTCTTGGTTTGGGCAGGCTTCACCTGCACTGTATTATTTTTAATTTGAGACTCATTGTAGGCTCTTTCTGGGGTCTATTTTTTTTGCCCCATTTATTGTAGACAACAGTCTCCCATTTCATCGATGACTTTTTGTCCAGTAGTCCTGGATCCCAGTTAGAATTACATTAAATATCTTATCATCCATGATATTATTATTCTTATGTGTAATATTCAACACCTCACTCATGAGAAAGGTTGGGCGATATTTGCGATACTTAAGTTCCGTTGATATTTATAATGAAATAATTCCTTTTGAAGGTGAATGATAACAAAAGACTATCTTAGCTGTATCCAACAACGATTTCCGATCGTCGAAAAGCGGGAATCCAGCCGGCTGAAGAGTAGTCCAGATTCAGGAAAGGTGCCCAGGGATTCTCACAACACTATTTAAGTGATTAAAAAGGTCAGATAACACTTTTAACCTTATGAAAATAAATATTTTCCAGAACGACACTAAGAACGTGTGTTCATTATACATAGGTAAGGAAGGAACTCTTAACTTGCCATTATAGAAAAATCAGTTTCAAATATGATGAAGAGTCGGTAGGGTTTTACATAGTCGTGAACGGGGATCCAAATTGGGTCTATACTAGCTTCTGGCCGGGATTTGAGTGTTCTTTTAGTTACATTATAAAATTAATGTCCAAATAACATTTATAAATATACTATTGAACAATTTGATTTCACTATATTTTTTTCCAAGGCAATTCTATTCATATAATACAATAATATAAAATAAAAATAAGTATAAAAAGGTGAGTTTTTTGTTTGATAAAAACATAAATTAACATTATACTATATTTTTTGTTTATTTCGTGACGCTGAAGTATACAGGGTTATGGGTTGAACGAAAAAACGAACAGACGTTCATAATCGAACGTCTGAACGAATTGCAAATGAGCAGACGAAGGACGAGCGTATTTTTCTTGTTGGCGTTCGTCCATTCAATTTATTTTTAAATGAGAACTTAAAAAATACTCCCTGTGCGAAAATTGTCCATTTTATTTATTTATTATAAAAGAAGTTCAATCAATATTTCTTATATCACTCCAGAAAAAAGTAAGGATGTTTTTGTTGTACAAACAGAAGTACAATTGAAATTACTGAAGGTCAACCTGGATTAAACTGACGATGTTTTTGGAACTTTTTCCAATTTGAAACAGGAACAAATTATAACAATTGATATATTTTTAACGAAAGAACGCCTGGGAAAACGAATGATAGAACGCTAAAAAATTGAACGAACAAATGCATGAACGAATTATTTTGAAATCGAACGGACGAACGCTATAGTTGCGAATGCCCACAAGTCTGGAAGTGTATGTCATACGACGTAAATGCGTAGTTCTACTAACAACATTAAAAACTAATATAGGTTTTTGTGAAATAAACTAGAATTAGTTGACAAACAAATTTAATCTGTATTGTAAGTATACATATTTAGGACTATAACATAATTCATATTTAACCCATTATTTTATTTTATATATAGTCAAATTTTCACATGTGATTAAACATATGGACTTTTTTTGTATCATTTATTGAAGCTTATATTAATTATTCAATAAGATTGAATAATTTTTCTTAAATAGTTATAAGTTTATTCAAAAGCTTCTAATTTACAGCATTTCCTCTCTAGCATATTGAATGTAGAATTTTATGAAGGAAATAGTTGAACAATCTTTGTCACTTAAGTTGCTTTACATTACAAAGTTCTTAATTACATAAAAAATATTAAATGCTCAAAGGGTTGAGGCAATTTTGCAAATTAAACATTAAATTTCAATTATTTTACCTTTAAAAGAAAAAAAGGATTACAATATCGCAATGCTGAAGGATCCCTACATAAAACCCTTTTCCTTGCTAAGTTTAAACCCAAAATGTTTTCTCAAAAACCTAATGTATTTCCGCTGATACATTTTTTAAGTATCTTATTACAACAAGGCCTTTGTCCGTTTATTGTTTTTTCCATTTTTAAAAATGTGTTGTTTTTAGTTTATGTATATGTGACTTTTATTTTGGTTGTTAGTTTTATTGCTGATTCTTGACTTTACTGAAATCCTTACGAGTGAAAGGACCCATATATATATATATATACATATATATAGTGAAACATTATACAGGGCGTATACGTATAATCCGGACTAATTAAAACAAATTTTGAAATGTTGATAACTTATTTATTTATCAATATTTTTCAACAATTTTTGTTAAATGAAAGGCACACAAATTTTGATATTTATTTTTCAATATAGCCCCAATCAGCGGCGACGACCATCTCGAGGTTGTGCCTTGGCGACGACGTCCTTCTTCATATTGGCGAACTCCTCCACGATGGCGGCCCTGAGGGAATCGAGAGTGTTTTGAGTGGGCTTGTTGGTCTTGTTCTCGACCATGCCCCAGAAGTAGTCGATGGGGTTGCAGTCAGGGGAGCTGGGGGGCCACAAGCCCGGGCTCCAGTGGTAGGGCATGACGTCCCCCTCACTGCTGATCACCCCCAGGACCATCACGGAGGAGTGGAACTTCGTATTACTATTCTGGTCCTGGCTAAAAAAATTCTCGTCGAAGAAGAACCTGAGGAGACCGGCCGTCTCGTGCTTGAGGTTGTTGAGGAGGGCCTCCGCCTCGACCCTCCTGGACTCCCTGGTCCCCTCCGTCAAGATCATCCTGTGCCTCTTCTTGTACGAACTGTAGCCCAGGTCCTTGTTGATGGTGTTGGCGATGGTCTGCTTGGAGCAGCCCATCTCGGCGGCCAACTTGGCGTAGGACTTGTTGCCGTCCTCGTTGACCTTCCTCTTCACCTCAGTGACAAACTCGTCGGTCCTGGTGGCCCCCAGGGACCGAGAACGCTTTTTGCGATGAGCATCATTCTTTTTGAAAGAAGTTCCAAGCCTTTCACTGGTCGTAGACGGTAAACTTGGGGTAGTTGAAGAACTCTATCACCTCCTTTGGACTCCTCCCGGCATGGAAGGAAGTGAACATCACAATTCTTTTCTCCTCTTCCATGGCTAAATGTTGACAGATTTTCAATCTGTTTTTTTTTTGGCAGATAGATAAGATGCAAGCGCAGTAACGTACATATGTACGTTGCAATATCTCAAAAAACAAAGATGACATAACCGATCAAAGTTAGTCCGGATTATACGTGTACTCCCTGTAATTACAAAAAGTGCCTCATAAATGAACATTTCTGGTTAATGAAAAATGAATTATTTTCGTTTGGTAAACAGTATTTTTCAAAGACAAAAGGACCTTAATGAAAAATTTAACGCTCAAAAGATTTGTGTTTGTATTCTTATTTATTCAGGCAGAAAAGCAAACAAGGGAAGAAAATAAATGGTTGTTTGAAAAGTGTATATTTAAATACATTTTCAATATACAACTATACAACTGAATAAAAGGAAGATTAATGTTCATTCTAACAAATACAAATGTAAAGAAAACATCCTTGAAGTTTTAAATATCGGTTCTTAATATTTTATATGTTCAAATAAATAATGGAAGACTTAAAAAAACCTGAATAAGGACAATGAAGTTTAGGGGCTATCAACATACACTTTTTGTTCATTATATAACTATGGTATGTAGCTCTGTATGTCATGATATTTTCAATCGAAATATCTCATGCAGTAAATATATATATATATTATTTTTTTTGAACTGGTTAAGTCAACAGCTCTGCCTAAATTATAAATTTTTCATTTCATTATCCTTTTTAAATTCTTAAAGGATATTGAAATGATTTTGACAGTCTAAAAATTTGTTTAAATTTGTTTATTTTGGGTAAAAAAATATTTTAAGCTTTTTTGAATATATATTGAATCATGTACTAATATCAACATTCAAAAATCTTTTTATTACCGTGTATTTCCGTATATTCTGTTTCTATATGATTACAGTTATCAATTATAAAAATAAATATTCAAAAATTAAACAAATCGAATAAAAATATATTCTATCTATAATTCATCGAAACCAAACAATCCTAAGCCATAGATAATGATATATCAGCCATTTGGAAATGGCTTAGCTAAAAGAGGGATTCATGTTAACTACAAGAAATACTACGTATTAAATAAGAGGAAATATTCCTCTTTAAAAAGGAAATTATAATCACCAAAAGTGATATTACAAGAATTCATGCAGCAAAAACACGTCGTAGAGCACAATATATTTAGTTATATTTATATCATTTTCTTCAGCAAGCCAATGCATTAAAAAACAATGAAATATTATATTTTATGGACCCAACGTACATATTTTTGCAAAAAAACTACTGACATTACGTAACAATACACTAAAGTTGATCTTAGGCTTCGTTTCATGTATACCATCTATATCTGCAAATTGTTTTTTAATAAGTAGCATATTCTAAAAAAATATGCCAAAAGAATGTTGAACATACAACAAATGCGTTAAATGAAATAATATGATAAACACACTTGGTAACATCATAAGAGTTTCAAAAGCCAGATTTCATAAGCCTGAAGTTACTCAAGAAGTATTACATAACAGTGACGAAAGGAATGATTCTGTAAAGCACCAGTGCATAATCCCTTAATTATATGTACAAGCTTTGTTTATACCAGGCTTGTGAACGGAACGCAACATTTCTTGGACTTTTTTCGGAAAAAAACGTCATCACTTTTTTTCGGAAATTCTTTTCTAAAAAACGTCATCACTACGCATCACTTTTTTTCGGAAATTCTTTTCTAAAAAACGTCATCACTCCGCATCACTTTTTTCGGAAATTCTTTTCTAAAAAAACGTCATCACTACGCATCACTTTTTTCGGAAATTCTTTTCTAAAAAAACGTCATCACTACGCATCACTTTTTTCGGAAATTCTTTTCTAAAAACACGTCATCCCTACGCATCACTTTTTTCGGAAATTCTTTTAGACCCTGGGTTAGATTCAGATTTTTTTAATAAAAACTTTAAATAGTACATCAATTTTTCTAAATTACACAATGTTATTTTTTTAAATATTTGAATGCTGAACGCTAACAGAACGCTGAACGCAAAAACATTGAAGGGAACGCTGAACGGAACACAATTTTTTTTAACGCTGAACGCAAAAAAGCTGAACGCTCACAAGCCTGGTTTATACATATATATATAGCTTTGTTTTCATGGTCAATTCATCAATCATCATGATTCGAATGTTCTCATAACTAATAATAATACTCTAAAATAAAAATGTTTCGCCTAGAAGGTGGAATCGAACCACTCTGCCGTTAAGCAGCTACAGGTTTGAAGCCTGCACACCGGACCACCGAAGATCATCCAGGCATTAATAGTTATAAAAGTAAATGTATATATACTTATACTAATAAAAATATTTTCTCCTTTTAATGTATAGCTGAAGAATCTTTTTTTATTGGTGTTAATAATGATATATGAATATATATATAACTCTAAACCCGCTTCACGATTTATATGCATCTTTATCAAACTGGTTTTTATTGAAGTTCAATATTTTTATAACAATAATATATAAATGTATCTGCTGCTTCTTACATAAACTAGAACTTAGTGACATCTAACGATTGATAATTGAATGTCTCATATGAAGGGCTTCACTTTCTTAAAGTTACATAATTGTTGTAATATAAATGGAGTTAGTCAAGTAAAGAAGTGTTTGCATTAGGTGTTATCTATTATTATACAAATGTCTTCCTTGGGCTTCTAATAAGGATGAAAATTTTCTTATTATGTTCAACATGTGCGGTAAAAAAATTCTTAAAATTATTGAAAAAAATAGGTATTTTTTCAAAGCTATTCAATATATGAAATAAATACTACCAGGAACGACCGGGACACTTTTTTTCGCCGGGACCCGGGCCGAGACTTAAAGGGTTCTTATATACGGAAAAATGCAATAAGTAAAACTATAATGTTTATTTGTTTAATTTTATGATACATTTAATCATATGTCTACAATATTTTTCGTATATGTAACTTATTATTATTATATATATACCTATATATTTATAAATATATATAGTTTCTATTTCCATTCTTGTTTAGTTAGGGGTTCGTTATCTAGCATAAACATAAAATAAATGAATGTAATGAGACTGTATGTACTTTTAGTATGAATGCTTTATTGTTGTTCAAAATGGTTAAAACTGTTTTCACGCTATAAAAGTATATAATAAACAGTATAAAATATTTTGTCTTCCTATTTTAAAAAGACCACTGAGTGCAAGCAATTATAGATTCACGTATTATCATATATTTTATTTGTCATTAAGCTCATATTTATGCAAACATTTATATCAATGACTCGAATATGCAATTTAATTATTGATATGAGACTATGAAATATCATTTTATATCAAAAATAAAAAATCATTGAAATATATTAATTTCAAACGGCATATTTATCATATATATATATATATATATTGATACATTTGTATGTTTCTGAATAAATTTACCGAGTCTCCATCCTCATTCTTGCAAAGAACTTTCCCCCATGATGCATTTTCCGATCAATGAATATTAACCAACAGCTGGACTGATACTTCAATCATAGTAATCGCCCACTGAATATTGGGAAACATTAAGCGATAAGCTACCTACAAATGTATTCATGGCGTTCCTAATGAAATTCTCTCTAGTATATACTTGAATCGTATTATTTCTCTTAAGACTTGGGGTGCATGGGACAGGGATTAAGATATGACTGATGAACCATCTTTTGTAAATGTGCCAGATGTTATTTGCCTACAAGACATTAGGTATCAAGTAGCATCTTATTTCACACAAGTTACTTTCTCTGTCAACCAAGACAATCCCATCGCTTTTTCAAAGGCCCTTTCGTGAAAATATGAATGCTTACTCTTATTACGTAGAAAATAGAATGGAAAGTGGTCTTGAAAGAAGTTTCTTAAAAAAGTAAATGGTCTAAAATTACTATAGCCATCAAAAATACATTAATTTGTAATCAATGTTTATTGCTTTCATGAAAAATAGCATCTTACTTCCTGTCTACTATCATCATTCACTTAAAAGATCCATCTCCATTTTTCCCCCATAAGTTATATCAATATTGATCCCGATAACATCCAATCAATGTATTCCAACCTAAACTTTCTTCAAAACCTTGCGCATAAGTTTTCCATGGTGGATCTAACGGTTTTTAAAGTCCGAATGGGAGTGTATCATGGAAAAAGGAGATAAAGTTCCCAGAATTGACCTTGCTCTTACTTCCCCAGGTTATTGTAACCGCTAAAAACCCATTTAAAAAATATAAACCTTTTTTACAAAACAAAAAAATACGTAAACACAAATACTTTTATTCCAAAGAAATAAGAGTTGGTTTTTACAACAGGTATCAACAACTGTCTCCGCAGATGCCATAGCTCTGGTAGTTGAGACTTCCGTCAACGGCAGTGGCACACCAATTTGTGGTTCCGAAATCTTCATTCGTGCAGGCGTTGTAGGTGACCCCATTATACTTAAAAGGGAAAACACACATTCTCCCAGAGGTGGTCGCGCAAACTAAAGTGGATAAGAAGTATGGTTATTAATTATCTTTAGGGGAAAAAGTGGGATAATATTACAAGATCACTTTATTAAAGCAAGTAAAATAGGATTAATTCCTATCAAATGACAATAAGTCTTCGCTGATAGGCAAGGATAGGAAAATGTATTTCTCGCAAACTCACCAATAAAAAATCAATTGGTAATATAGTTTTCTTTTATTTTCTACGTCTTATCGTCCAAGTGATGATTAATTTATCGACAGATTTGATGAACAAAATAAACATTTCAGTCATGGTTCAAATATATTATCTCTTTCCTATTGTCTTACCACAAAAATCAAATGTATGGTTGATGAATACCTACGTAAGACTCTTTATTTCGATCGATTTTTTTGCCAAATTCATGTTTTCAAGTCACTGTGAACAACATAAATGATGGTCGTAGGCCAAAACTTTCACAGTTCGACCATGCATCAAAAATGTCAAACCTAACTATGGAAATGTCAGATTGCAGCTGGCAACACTGAGTTGAAACCCATTTGACTTATTTTAACACAAACAATTCGAACTCTACTTGAAATCGTCTTACCCGATGGAGGCAAAGTAGTTTCTTGAGGACATGTACTGGAGCAAAATCCGTACTCTGTTACCATATTTTGTGAATTCACAGATGTTCCACACCAAAACTGTCCATCAAAATCTACGATAGTACACTTATCATAAACGACACCATCATATGTAAAGGGAAAAACGCATCTCCGTCCATTGGTCGTGGGGCATCCTAAGATAAAAAGGTAATCAAACAAATATTCTAAGAAAAGTATTTATAAGAAAAAAATTATTATCTTGAATCTGGCAAAAGATTTGATTAGTCTACTACCAGATATGTTGTATCATGACTTGAATAGTCTCTTAAAAGACATTAGCTTATACAAAAATGGCATAGAGCAGTTCAGTCCATCAGCCTAAGTAATTAATCGCTTTTCCTGTATTACATCATGTTCCACTATCTTACAGTTGTTTTGTGCCTGTTTGGCCTGATGGACATGTAGTATCCGTGTGGATATTCAAATTAAATCATGGAATCAAGCATCCTTTCAAAGGAATTGATCGTTCTTGATCATCCCCCTCTGGGGATTCGACTTCAAGCGTTGAATAAACCTCCACTAACTCTTTCCCTGCTAATTCTGATTTTTATTCTATTTGGTCAATAATTATAGACATTCTAACTCTTATTCGATTATCAAATAATATTTAAATTATAATGAGAATAATAAAAATATTAGCTTACCTGCAGTTGTTACAGTTGTTTCAGCTATAAAAAAAGAGAATGGGATTGATTTAAAATCACCATAGAGTGCAAAATGCCTTACTTGGACAGCTTGATGAGCATGTTCCATAGTTCCCGACTTTATTGGTGGATGTGAGGGAGGTGGCACACCAGTGAACATTCCCAAAGTCAATTGTTGTGCACGCAGAGTATGTTACGTTATTGTAGATGAAGGGAAACATACAGAGGTCGTTGTTGGTAGTTGCACAGTCTGGAAAAATCGTAGATTACCGAATAAAATGTTTTTAACCAAAAAATAAAAAAATAAATGATTGCATGAAGTTGTCTTTATATATTTATATATAACGAGTTGAAAGAGAATACTTGTCATTACATAATATTTGCATTGTGTATCTAGAAAAAGTTATCCAAAAGAGAAAAAAAAGCTTAATTTCTTTTTGGATAACAATTTTCAGAATTTAAGATTCAAATTTTACCATTGTTCTCCATTCCATCTTTAAATTCGATAAGATTTTATTCTTAGAAGGTAATACTACTGATACATTCTAGTGTGAAATAAAAAGCCTTAACATTTATTTTGATTAAAATTGTATCGTAGATATAATACCCCAAACATGTAAAAATATGCTCACTCCCAAGCAACTCGAAAACTACGCCATGGAAACAGATATTTTGTCTATTCATGACCTGTAAAAAGAGTCATTTTTTACACTATGAGATTTGTTTTATCCTCTCCATCCTCGACAATTAACTCCATCCTTTATAAAGTTTATTAGAAAAGATTGGAATACGAATACGCCAATAAAGTTGTTGAATAATTTTAAAAAACCCAACTATCGGCCTCCCGTCCTCTCAGGAGTCTATGAGGATTGACATTTTACATCACAATTTTTAATCCCCACTGGGCTTTCCTCGACAAGATTGTGTTAAACCTTTTATCAATCGTCCTATTTGGGGTTGAGATCCTTTTAAAGCTAAATATGTTTTTTTTGTTGCAAATTTTAGCTATATAGTATTAGAGCATTGTAATCTTCTGTTTTTAACACATTTTAAATTTAACTCTCCTGAAGAAAAGCTATTTTATTGGCTGTTAGAAGCAGTAAATCTTATGGCGGAAAAACACTGGGCTATGCAACTGCAGGAAATTGTATAAAAATATATTTTCCCGTAAAGACGTATTTTTAGCATTACTTACTAGAAACTATCGTTGTTGTTGTAGTTGACGACGTCATGGTTGTTGAAGCTGTACTCGTCGACGTTGTGGTTGTTGATGTAGTTGAAGTAATTGTTGTAGTTGTGGTCGTGGTTGTAGTAGTAGTTGTTGTAGTAGTCGTGGTTGTAGAAGTGGTTGTTGTTGTAGTAGTCGTGGTCGTGGAAGTAGTGTTAGTGGTTGTCGATGTAGTCGTGGTAATAGTAGTGGTCGTAGTAGTCGTCGTTGTAGTTGTGGTTGTAGTAGAAGTCGTGGTTGTAGTGGTCGTGGTAGTTGTTGTAGTAGTCGTAGTAGTTGTGGTTGTCGTTGTGATCGTAGTAGTCGTGGTTGTCGTGGTCGTGGTAGTTGTTGTAGAAGTCGTAGTAGTTGTGGTTGTCGTAGTGATCGTGGTTGTTGTTGTGGTAGTTGTTGTCTTAGTAGTCGTGGTTGTCGTGGTCGTAGTAGTAGTGGTCGTCGTGGTAGTAGTGATCATCGTAGTCGTGGTAGTTGTGGTGGTCGTGGTAGTAATTGTGGTGGTCGTTGTGGTTGTAGTGGTTGTCGTACAAGTTGTGGTGGTCGTTGTGGTCGTAGAAGTTGTTGAAGTAGTCGTGGTTGTCGTCGTGGTTGTAGTGGTCGTTGTTGTTGAAGTGGTTGTTGTCGTCGTTGTGGTAGTTGTTATCGTTGTGGTCGTGGTAGTTGTTGTGGTCGTGGTAGTAGTGGTTGTGGTTGTCGTTGTGGTCGTGGTTGTAGTAGTGGTCGTAGTTGTCGTCTATGTAGTCGTGGTTGTAGTAGTAGTCGAGGTTGTAGTGGTCGTGGTTGTTGAAGTGGGTGTTGTTGTTGTCGTTGTTGTGGTCGTGGTAGTTGTTGTGTAGTTGAAGTAGTTGTGGTAGTTGTTGTCGTTGTGTTATGGTTGTTGTTGTAGTGTGTTGTTGAAGGGTTGTGTTGTCGTCGTTGTCGTGGTCGTTGTAGTGTGTGGTGGTGTTGTTGTCGTAGTTGTCGTGGTCGTTGTTGTTGTTGTCGTTGTGGTCGTGGTAGTTGTGATGTAGTTGAAGTAGTTGTGGTAGTTGTTGTCGTGTAGTTGTGGTTGTGTTGTAGTAGTTGTTGTGTTGTAGTTGTTGTAGTAGTTGTGTGTTGTAGTGGTAGTGGTTGTTGTTGTGGTCGTGGTTGTAGTAGTGGTTGTAGTTGTCGTTGTTGTGGTCGTGGTTGTAGTAGTGTGGTCGTTGTGTTGTGGTCGTTGTGGTAGTAGTGGTAGTGTTGGTAGTGGTAGTGGTGGTTGTTGTAGTCGTGGTTGTAGTAGTGGGTAGTTGTGTTGTCGTGTGGTAGTGGTTGGTCGTAGTGTCGTGGTTGTCGTTGTTGTAGTTGTGTGTGTTGTAGTTGTGGTCGTTGTTGTAGTGGTCGTTGTGGTAGTAGTGTCGTGGTAGTAGTGTGTAGTGGTTGTTGTTGTGGTCGTGGTTGTAGTAGTGGTCGTAGTTGTCGTTGTTGTGGTCGTGTGTGGTAGTTGTGGTCGTTGTAGTAGTGGTCGTTGTGGTAGTAGTGGTCGTAGTAGTGGTGGTGTGTTGTGGTCGTGGTTGTAGTAGTGGTCGTAGTTGTCGTTGTAGTGGTCGTTGTGTAGTAGTGGTCGTGGTAGTAGTGGTTGGTCGTTGTGGTACTTGTTGTCGTGGTTGTAGTAGTTGTGGTCGTTGTTGTAGTGGTCGTTGTGGTAGTAGTGGTCGTGGTTGTAGTGGTAGTGGTTGTTGTTGTGGTCGTGGTTGTAGTAGTGGTCGTAGTTGTCGTTGTTGTGGTCGTGTCTGTAGTAGTTGTGGTCGTTGTGTAGTGGTCGTTGTGGTAGTAGTGGTCGTGGTAGTAGTGGTAGTGGTTGTCGTTGTGGTCGTGGTTGTTGTTGTGGTCGTGGTAGTTGTTGTTGTAGTTGAAGTAGTTGTTGTTGTTGTGGTCGTGTTGTAGTAGTAGTTGTAGTTGTGGTAGTTGTTGAAGTAGTTGTGTTGTCGTAGTCGTGGTCGTTGTGGTCGTGGTTGTTGTAGAAGTAGTTGTTGTCGTTGTTGTGGTCGTGGTAGTTGTTGATGTAGTTGGTAGTTGTGGTAGTTGTTGTTGTAGTAGTTGTGTCGTTGTGGTAGTTGTTGTCGTTGGTAGTGTTGTCGTTGTGGTTATGGTCGTGGTTGTAGTAGTAGTCGTAGTTGTTGAAGTGGTTGTTGTTGTCGTCGTTGTCGTGGTCGTTGTAGTGTTGTCGTTGTGGTGTAGTTGTTGTCGTTGTGGTCGTGGTAGTTGTTGATGTAGTTGAAGTAGTTGTGGTAGTTGTTGTTTGTGGTCGTGGTTGTAGTAGTAGTTGTAGTTGTAGTTGTTGAAGTAGTTGTGGTTGTCGTAGTCGTGGTCGTTGTGGTCGTGGTTGTTGTAGAAGTTGTAGTTGTTGTTGTGGTCGTGGTGTTGTGTGTTGAAGTAGTTGTGGTAGTGGTTGTCGTGGTAGTGTTGTGTTGTGGTAGTTGTTGTCGTTGTGGTTGTTGTTGTCGTTGTGGTTATGGTCGTGGTTGTAGTAGTAGTCGTAGTTGTTGAGTGGTTGTTGTTGTCGTCGTTGTCGTGGTCGTTGTAGTTGTTGTCGTTGTGGTCGTGGTAGTTGTTGATGTAGTTGAAGTAGTTGTGGTAGTGTTGTCGTTGTTGTTGTGGTCGTGGTGTGTAGTAGTAGTGTGTAGTTGTTGAAGTAGTTGTGGTTGTTGTAGTCGTGGTAGTAGTGGTGTTGTGTCGTGGTTGTAGTGGTCGTTGTTGTTGTAGTGGTTGTTGTCGTCGTTGTGGTAGTTGTGGTCGTTGTGGTCGTGGTAGTAGTGGTTGTTGTAGTCGTGGTTGTAGTGGTCGTGGTTGTTGTTGTTGTGGTCGTGGTAGTTGTTGAAGTAGTCGTGGTTGAAGTTGTTGTGTGTAGTTGTTGTCGTTGTTGTAGTGGTCGTGGTTGTTGTCGAAGTCGTCGTTGTTGTGGTTGTAGTTGTGGTCGTGGTAGTTGTTGAAGTAGTCGTGGTCGAAGTTGTCGTGTGTAGTTGTTGTCGTAGTTGTAGTAGTTGTGGTCGTTGTTGTAGTGGTCGTTGTGGTAGTAGTGGTCGTGGTTGTAGTTGTGGAAGTTGTTGTAGTAGTCGTGGTAGTTGTGGTCGTTGTTGTCGTGGTAGTTGTTGTAGTAGTCGTGGTTGTTGTTGTGGTCGTTTTGTAGTGGTAGTGGTTGTAGTTGTGGTAGTTGTTGTCGTGGTTGTAGTAGTTGTGTCGTGGTTGTAGGTGTCGTAGTTGTTGTAGTGGTGTCGTTGTGGTAGTAGTGGTCGTGGTGTAGTGTAGTGGTTGTTGTGTGGTAGTGGTTGTAGTTGTTGTCGTTGTGGTCGTGGTAGTTGTTGATGTAGTTGAAGTAGTTGTGGTAGTTGTTGTCGTTGTTGTTGTGGTCGTGGTTGTAGTAGTAGTTGTAGTTGTGGTAGTTGTTGAAGTAGTTGTGGTTGTCGTAGTCGTGGTCGTTGTGGTCGTGGTTGTTGTAGAAGTAGTCGTTGTCGTTGTTGTGGTCGTGGTAGTTGTTGATGTAGTTGAAGTAGTTGTGGTAGTTGTTGTCGTTGTGGTAGTGGTTGTCGTTGTGGTTATGGTCGTAGTTGTTGAAGTGGTTGTTGTTGTCGTCGTTGTCGTGGTCGTTGTAGTTGTTGTCGTTGTGGTCGTGGTAGTTGTTGATGTAGTTGAAGTAGTTGTGGTAGTTGTTGTCGTTGTTGTTGTGGTCGTGGTTGTAGTAGTAGTTGTGGTAGTTGTTGAAGTAGTTGTGGTTGTTGTAGTCGTGGTAGTAGTGGTTGTTGTAGTCGTGGTTGTAGTGGTCGTTGTTGTTGAAGTGGTTGTTGTCGTCGTTGTGGTAGTTGTGGTAGTTGTCGTTGTTGTAGTCGTGGTTGAAGTAGTAGTCGTGGTTGTAGTGGTCGTGGGTTGAAGTGGTTGTTGTTGTCGTCGTTGTAGTTGTCGTCGTTGTATTTGTGGTCGTTGTGGTAGTTGTTGTCGTTGTGGTCGTAGTAGTTGTTGTGGTTGTAGTGGTTGTCGTACTAGTTGTGGTGGTCGTTGTTGTAGAAGTAGTCGTTGTCGTTGTTGTGGTCGTGGTAGTTGTTGATGTAGTTGAAGTAGTGGTAGTTGTTGTCGTTGTGGTCGTGGTAGTTGTTGATGTAGTTGTAGTAGTAGTCGTAGTTGTGGAAGTGTTGTAGTAGTCGTGGTAGTTGTGGTCGTTGTTGTCGTGGTAGTTGTTGTAGTAGTTGTGGTTGTTGTGTAGTAGTAGTGGTCGTGGTAGGGGTTGTCGCTGTGGTCGTGGTTGTAGTAGTGTCGTAGTTGTCGTCGTGGTTGCAGTAGTAGTCGTGGTTGTAGTGGTCGTGGTAGTTGTTGTAGTAGTCGTAGTAGTTGTGGTTGTCGTTGTGATTGTGGTTGTCGTTGTGGTAGTTGTTGTCGTTGTGGTCGTGGTTGTTGTAGTAGTCGTGGTTGTCGTGGTCGTGGTAGTAGTAGTTGTGTGGTCGAAGTTGTAGTAGTTGATGTGGTCGTCGTTGACGTCGTAGATATAGAAGTTGTGGTTGTTGTCGATGTTGTAATAGATGTTGTAGTCATTGAGGTAGTAGATGTGATTGGATCATCATTCACTTGAGTGGGAAACATTAAATTAAGAAGTATACTTTTTCAACACCAGTTAAATCTAGTTACCTCCACAAAACGCGTTGCAATTGGAGTACGATGTCAATTCATTTGTAGTGGGATTAACTTGGGTCGCACACCAAGGCGTTCCGGAATTGTCTACAGTCGTGCAAGCAAAGTATTGAGTTCCTGAATATGTGAAGGGGAAAACGCATGGAAAGGAATCGATGGTGCCACATTCTATTTGAAAAAATGAGAAACATAAGAATAATCTTTTTAGAAATTAAATTATAAGCATTGAGCCTCCTACCATTTTCAGCGATCGTTGTTTCCACTGAAATTAAAAGTAAATGCTTTGGTTATCTGCATATTTGGCACATGGTTGTTGGGGCTTACATGGACATGAAGACGAGCAAAAGCCATAAGCATTAGATTCCCCGGAGGAAGCTAATGAAGTTGCGCACCAAGCATTATTCCCAAAGTCCACTGTTGTACACGTACTGTAGCTCACACCATTATACATAAATGGAAAAACACAGTTTTTGCCGTTTGTTGTGGCACATCCTTTAAAGTCAGACATTATTATTATTTTACATCACTTCATATTTAGTTAATTTCACTTACCTGAACTTGTCGCTGTAGTTTCAACTGCATGAAAATAAATAAAATATAAATGAGATATCATGACTATCATTCAATTATACTCCAGTTTTTGTGTTTTAAGTCATGTCTTAATGGAGTATTTGTATTAAAATACGATCATAAGACTTGATTTATCTGACATTCCTTTTAGTTTTGGCATTAACCCCAATTTAGAATATTACCCTGGCATCCTGTGGCTGAGCAGTCTCCGTAGTTGGTGTATTCATTCTGGGTATTTACTGAAGTGGCACACCAGGCATTGTTGCCGTTGTCGATGGTTGTGCAGGCAGCGTAGGTTACACCATTATAAATGAAGGGAAACACACAGCTGTCTCCTCCAGTTGTAAAACATGATGCACCTAGAAATGAAGTTCAGTAAATTCATTATAAAAAATATTTTTGCCACCCTAAAGTTGAAATGTGAAAAATAGGCCCTTTATAGTAGGACCTAGACCTATGAATGGGCCCATAGAATATTTAAAAATATTTTACTAATATTTAAAATAAAAAAAATATACATAAACAATATGGGTTTCTACTTAATTACCTAATTATAATCAGATCACATTTTGCTCACAAGCCAAAATATAACACTTCTAAAAATAACACTGGGCAACAGTGATAAAGTTTCGCGGTATATATCAACTGATTTGAATACTTAATGGGTCCCTGATAACTAAACAAAAAACCATTTTTTGAAATTTTGATTTTTTTGTTTTCAATTTTTGGTTTATTGACAAAAATCACAACTTTTTTATTTATTAAGCTACAAAAGTGTTATGGATTTTTTTGGAAATGGCATGGTCATATTAGTGGCAGCGGAGACTAGTTTAAGTTGAAAAAATTATAAGAGAGGCCCAAAAAGACATTTTGGCCGATTTCGGGTGATTTTTGTAACTTTTGTTTATAGAGCTACAAAATTAGTATGGATGTTTTTGGAAATGGCATACTCATGTTAGTGGGGGTGGAGATAGGTTTTGAGAGGATAAATTATATATAAGTCAACATAGTTCTTTTTAAAAACCGTTTTAGCAAATTTACACCTAACATTTAAAATTGTCTCCTAAAGAATGATAAAAGAGTGAGCCCCTCTCATTATATTTGTTAGTTGCAATACACAACTTAAAGAATGGTAAGACGAAGAACTTAAGTTTTGATGTACCTATAGTTTTGAGAGAACCAAAAAAAATCCTCTCAGATGATAGCTATTTTTGCGATTTAAACCTTAAAGGTATAAATAGAAAAAACAGAAAGAGTTTAAAGTATCCAATTCTGCTATCAGACCAGTACCCTGCAGTGAAGATGTTCCAGTTCCAGTGTTCGAGTCACTTCCAGATGTTATAGATGATGAGAGTGCAACTTTGAAGGCACAACATCACAGCCAAAGCAGTTCAACCAGGGTGAATTAAATGACCTTGCGAGATACTTAAATTGCCCAAAAATCTGCAGAACTTTTGGCCTCTAGATTAAGTGAGAAGAATCTGCTTCAAAGTGGTACAACAATATCCTTCTACAGAACAAGAGATTCAGAGTTTGTTCCTTTCTTCTCTGAGAAAGATGGGCTTGTTTACTGTAATGACATTCCTGGTCTCCTGGATAAATTAGGTATAAGTAACTACAATCCTCAAGAGTGGAGACTTTTCATTGACAGTTCTAAATACAATCTCACAGTTGTTCTGCTCCATAATATAAATAAATATAGATCCATTCCAGTTACCCATGCCACCAAACTAAAAGAAATATATGGAGCGGTCAAACTTGTTCTTATCAAAATTAATTAGTACAATCACGACTGGCACATTTGTGTAGATTTAAAAATAGTCAACTCTCTTCTTGAACAACAGGGTGGTTTTACCAAATTTCCTTGCTTTTTCTGTCACTGGGATATTAGGACATGAGAGAACACTGGGTAAGGAAGGAGTGACCAGAGAGGACTCACATGACTGTTGGAAAGAAAAATGTTATTGCTGATAATTTTCCCTTCTCTTCACATTAAGGATTAATGAAACAATTTGTCAGTGTCCTAGACAAAGATGGAGACTGTTTTAAATATATTCGTGATGCTTTCCCTGGACTGAGTATTTTAAAAAAAGAAGGCTGCGAGTTTTGATGGTCCTCAAATCAGAAAGCTAATGAAAGATGATCTCTTTATTTCCAGTATGAACCTTTGTCTTGGTTGTGGCTAATTTTCTTGGAAACACCAAGTTAGGCAATTATGTGGATCTTGCAAACAGTATGCTTGTGAGCTATAAGCAGCTAAATGCACATACGAAAATCAAACTTAATTTCCTTTTCTGTCACCTGGAGAAATTTCCTGAAAATCTTGGCAGTGTGATGAAGAGGGTGAGAGGTTTCACCAGCACATGAGGGACATGGAGAAGAAGTACCAAGGAAGATCAGATAGCCAAGTGATGGCATTAGCAGCACAAGAGGAGATCTTCAGAGAGAAGTTTTATACTGCTAGAAATTAGCATTCCATGCATTTTCAATTTGAATAAGTTTTTTTTGTATAATAACAGATACAAAGCTTAAAAAATCATTTTTGTTTTACTTCAGGAGTTGTAATCTATATATTAATTTACCAATCTTTGTCCGTCTGTATGTCTGCACGTTATCTCATCCCACATTTATGGTCAGATTTGAACTTTGAAGGTACCTATGGAATCGTAGGGTCAAGACGGACCTAATAAAACTATTTGCAAAGTGATGGGACCAGAAATGAAGAAGAAAAAAAATCAGACCTTGTCTGATTTGAACTACCTACGTTTCAAGGTAAAGAGAGGAAAAACGAAAAAGAAAAGGAGGAGGAGGAATTAGAGAAATAGAAAAAGAAAAAAGCATCTCATGTAACTTAAAACATATTCTTTGTCCAAAGTCAAACTTTTTATGAGGAATGTTTGTACAAAACAGAAAATTATTTTCTCTCTCCTCTCTTATATTCTTTAAGGTCTGTTTCACTCCCAAACTAGCTCCAAAACCTAACCTTACCCGCAGGGCGAACATATGAAATATGCAAGTATACATAATATGTATACTGAAAAATATGCAAAATTTTGTCATTTTACAAAAAATAAACATAATTTTTTGGCATCTCTAAATTTTTTCAACTCAAAACTAATATCCTCCCCCACTAATATAACCATGTCATTTCCAATAACACCCATAACATTTTTGTAGTCCAATAAACAAAAAAGTCGTGGTTTTGTCTAAAAGTCGAAAACGAAAAAAAACCCTGAAAATTTCAAAAAATTATGACCTGATTCAGCAAAATGATTTTTATTTAGTTACCAGGGACCCCTTACGTATTCAAATCAGTTGAAATATCCCCAGAAACTTTTTTTAAAATTTTTTTTTTTGCCCTGTGTAATTGATCATATTTATAATTTATAAATATTTAAAATTAAAACTTTACACATAAAAAGTATGAATTTTCTATTCAATTGCATACTACATTTTTAGAAGGATTTAACTTTGGTTCGAGGTCGATCGTGAGCAATTTGGGATCTGATCATAATTGTCAGTTGAAAAGACTGCACTATATCAATAATAGCAATCAAGCATGTGGGATCTTTGATCTGGTTCATTTATTCGAGATCATGTTGAATGGAACAATTTCTTAAAAATGTATACCATATAAAGATTGTTCAGGCATTTAAGAAAAATGATTTAATTATGTTTAAATAATTATTTTGTCGCAATTATAATCCATAATTATTGATATGTTATTGCTATATATCAAATTATTATGTGTCCAATTACTTCTGACACACTAACCGTTTTCAGCTCAGAGAAATGGTAATAAATGATTGTAAAGACATGTTGGAAACCTATGCTTACAATAGACTATAAAGATTAATCCAAAAGTACTTTTATAAATGCCTCACATTGCTTTAATTATAGATAATGATAGAGAAAATCAGGATTGCTGAGAAATACTTAACACATTTCATCATTTATTTCAATAGACATACAAAATATCATTTTCCTCGCACCAAACGTGGAAGATATTCGATTTCTTTTCATGCAGTTGTATAAAGAATATTTAATAGTATCAAAGCCATTGGACCGGATGGCTTGGAAGGACATTTTTATTATATGTGTATATGAAGTAGTACCCTATTTATTCGAACTTGGCAAATATATATATATACATACTTATATATGTATATAATATAAATATATATGTATATATATATAGAGAGAGAGAGATATAGATATATAGATACAAAGATATATTCGTTCTCCGATGACGTCATTGAGTAGTATATATCTATCTATATATATATAGCCTTATAGACGGCTTTACAGTGACAAATGACAAATATCTGGCATAGTTGCTCACGAAATTGAGTCATAATTGGATGTGGAACAAAAGAGATTCCAGAGAATTCCACGTAAAGGACAGCCGTTTTTTTATTTTCGTCAACCATCAATATCATATTGGAAAATCGTTTTTGTATACATAAATCTAGAAGGACGGGGAATTTTAGAATTGGAAGCATTCACCTGGATGTCAACTCATGAATTTAATTTAAAAACATCACAATTAACTGTAGGAAACTCTATTTATAAGCTACAAGGATCCGTAGCTCTTCATTTAGTTTCCATCCCTTGGCATTTAAGAATGTCTCATGACGAACACACAAAGAATGAAGCGATTAAAATGTTGATAAATTTTAAAAAAAATTCAAGAATGTTAAAAAAGGATTGTCTGATCAGTAAAAAAATGATAAACGTGAAGTTTAAAATCTCATCAGAATTGATATTCTACAATTTGCCTTGTTAAGACTGTTGAAAGATAAACAACTCTGTGTATCATGCTTTTTAACAGCTCCGCCTAAAACATAAAAAATATTTCTATCTGAACAACCAATTCGTTCAATTAGGACAATTTTCCCTTTGAGAGGAGCTGTAAATTTAAATTTAACACAAAATACCGCAATAAAAAGGTTAACTTCACAGAAAATAGCCAATTTCAAAACTAATGCAAGCAAATGAAGTGTATTTATTAAGCCCCCACCCCCAATTACGTCATCATTCGACCCTGGTTATAATGGCCAATACAGAGTAATAAGAAAAAAGTGTAAAAAGGTCGGATTCTGTATAGAATTTAAGCCAAAATAGTCTGAGAGGGGAAGTATGTTGTGCGTAAGTTTCGTCTCTATATATCTCTGTCCTTTTTGTGTGTGAATATTTGATAATATGATGTCAGTAATAAAAAGGCTCTTAAAGAATCAACATCTACACTTTTCATTATGCTTAAAAAGTCTACAAATGAACCTCTATAAGTCTTCAACAAATATAAATATATATATATATATATATATATATATTCTTCTTTAAAACTATGTACTATACTTATTTTAATAAAAGGAACATTATGACTTACCAGATGGAGTAGAAAACATGGTTGTTGTGGTCGACGTTGTGGTTGTTGAGGTTGTAGTAGTTGATGTGGTCGTCGTTGACGTCGTAGATATAGAAGTTGTGGTTGTTGTCGATGTTGTAATAGATGTTGTAGTCATTGAGGTAGTAGATGTGATTGGATCATCATTCACTTGAGTGGGAAACATTAAATTAAGAAGTATACTTTTTCAACACCAGTTAAATCTAGTTACCTCCACAAAACGCGTTGCAATTGGAGTACGATGTCAATTCATTTGTAGTGGGATTAACTTGGGTCGCACACCAAGGCGTTCCGGAATTGTCTACAGTCGTGCAAGCAAAGTATTGAGTTCCTGAATATGTGAAGGGGAAAACGCATGGAAAGGAATCGATGGTGCCACATTCTATTTGAAAAAATGAAAAACATAAGAATAATCTTTTTAGAAATTAAATTATAAGCATTGAGCCTCCTACCATTTTCAGCGATCGTTGTTTCCACTGAAATTAAAAGTAAATGCTTTGGTTATCTGCATATTTGGCACATGGTTGTTGGGGCTTACATGGACATGAAGACGAGCAAAAGCCATAAGCATTAGATTCCCCGGAGGAAGCTAATGAAGTTGCGCACCAAGCATTATTCCCAAAGTCCACTGTTGTACACGTACTGTAGCTCACACCATTATACATAAATGGAAAAACACAGTTTTTGCCGTTTGTTGTGGCACATCCTTTAAAGTCAGACATTATTATTATTTTACATCACTTCATATTAGTTAATTTCACTTACCTGAACTTGTCGCTGTAGTTTCAACTGCATGAAAATAAATAAAATATAAATGAGATATCATGACTATCATTCAATTATACTCCAGTTTTTGTGTTTTAAGTCATGTCTTAATGGAGTATTTGTATTAAAATACGATCATAAGACTTGATTTATCTGACATTCCTTTTAGTTTGGCATTAACCCCAATTTAGAATATTACCCTGGCATCCTGTGGCTGAGCAGTCTCCGTAGTTGGTGTATTCATTCTGGGTATTTACTGAAGTGGCACACCAGGCATTGTTGCCGTTGTCGATGGTTGTGCAGGCAGCGTAGGTTACACCATTATAAATGAAGGGAAACACACAGCTGTCTCCTCCAGTTGTAAAGCATGATGAGTCTATATATGGAAATAATCGAAGTGGGATCGTCTAATAAAAATATTTTATTTTTCTTACCAACTAGAGGTATAACAAAAGCAATGAAAATAAGAATCATGTTGCCTGTGATCAAAGAGGTGAGTATCACTCAAAGGACTAGAGTGCTCTGTGGATTTTTATAATCGAGGCAACCGTATATTGAATCATAATCTTTAATGGATCTAAAGAACTGAAACATTGTTACGATATCTTAATTATTATCTATTAGTTATATTGACACATTAATTAAATCAAATGTTTTTTGTAATGAAGAATGTGGACGACATGGTGACGTTTATGTAAGCCTGTAATTGTTGAAACAATTGTTCGGTGATTTTTAAATTAATTGGGAGTCAAAATGATAGTTTAGTATATTTATTATATGTAACTTTACGCTTAGAAAACATAAATAAGCCGTATATTAATCCATACCGTACGAACAAAAAAATAATTGCTTGAACAAATTTGAATAAGACTGACATAATATTTTTTCCTAATGACAGTCAACTGTGTGACCAATAGCTCTGTACTTAAATGTGATACGTCATCAAAAAGGTATCTGTCAATACATAGATATGCCTTTACTGTGGCTTTTCTTGTCTGTGTTTATTATCAGGGGCCTTGCTAACTAAATACAGAAGATTTTGGTAAAAGTATATACATAAAAAAAAATATATATATACAAACAAAACAAAAACATATTTTTCTTCCTTAAAACAACTTAATAAGCTCATGTTATAAAAGTAGTACGATAGAGGATGAAGTGAAGATAAACGTCTTTTTCTTCTTTATGAAAAAGCTAGCTAATAAAACAATGACATCCTCTGCTCCGATGTCGCCTCAGGTGGGGGGGGGGGGGGTAAATTTTGTTTATATTCAAACTGTGTAGCTTTAGAGATAAATTTAATTAATATTCACAAGTTCAACAGCAGCTAATGACTGTCAATTGCTTTGTATTATTATTTCTATTCCCTCTTACTTTATTTCAAAGCTTCATAATCAAAAAAAAAAATAAAGTATGTTTTCCTTACATATATATATCATGAAAGTTTTCATCCTTCTCTTCTTAATCCTCTTGTAGATAAAAAAAACTGGATGTACTGTTAATAGTTTGAAACCCTCGCCAACAATATTTGCTCTCAATCATGAATTAGACTCATACTAGTTTTCTAATCCAAAATATGGATAAAAATCCTTAATATATGAGAGCCACATTTTCAGTCGATTAAATTTCCTCTTGCCAATTAATTGTCATTTATACAATTTGAAAGAATCAAAAACAAATTCTTTATAATAAGATGGATATTACAGGGCTAGGTAGAAAAAAAGGAATACAATTTAAAACTTTTCAGTGTGGTAATTGTATAAAATAAAGTAAATTTTGTGAAAATGCGATATGACATAATTGGATATGCTTCTTTTCTACTTCGCAAATCGTGGAATATATGATAAAATAATTCAACTACAATAATGACATATACCTATTATGGTCAAAATAAATTAACTCCAAGAAAACTTTACAAATAAAAAATGAATAATTGTATATTAGCACTCATAACTGTACAAGAGTACACTGCCCCTCTGCAGTAAAGTAGTGTGCTATGGCAACACAATTGCCAGAAAGGAGTGCAGTATGTGGCACGGACACATCCGTGCAGCAGCCTGGGTGGAACGAAAGAGGATAGAGAGGAGGAGCAGAAACGGCAATTTAAGGCTTGGCTCAAGCAGGGAAACTCCTCCACTTCATTACCTCAATATTGACACTTGAGTATTTGGTATTCCGAGGATCTCTTGAATCTTTTGGACCTTAAGGTTATATGCATAAAAACCATGATTGATGACTAAGTAATTAATTTTCATATAAACCTTAACACCTTCTTCATGAAGATTAATACACTTTACCCGCTGCTCCTTTTACGGGATCCCTTGGACGCCATGTCAGATTTTGAATGGGGATCAAAATAAAGGAAATTTGTATAAGCTTCAAGCCTATGAACTGGTTAATACTCATAATTTTACTTTCCTGAAAAGTATTTATTTATGTAATTTCCCTCTATTTAAGTAATAATACCAATTTATTCGAGGCTTTTTATCGTAAATATTGAGCAAAATTTCCGTTACTTAGAGTTTGTTATATATTCTAGATGCCGAAATGGTTCCGGGTTCTGGATAAAGGATTTTCCGGTCTAGAATCTGCAGGTACTGCATAAAAACTTGAAAAAAAGTTAATGTATAAGAATGTGATCCAGGTAACAGATTTTCCGCTCTCTGGAATTCCGTTGTTAGGGATGTTTACTGTATATATTATCGAAGTTTGTAAAGTTTTTGGAACTTTAATTGCGGCAACTAACTTCAAGCCCAAACTATTAGGGCCTGGTTTAAAATTTTATTCCATATACATACGACGATGCAGTGACAAGTAAAGAGCCTTCTTATGAGAATTTTTTTGAAATCCAATTTTTGAACGGAACCCAAAATTGAATGGCGTTCCGCGGAACGGAAAGAATTGAAAGGAACGGAAAAAAGTGGAACACGTGCAAGCCTGCAAATTAATTTTATAAAACAACATTATATGAATGCATCTTATTTTACAGAGTTATATTTTTTTATCATCTTTACAATATTTATATTACATTAATATTATATGAACACGAATCAACCATTTTCTATATTAAATTGAAGTTATCATCGTCTTTGTCATTAGGAAATAACTGAATCTCAATATCAATTATTAACATTAATTTATTCAAGGAACAAAACAAAACACAAAATATTAACTGCAACTGCAGTAAGGGTAATTTTTTGTTTGGTCAGCGGCGTCGAATTATCTTTTTTAAAGCAACAACAACAAGCTTCTAGGTCGCTTGGCCTCTGGGAATGTGTAAAGAATTGATCTTACATTCCTCAGAGTACTTTGGTTGAGACATTCGCAAGCAGAAAATAAATAAGGTGAGTCAAAGAGGAGATCTTTGACTTATGCTCTTATTCAAAAGAGATATTTTTGTGACTTCACGAATGCTACAATAAAAAAACATTATTTATTAGTGCTATGATATTGAAATTATTTCTCAATTTTATGTCTCAATTGAAAATATTTCATTAAAATATTGTTCTAATGCATGAAACAATTGTTATGTAAATGATTTATCATTAGTATTCACTATTTTAAATAATTAGCAAATAATCATTTTCAACAATAAAAATAATTTTTTATTTACAATTTATTTGAAGGAATTTATACATCACAGTAATAGAATTATACATATTACATACAAAAAAGGGGGAACATAAGGAATATAAATATAATTACCCTAATAAGTAGTCTGGCCTATGTGTTTAAGTTTTAACTAGCATTATTTGTTGAAGTAACTTATTAAGAAAATTGACTAGAATCCGTGTTCTTTTTTTTACAAAAGCAATAATATTTTGTTTGACCAATTTGGATATAAATTGATAAGTGGTTTAAAAAGTCTTTGAGAAACAAGGGGTCTTTATCGATTGCGTTTTGATGGCTATTATGAAAAAATTGGAAATGATTTTCTAAAAAGTGTCAGAACCTCAAAAATTGGGTGAAGGGGCGGTAATAATTCAATCCATGACTTTGAGTTTATTCAAATCCTTCAATATTACTCGTGTGTTTCCCCAAATTTGTGTGGAGGTCTTTCAACTTCCTAGCTAAGTATCCAGCGATATATGAGAACCCTCATTGGAAGAGTCATTGGAATTTTTCCTGTGTTTGCCGACTAGGCAGAGGAAGGAGTTTCTGTGAGTGCAAGTACTCAAAGCCGGGTACATATGCTCCGTAGGTTGAGGGCGGTAGCTACATCTTCTTTTGAGTAACCACTTTGTCGAAGGATTTACTAAGCTTCTTGTTTGAATCGCTGTGTAATCCTTTTCGAATGAGGTTCTAATTAAAGTTTTATGAGCTAAGTTTGAGGCACTTAACTTTATAGCAGGACAGCTTCATTTTCGTGAGTGAGAGTTCCTCATTCCTCCTCAATAGTCAACTCACATTTTTTTTTCGTTCACGGGCTTCTTGATGGGCCAGTCTGAAGGACTTGAGGAGGGTGATCCATGGATGAAGTGTGAAGGAACAGCTTGAGACATAAGCTTCTTCCAAGCAAGGATGCCAAGTAGCTTAGCCTGAATATTCTTTTGGAAGTCATCTGGAGTAATATGACGATCGCGGATCTTCGCATTCTTTAGGCCCATCCTGTCGGATCTTCTGCATCATGCAATCCACAGACGTGGATATCGAGATCCTTCGTCATAAGTTTTTTAATTATTATTGTGTGTTTAATCTATGGATAAGCGACCATATTATACGTATGAAAAATATAAAACTTTAAATTAGCACAAAAATGCTATTTCCAAACCGGAAAAAAACAATAGTAAAACCAACACCTCTTAAAATCCTCAATTTAAATAGTTAAACTTCTTACGTCTCAACAAACAAGAATAAAGTAATTAAAATTGTAGCTCCTATTTTTTAAATAACGAGTGACTAACAAAATAAGTGATGTATTCTTCATCCATTTTAAAAATTGATAATGTATTTTATTCAAATTCATGCATTGCCATATCCATCCGTAAGATATAACCTTTTGTGAGATAAATTTACTATTTCGAAACAAGTTTTTCTTTATAAAGAACAGTAGAACACAAAGGAAAAATATCATGAACAAAACTTTATTTATTCAATTATATTACTTCACAATTCTCTCTTTGTTTTCAAACCCTAAAGAACTGAGCAAGGACCATTTGTCCATAAGGACAAAAGGGAGTATGCTGAGCTAAAATCTAAATATTATTTTTCTAAAATGAAAAAAACAAATGTACAAGGAAAATACAACGTCTTTATGAGAAACAGTATAAGTTTTGTGACTAATATTGTCTTTTTAGGTTCTATGTTTGGATTTCTATCATCTCGAGTCTTATATACATAATTTATAATTATAAGTTCGTTATAATTATTATAAGAAGGCACAATACTTTAAAGCGTTCAATTATTAAAATGTAAATTTTGTGGCATTTTAAAGGGGAATTTAGTACCCTTAAGAGGATTTCTATTGACATGTAGATTGTTATAAAACATGATTGTCTTATATACAACAAAATAACATATGGATGCTTTAAGTAATTACGGATAAAAAAGATAAGAGACATGTAACGGAAAAATGTCTATAGAAATGAGAAAACTATTTGAATAGAAATAATGCACTAATAAACAATACATACAAGAATTTGGTGATAATTTATATATGATTTGATTCTTATATCTACATTTGAAATGATCGACCACACTTATTAGCCGTATTATTAATCAATATTTAAATATGTTGTGGTCCAAATATATCAATATTATCCTGGATTTGGGCAGGCGAGAGCATCAAATTCATTCCACAACTTCAGCACTGATTAAATCAATTGCTAGAAGATATTAACATTTATGATAAAAAGGGCCACATTGTGATTATTTTAACATCGTCTTATTGCCCCTTTATAAAAGCTTTTTTTTATTTCGAGGCAGAAATTATGAACTATAATATTTTTAATGCATTGTTTTTACAAAACTGCCTAGTTTTATGTCTTTTATTATTATCGTATTGGCTTATGTGTATTTTATCTACACTGTTTGTTGATGAGGATAAATAAAAAGTCTTAACCTTAAAAAATGACAATAAATACATCAATATTGTCATGCTTTACACTAAATGGATCTACTTTTATTGTAATTTCATTCATGATCAATAAATACAATAAATGTAGGACACATTGCACCAAATTTATAAAAGGATCAATAGCTTGTATTCATTTCCACGCATGCATACATGTCTGACTCAAATACAAAACCAAATTTTCGGATGTTCATAAAATCCCTTCTAGGATTATGTGAAACATTAATCCAACCGAGGTTTTTTTTGGTAAGAAACGAATATGTGTATTACTCATGGATATAATAATATAGGATTCCCTCATTCTCAGATGGGATCTAAAAAATATGCTAGACATAAGCGGAAAATAGCAGGAAATAGTTCTTAGGAGACTTAAACGTAGATTTAGACATAGAGACACATTCTCATGTTAATGCGCCTTATCTTAAGAATTTAATGAACTATTTAAATCTAAAAGATCTTTGTAAAACAATGTCTGATAAGCAGTCGTTTTCTGGAGAAGAAGTAGTCTGAGGTGTGGGACAGATTTTGTTCTCGTCTGTTCTCCGTTCGCTAATTTTTTTAAAGAAGGCTCGTCATATCCCCGAACTTTCTCAGATCACAAAATTATAGTCTAAGAGACACATGGCAATAGAAGACGTAGACCAACCAAATACCTAATTGGATCTTTGAGAACAATAAATTTCGATAAAAGGATGAAGGATAAGTAATATAAGTTATGGATTTCGAAAACAAATATCGGTCAATTAACCTGCTAACACCCTAACCAGAATTATCAAAGCAACAATTACAATGTTTATCCAGAAGAAGACTCGCAGACGATAAATGACGTCTTAAATAGTGACATATTGTTTACTCTTACTTTTACTTAAGAGTTAATATACTCTTTTAAAATGACTGAAATCGTAGACGCTGGGAGAAGGTAGAAACCTAAAACGATTCTAATAAGCGAATAAAAAAACTATTCAAAAAGGAGCACTATTTTTCTTCAATTTAAAGATTGTCACTTAATGGTGGACAATTATTTTTTTTAGATGAAAAGGAACTCATACCCGATTTCTTTTACAAAAGTTCCAAGATATTGTGAATGAGAAAGGAAGAAGATTTCCCCAAAAAATAAAAGTGCAAGAATCAATCTTCTCAGTGAAAGTCATATTCAACTACACATATCATAACTCATCTTGGCGATAATAAAATAGCAGGACCAGACCGAATTGGTGGGAATTTTTTTACTTTGGTGTCTGAGTTTTAGTGATATTGGGTAAAAAAATTCTAAGGATCGCTTGAAGCCCTTCAAAATTTTTGTGGACAATGGAGCAAATAAGCATTTATATGATTTTGACCTCTTTTTTAGGCCTCTTATAGCCCACAATAGGCATTTTTTGCTAATATTTGTTCTAGAAATTGTTTTACAAATTTATTTTGTTTGACAAATTAATTGTCATCTCATTATGTACGTTTTGTGAAATTCTAATGATCTGTATATAGGGTATTCATCTTGACAATGAATTAATTGAGTTAACTGTAGGTAACTTACAAAATATGGATCAAGGGTCCCTGAGACTTATGTGCTATAAGTCTCAAAAGTAGAATTCCTAGCATTATGACGGATGAACAACTTTGATTGAGAATGAAAAACTTTTTTTTTTCACTTTATTTCATTACTGTTTTCGCAGTTTAGAAAGTTGCATTAGGATTACAAATACCTTCTTCTTGCATTTATGCAAAATATTTCATATATAAGAAAGTTTAGGATTGAAGTTTAGTTTTAGTTTCTTTATGTAACATAGGGCTTTATATTCTATTTAATAATAACCATTCATTGCAAAACTTTTTACGAGTATTCTTCACTATCACTTTCTAACTAAAAAAAAGTTTGTTTTGTTAAGAATGGATTTGTTTCATTATAAGTTCTATAAATTTATTTTACAAGATAAGAAAAAAAACTTAATAAAATAAAGTGTATAGCAACATTCTTGTTATTCAAATATTATTTACTGAAATGATATTCTGGAAAGAATCAGATGCATTAAAATGTAATTTATAAAGAAAGAGGGTCCAATATCTGTACCCCTTTTGGTCTCTTCAATTGCACATTTATGGTTTAAATTAGCACTATAGCAAAACACTGAAACGGGAAAATCGGAATGGGGTAAAAGACAATCAACTCCATTAGTTCGGGTCCCTGTGATTCGAATCAGTGTCAAATCTTGAATTTTGTCACAAAGACTCCGGAAGATATCAATTCTTTTCCATGGACTTTCCTTGTAAATTCAAAAATGGAATTAATTGTTCGTGGTTAAAAGTTTAATATATGCCTAGCAATAAGTCAACAGAAGAAAAAAGTAGTTTAGAGATTGTTGAATGCACTGGAAATAAAAATACACTAAATTATTATTCATGAACTTAACAGGGCCAAATCGAAATTAAACAAAACGTATAATCACTGCGTCAACTAATTTGGTGCAAATTCAGAGCCTCTCGTTTATACAGAGTTTGGGAGTTGTGTCTGACAAGGCTTCAGCAGTAGTTTGCCATTATGTGTGTATCCCATTTCCCTTAGTGACAGTAAATCCACTTATCAAGGCAACCTTTGACAACATTTAAAAAAACTTCTACACTCTTGCTTCAATTGGGCTCATTGCTGTTTTGATAAGTAGAAATCCCTAACACGATCAATTAGTTATTATTATTATTATTATTGCATTGTTCAGGTGTGTTTTGGCGGGAACATCGAGAGAGCGCTTTTTACCAATCCTTCGGATTGAGAAGGCTCATTTGGAATTCTATATTTTATGTATAAATAAGGAGGTTTTCCTCTTATTTCATTCAATTACAATTCATTTTCATTGCATTCACATTTCATCTCTAACTCGAAATATATATTTCTACGTTTTCACACCCAACATCTTAGTCTACTTTATTCTTGTTTAGCTAATTGAAGAGAAATCTTTAAGCTTGTGTTATGCAAATATATCTTCACTTGAAAGGTATTTATTTCATAGTATATATACAGTCCATTTATTCTATCTAGGGGTAATTGCGAGTGGTCTAAATTCTCACATGCAAGCCCCAAAAAACAAAGGAATGGGTACTTTTGCATAATGTTTAACAGAATGAATCTTGTTCATTCTTTCATCTCCTTTGAGAACAACAAGCCCTCATGATCATATTAGAATGCAACTGAAACAAGTCCATAACGTTAGTTTCAATCAGAATCCTTTTACATCTTGTGCTTAGAAAACACAATAGAGATATTTTTTCTGTTACAAAATACAGTAGATTAACTAAAATGATCCACAACGGGCAATACGCAAATTTATGATAGGTACTCATTAAATATTTAGATCTCTTTCCGTAAAACCGACGAGTACTTTAAAAAGGAAATAAAAATTTATAACCTTACAACAACAGTCTCAATTACTACCAGGTCAAAAAAAAAAGAACTAAAATACGTGGCTAAGGCTCTATATTACGTGATGCTTCATTTGATAGAGTGTTTTGTTCGTAATAATGTCATAGGAATCATTGCAAAAGCCTGGGTGAAATACATATATTACACGCACTATTACATTTCTTACTAGTCTAAAGCATAGAGATATAAAGATATAGAGAGCTGATTCCCTTCAAGAGCAGAGAAACAGCGTTCTGTTGTTTCTGTGTGTCCACTATAAACAAAGTAATTGATACTACGTCATCGTAAGCTGATCATAGAGATATAATATATCTTTATGATCAGCTTATGATGACGTAGATCAAATTACTTTGTTTATTTTGAACACACAGAAACAACAACAGAACGCTGTTTCTCTGCAATTGAAGGGAATCAGCTCTCTATATCTTTATATCTCTATGGTCTAAAGCCTAAATTTCTTTGTTTTTATTTTACTTGAAATAAGGTTATCAAATCTATTTGGTTGCTGAAGGCAAATGATTTCAATGAAACAAATTTTGGTCAAATATGACACTTAACGTAACGTAGGGGACTTGACTTGATGGAGGAACACTAATGCCAGATTTGGATTCCGCAACCTCAAATCAGCGAGAATCAGTTATTTCAATGCAAAAAGCAAAAAAAAATTATAATGATTGTAAAACTAGTGTAATTTAACAATTTCATTAATTGTCTTGCAGTACCAACATACATAAGACACCGAGCCTAAACTATTGATTTCCAATATGAAAGTTTTCTGTTTGAAATGCTTGCCATTTATTGGTATAAATAATTGTATTGAGTTTTTAATAGCACCTGTAAAGTATTGGTTTTATATTATTTTATGCACGAGATCTGTTTTAAATTGGACAAAATAAATGACATATTTATTACTTCAGTTATCATGATCCAATACGGTTAAATCGGATATTACTATGAGTACTAATTCTATTATTCATTCTTCATCAACTGGAAAAAGTATCTGTAGGAATTAAATATATTTAATTCTTTAAATAATTTGTTAAATGTTCATCTGAACTTTGTGCGGAGTAAAATAATTATTATTGTTGAGTAAAATTACACTAAAATTTAATGTTTAGACAATTTTTAAATATATACACAAGAATATATTTCTATCAAAAACTTTAACTATAAAACTACTTTTATAAACGCAAAAAAAAGACCAAAAAATAAAGCCTAAATGAATTAAAAATATTTGCTTGCGAATGCATTCCTACTTTTTTGTGTGGAAACTTATAAGATTGGAAGAAAAAAATATTCAAAATATTTTGATAATATTCCGATTGCATGGTGTCAAAGGGTATAAAAGGAATATACACCCCTTGCGAACCAAAAAATCAAATAATTTGACAAAAAGTATGCTACTAAAACAAATTACATAATAAAAGATAAATCGTCAAAATGAAATATACTTTCTGCGTCAGCTAGGTTCTAAGCTCCATATATTAAAATTGCAATGGTCGAATTCAAATCGTGGTGCTACGCTGGGCATTTCTTCCGTCGACATCCTTAAATCAGAAAAAATATTTCCATAAGATCTTAAATAATTTTTGTAATATCTACCTATATCATATTTGAATTGTTTTAGTATGAAATTTATTTTATGGATGAGATATAATTCCTTTCCGGAGTATTAGTTTTAAATTGTCATATTATTCAGGTATGTTCTTTTACGTAAATATTCCAGTTTATATATGTATGCTTTTCTATTTTGATGTACATAACATATTTTAATAAAGGAAGGAAAAAAAAAAACATCAAAAAGAATCTCTTGAGGAATGACACTTAAATCAAGTTTACCAGCTTTTACTCTAAGAAAAATGGGAACTAAATGACTTTAGAGGAAACTATGAGGATAAAAGCAGAAATAAGTAAGTTTTTTTTTACTTTTTAAGTAATAAATATTTCTGATCTTAGTAAAATTTCCAACTTGATAAGTTTTCGGTATAAAATGTCAACTTAATAACAAATCTAACTGTTTTAAGTTTCATTAAAGTTTCAAAGTAAACAAAACAGAAAAAAGTTGGTTTTTATGTATGTCTGTTGACGCGTGCGGACGTGCCTCTCTGTGCTGTCTTAATTTTACATTAGTACCTGTGCAGAAGCACGTTTTGAGGACGTTTTGACCAGCTATATTAACAGTTAATTGGTATACTCTTTTACTGTGTTCATCCGAAGACCTTTACCCTTCGGGATTCTCCAGGATAGGGTTTTTTCTTCATTGTTTCATTGGACTTAAGGTGGACTTTGCAGTGAATTTATATTGTTTTTGTTAAAGCAAAAAAATATAAATATCTGCTGCATCTCCCCTTCTCCCCCCCTCCCTCTCCCTTCCCTCTTCTCTTCTGTCTCTCCCTTTTCGTGCTTCCCTGCTCACGCGTAAGAAATTTTATTCTTGTGCCCTCTGAGTAAACTCTCTCACAGCCATGTATGAAGAAGAAGAACCTTCTGACAGACCACCGGATGAATTAATCCCTTTAATTCTTCTCCCTCTGTTGAAAGACATACCGGCTCCGCGAAGGAAGACGGGAATGCTTCTCAAGAGAAGGCTACAAAGTGTAATACTGAAACGTCTTTATCAAAGACATACTCGCGTGTTGTCTCCTCTAAGAGCAACAAAAAACTTCAAGAAGAACGGATCAACATGAACGACGTTTTTAAATGGGAGACGTTCGTTATGAATATTGAGGATTGTAATGGAAAAGCATTTCGTCAAGTGGGCCTTAAACACTTCGATGTGTATAAATTATCATTGTTCTTTGGTTTCAAAGAACATGAGATTGCGGGAGCTAACCCAAGGCTTGGCGTGCTTCTATACTAAGTTCCCTGTGGATGTAAGGGACAGGCTGAATGAGTTGAAGAAAGAGAAGAAAATTGAGCTAAGAAATGGAGAAGGAATAGATGAAGAGGTCACTATCAAATTAAAAGGTATCGATAAGATCACCTTTGATCGTAAAAAGAGGTTATCTTTAACAGCTATCAATACTTTTAAGAGAATTAATGAGTCAAATTTCTGGAATGGATGCAACAATTCGGAGAAGTAGTAGCCCATTACCCTAAAAAAACCCGGTTGATAAGGAGGCGGAAGTTTTTTTCCCTAAGTACAAAAATGATTGGAGAGACGGGGACTACATTATGGAATTAATAGCTGACCCTTCTATGATTCCACAAATAGTTGTCTTTCAAGGGAACCTTATTAAGCTGAGATTTGCCGGTGCTAGAATGCAGTGCCAGAATTGCTTCAACTTTGGCCAACTTCAGCACTACTGCACACATAAAAAAGTTCGCCGCTTTGATTATGAAAGGTCCTTTATGTCAGGGGGCTTAACTTCAGGGGAATTGCCAAAAAACTCAGATAAGTCTGATGTGGCAATTCCGCCAAACGGGAAGGAATCTACAGCGGAAGATAATGCATTGTCAATGGAACCTGAAACTGTAATACAGGGACTAGACTGTACGCCTGAAGTTGAAGTTTTATCAGTTTCTCAACAGCGTAAAACAACTACTTTAGGAAATGGGGACCAAGTAATCAACGAGGAGCCCGAGGATATTGGACTTCCCTCAGAGCCTAATATTGTTACTGGAGCGACGGAGAAATCAACGGAAAATCAAAATTGTGAAGTTTCCTCCGAAGGTGATGCTTCAGAGGGACCAAATGAGGAAACCACAAGACTGGAAGTTTCTGTTCATCAACCTTTGGAGACAGAGCTCGCTACAAATTCGAAACTACCGGAGAGACCTCGTAAGTCTCATCTAGACATTAGTAAAGTTCTGACATCGCGAACAAGATCCCAATCTACTGGTAAAAGGGAGAGATCTGTCTCTCATGGTTCCCCTGAAAGGAAAAGAACACAGCCAAAACTCCATAAGCGTATTTAATGGCTTCATTGCTTAGTTTATTTTCCAAAGTTTATGAAAGTCCCTCTTCAAAATACGGATCAACTAAAGGTCTCGGTACTTCTTCTTTAAATCGTTCAGAAAGAGTTCAGGGCCGTCCATAGGTTTGAGAAAAATTGTTATCCTTAAATTGTAGAGGAGGCATGGATCGTAACGCTCGTCATGCCCTCATGAATCATATTTTATGTATGAAGCCTGATATAATTTGCCTACAGGACATAAAGGCCTGGCATTCAACCTCATGTAATCTCTCATGTTTTAAATGCCTTAAACCGAGTTCAGACCATAAGCTTTTAGATATAGATTTCCGTAACCATTCTCATGTTCAATCATTTAGATTGCAAAAGTAGATTTTAAACGACGATGAATTTCAGAGCCGCATGAGAAATACATTAATTCGTGATTTTAAGCCTAAATTGTCAGCCTCAAAAGTCATGAGGCAATTTAACAGTATGATTATTTTAATCACTAAAATTTTTGCCTTCGACTCAAAATCTGCTCGTGAAAAGTTCCAAAGGGATGTGGACGACGTTTTAGATAATGGTTCTATCTTTTTAAGGAGCTACACCTCTGATGTAATTAACACTTTAAGATTGGCCGAAGTTTGCGAAGAGGACATGAGAAGTAAAGTTTTAAAAGAAAATAGTCATATCCAACGCCTGAAACGTATAAAGAAGGACGATGACAAAACTCTAAAACTGAAAAAGATTTTATGCAATGGCAAGATTTTAACCAACACTAAAGATATCCTTCAAGCTTTTAATGAATCGTTTCAGTCCCTTGTCGGAGTCAGAGGCCCCAGACTTCCCGGTAGAAAGAAGGGAACCTACTGTGCACTCTTTACAAAGGATAATGTACATGAGTATATTTTTAAATATTTTAAAGAAATAAAGCCATAGGTCCTGCCGGGATTGGTGGTCAGTTCTTTAAAATATTTGGAGAAGAGTGTATACCTTTTCTTTTAAAAGTGGGCAAAGAAATGGAAAAAGTGGGTGAAATACCAAAAGATGTGTCAAAGGGTCGTATTGTTTTGATTCCCAAAACAGTGAAGGCAATTGAGATTGGGGACTGGAGGCGTATCACGGTTTTAAATGAATCGTACAGGATTCTGGCTGGAGTAATTGCTAAGCAAATGGAGCCTCTGCTTAATAAAAAAATTGGATGTCACCAGAAAAGGCTTTTTGAGTGCGCAAAATCTCCGATATAGCTCGGAACTTACAGTGCGGAATAGATTTGGTGGACTCGAATAAAAGATTTGGCGCAATTATAGCCATTGACTTTAGAAAGGCTTTCGATACTCTCTATCATCGGTGTATTCTTCGTACAATAAAGCGATTACTTCCTTCCCGTTTCTTCAACCCAGTCCGAGCTCTTTTACTTAATGGAACTTCGACCACTACTTTGGAGGGTCTCGAGAGTCCGCCAATCTATCTTAAGCGCGGTTGTAGACCCTTAGCCCCTCTTCTGTTCGTGGCTGCAATTGAAGAATTTGCTCAGAGATTGAAATACAAATATTCGGGCTTTGGAATCAATTTCGGAAAATTCAAGCATCTTCTTGACATTTACGCAGATGATGTCACACTTTATGTGAGCTTCTGAGCTTCAGCTGTGTAATAGAGTGGCCATTCTAATCTCCTTTTTTAAAAGATTTAAGAAACACTCTGGACTGGAAATCAACTGCAAGAAAACTGCTATCCTCCCTTTGGGACAGTGGTGCCCGAAAGATAATACACATATTATGGGTTGCCCAGTGAGGAACAATCTAAACATACTCGGTATTGAGTGGAAATGCAGTGGAGATTCGGATTCAAATAAAAATAGTTTGGCCAACTTAATTAGAACAAGTCTAATGGAGTGGAGAAAATACAATCTTCAAACAAGAATTGATTTTTACAATGGTAAGTTAGTTCCCTCAGTTCTCTACTTCGCAAACGCTTTACCCAAAATTGCCCTTTGGGTGATAGAGGAAGAGGACTCTTGGCTCCAGAAACTCTTCCACAAAAGTTATCTTCCATCCCTGAAGAGATCTAAAAAACAACTCGGAGGAGGCTTGGTGCAACTTTCCAAAGTGTTGCCAAAAATCTACAAGAAAATTTCATCGATCTTTCGTGCAACCCAGAGCAGGAGTGGAGGTCAACAGTCTCTAATAGCCATATTTACACCATTTTAATGATGGGTACCCTAGCCTCCAATGTGCTATTAAAAAAGTCTAATGGAGTGGAGAAAATACAATCTTCAAACAAGAATTGATTTTTACAATGGTAAGTTAGTTCCCTCAGTTCTCTAAACTGTACAATGGTAAGTTAGTTCCCTCAGTTCTCTACTGTAGACATTATTTATCATAACTCCAAGAAAAGGGCCTTTTTTGGGCAACATGCAACTCCCCAGAGCTTGGAATTAGACGCCTTTAGAACAAAAACTTTCACCATCCACGATTTCGAAAAAGATGTAGACTGTGGTCTTAGAGCGGGAAAGTTTTACTTCCCACTTCTTAGAGCAGCTAGGCTTCATACATCCCCTACTCCTTGGCATATTAAATTAAGTACAAGGCCCGGACCCGACGAGGACGCTAAGAAAATCTGCCGGGTTTTTATTCAAGACCTAAATCTTCCGCAAAGATGGGAAAAAATAATTTTGGAATCAACCAACATTAAGGATAGCAAAAAATTCACCGCACAATTTCAAATCTCTACCGGTTGCATCTTTTTCAACTTTCCTTGTAAGGACTGCGGAAAAGTCTATAATTCGATCATTCACGCTTTCGCTGATTGCCAGGCCCTGTCATATCTTCGTGCTTTCGTCTCCGATAACATAAGTCATTTATACAGCTCTGAAAATGAGGCTAAGTTTTTATCGGCCTATATCCTATTTGGTAATCCTCTGAGGGCAGCGACTGCATCTCCTGAGTCCAAGGCTCTGAGTTTTGCACTTGCTATCGCTAAAGCTCACATCGCTGAGTGTTTAACCTCCAATACACTCATTCGTAATGAGTCGTTTAAAAAAATATTTATTTCTGCGGCTGCAAGATATGGAGCCTTTGCACTCAAGATTCCACATTCTAAGAAAGTGACGTTATGGGACTTCGCCGCGGATATCGTCAAAGTTTTTCCTCAGTGGTCCTGTCATTTTTACTCTCGTTTGAGACTCATTGTAAGAAGATATAAGAGGACTTCAAATGACATCATCGAGGGAGCCGTGCAATACAGGATGTGCTTATATACTATTTACAATATACCTGTAAGTATCTTGAAAGAGGTGTTGAGTAATATGATTGGCCTGTAATTTGTGATTATATGTTGGTCTTTTCCCTTTTTATGAATTAATTTTATGACCCTTCATTCATGACGGAAGGAACTGAGCCACATTGGAAAATCTCTTTGAATACCAGACGCAAGACAGGTGCAAGTTGTGGAGCAAAGGATTCATAAAACTCGAATGGAGATTTATATTTCTTTTTGTAATCGTTTATAAAGTCCATAATTTCTTGTTCCGTGATCGGATTTATGGGTTCCTTTTTGTCCGGATTAAGAGGTGATAATTGGGACAATCCATACTGAAGCTCCGAGGAGTAATTAAGCCTCATGTCTCTTTACAATTTACAGAAAGAACATCTTCTGAATTTTTGGCAGTCCTGACAGGAATACAGGCCTCCAAAAAAAGTCGAAGCTTCGTTTCTTATAAACTCGAGGTCACTCGATATTATACCCTCATTGTTTCGTAGTGTTTTCAGTTTACCCATATTGCCTATGTATCCCTCTAAATGCTTGAAAGAAGACTTCCCTTTTATATTATCCTCCGCTAAGGTGGACTTCAGTCGAATAAGAGTGCCCTTATTTTCATAATCAATCATTTTATTGATTTGGCCATTTATATCTGACGGGTCTTCCGAAGAATCTGCCATTAATTTTAATTTTTAAATTTTTTCCCCAAGTTGGTTGTGGGTTCTATTTCATTGGTCGTTTTGGTATTTGAGAAATTGGGCTTATTATTTGTAGAGAGGGATCTTTGGTACTCCTTAATTGAGACCTTTTCATTTTTGCATTTGGATATCGTATGAAAGTATTCAAAGCAGTTAGAGCATTGTCGACGCCTTTTTTGGAATTCAAGTTGTATTATTTGACCATTCACAGGTAAGAAAGTTGGGAGTTTTCCAGCTTCAGCTTTTACTCTTAGAAGTAAGTTGCATGAACCTTGTTCTTGAGCCATTCCTTTAAAAGCCGGGTGGCTGTTTAATTTAAATCTATTGATCTCCGATCTGTCATAGCCAAGAGAGGAGCCTTCTTCTGCGAAAGCACTTAAAGCTTCAGTTAGTCCTTTTTCAGACGCTTTTCCCAGTTACTTGAGAGTTCCAAGGGTGAATGGTCTTGCAATATTTTTCAGGTGAGAGTTTCTGAGCCCAGGAATGTCAATAATAAACTCCCACTTACTCGGCCGTTGTTCGTAGACAAAAGGAAGCTCAACGTTCGTAAATTTTTGAGTATATCAATTGGCGTTTTGACTCCAATTATGGTCTTGCCAGGGCCCATTTCGGAGCTGATGTGAGAAATGTCGTAAGAAGGCAATCCAAGCTTATGTATGGCAATCTCGGCCACGCCATAGTCTGAGAATTCATCTTCCGAGGAGGGGCTCCCCCTCCAGGTTTGGCATCCGTGTGATAGACGGAGAGTCTGTGGATACTATAGTCACTATATTTTAACTATTTTGACAACGTAATTTGTAAAAATAATTAATCATTTTAAAATTTATTTTTCCTCTGAGAAAACGCACGACCTTGTTGACATACGTCAAGAAAAAAAAGAAAAACCATATTTAACACAACACACTTTTACTCGACTTTTACTCTACTTCCTCTATTATAAAGAATTTTTTTAAAGATGTTTAAAGATCTAAAAGATTTATTTGAATAAAACATTTCTTCTCCTTGGTATTAGTTTTATGGAGGCCAGGCTTTAGATTGAAGCTGTAAGCTTTAATTCAATAATCTGATTAAAAAGGATAGGGTAAATTAAGTTTGACAAAGTTTAATCACCTTAATTTTGTTGAAAGGCTTTAAATATATAAATGTGAGCTTCTCAATTTCACCAAGCATAAGAAACATAATATAAAATTAAAGCCTGTCTCCAATATTTCCATCTCTATCAGTTTTATTTTTAAAAGAAAGCCACATTAATGAAGAAAAATCAATCTTTAAATCCTAAAATCTTAATGAAAAATCGTTTTATGGATTAAAGCCTATCAATGGTTAATTTCAAATAGAAATATTTATACATATTTATACACAACTTTTTTGTCACAAGGCTTAAGCTTGTTATACATATATATGTATATATATATACACATATATATATATATATATTTCAAATCCCCCTGTTATGAGTCATTGGGTCCCAATAGGTACAATAATGGTATATGGCTTCCCAATCTCATCATCTGGTGGTATCTGCAGACCTATATGTGGAAAGTTTGAAACCCCAACATCCCCGTTATTATAATTGGCAGGGCCTAATGATGGAGGATTTGAAAACCCTTATATCCCATCATTTAGACAAGGTTTCAAACACCAATAATGTAGCTTGGGGGGAGGGGAGTAATGCTGAAGGTCCCAAAGACATTGCAAGATTAATCAGGGTTCAAAAACCAATAGACAACTCAATTGGTCTCTTAAAAACAGATCGTGGTTATGCACAGTCACCTGCTGAATCTCTAAAAACTCTCATGGAAACTCACTTCCCTGACTGCAGAATCGGCGTAAATTTTGAAAGACCATCACAAACTAATAATTTCGGGATTGATTATTTGAACTATGACAAAGTTAAGGAAGCTTTAAGCTCCTTCGAAGCACATAAAAGTCCAGAACCCGACGGACTTAAACCAATTATATTACAACACCTAGGAGAAAAAATTACATGCTACATTACTGATCTTTATAAGTTATTCTTAGCACTGGATATACATCGAAGAATTGGCGTGAAATGAAGGTTGTATTTTTGCCTAAACCAGGCAAAGATGACTACAGCTCTGCTAAATCTTTTAGACCTATCAGCCTTTCCAATTTCATCCTCAAAGGCTTAGAAAGAATAGTACAATGGAAAGTAGAAAAAGTAATTCCATCTTTTAATTCTCAACACGCCTACACAAAGGCTTTTCTACTGAGACGGCACTATCACAAGTAACTGATATTACCGAAAAATCGATATATCAGCATCAGTGTACACTTGCTGTCAGTTTTGATTGTACTGGTGCATTTGGTAATATTCAATTTCATTCCGCCAACAAAGCAATGTCGGAACTTGAAATTCCAGTGAGCATCACATCCTGGTATAAAGACCTCATCAAAACTAGGATGGTGAAGGCAGAAATAAATGGAGAAAGGGTATGCATCACCCCAACGCGGGAGGAGTACTTTCGCCTGTGATCTGGAATGCCGTGATGGACACTCTACTTACAAAGTTTCACAAAGATGCAATCAAAGCAATTGGCTATGCAGATGGCATTATCTTATTAATAAGTGGAAAACATACACAAACACTTGTAAGTCAAATGCAAGATGCAATAAATATTGTACTGGATTGGGGAAGATCAAATGGCTTGACCTTTAATCCAACAAAATCTAGTTAGAACAGGATTAAAAATATTGATAAAGGTCAAGTAATCCTAGAACGTATAAAAGATTTCGAAAAAAGACACATGGAGAAGAAAGAGGTTAATTTTTTGGTTGATTCTTACGGAAATGAAATAAAAGAGAAAAGTAAAATAGAAAGGGAAATCGTAATGTTTTACAAAGACCTATATAGCTGCTTGGAATGTCAAAAAAACGAGGGAGGTAGAAATAGTAGATGCAAGGTACATAATGTTAGCTTCCACATAACCTTTTCCAATAATGGGCCACTTGCCACAGACCCTTCTCTGCCTCAAATATCTAAACCATTGAGAGACTTTTTAGATAGCGATGTACCGTCTATAGAAATAAGTGAATATGTGCGAGGTAATAATAAGAAAAACAAGTCTCCGGGACCCGATGGAGTTTTATAAAAAACCTGCTACCTGCTCTCTCCACTGTTGGAAAGAGTGTATAAGGAGGCTGTTTGCGAGGGCATTTTGAAACGCATATAACCAACGGCAACTTGGTGTTGATACCAAAGAGTGGAAAAGACCCAAGGAACGTCGAAAATCTAAGACCGTTAACAATGCTTAACTCATCTTACAAAATTTATAGTGGCATTTTGTCAAAGAGGATGAATAAAGTATTACCCTTAATAATACATGAGACTCAGAAGGGATTCATCCAGGGCAGATACATACATGACGCCATTAGGGGCATTATGAATTCGGTAGATGAAGAAAAAAACAGTATAAAGGCCCTTATGGCAATAGATTTCCAAAAAGCCTTCGATAGTGTATCGCACAATCACATTTTAAAGTGTTTGGGCTCTATGGTTTTGGGCCTGATTTCATATGTATGATAGCTATATGTCTCCGTAGGATTCATACCGAATATGGGAAAAGTTGCGAGACGTTTGGGGTAAGAAGGGGCTGTAGGCAAGGAGACCCACTGTCTCCCTGTGTATTTGTATTGGCAATTGACAAACTTTTACGAGAAATTAATGAACCGGGAAAAATTAGAGGGGTCAAATTTCATGATACTGAAATCAAAACCCAAGCTTTCGCTGACGACATAACAGCACTTTATTCAGGCTCAAGTAATGAAATTACACGGTCAGTAGAGGAAACTATAAAAATTATCAATCTTAGGGGGAAACTATCAGGATTATAAATTAATCTTATGAAAACCAACATATTGACAAGTTCGTTGGATTTATCAGTCCCCGAAATATACAGATAGTAGGAGAAGCAAAAATTCTAGTGTCTTTGGATTGTTGGAGCGTTTACAGCTTACTCCGAATAAAGAATCGGTGTAATATACTTTTCTGTTATACCTCTAAGATTTAGTTTTATAAATTGTCTTAAAATGTTGAGGGCAGGACAGAGAGCAAACGCATGATACACGGAGTTATACAGCTTTCCACAATCCTTGCAGGGCGAATTAAAATATAAACATCCAGAAGAAATTTGAAACTGAGCCGTAAATCGTTTTCCATGATTCACTTTTGTGATAGAAGATAGTAGTTCCTTTTCCATGAGATCGGTAATTGCAAATCTCTTAAAAATTTGTTCACAATTATATCTGCATCTTTGAAATTTCCATTGAATGATATTCTTGCAAGCCAAGGAAAGCCATGTACATGAAGGTGTTGAAGAAAAGTAATTCCGCCATTCCTTATCTGGATACCTCGATAAGTCGATATAATTTTTTTGGTAGATCTTGGTATGACCACCGAAAGACTGGTCAATCCACCCCCCATTAAATTCTTAGGTCTTTTCAGTGAAGGAACGTAACTTGAATGAAAAAGTTGGGAAGCCATATTTTTTCTTCCTCAATAGCTCTCTCTGCAAGCCACGGAATGGCTGTAGCCTTATATAATATTGCTGGTACGACCTTGAAGTTATATAGGTCAATCCTTTCTTGAAGACTAAGATTCCTTCATCTTCTAATACTATTATGTATGAAGGATTGAAGAGACGACAATTACATAGAAAGGCCCCATACCTATCCCACGTGACTCCCAAGATTTCAACTTTGTCAGCAACTGATAATGATGCTACCCGAACATCGTGAGATGGATTCCATTTTCCAATGGGGAGAATGGTGTTTTTTTAAAGTTAATTTTCAACCCCGATCTTTTTTCATATTTACTAAAATGGTTAATTAAAACTTATATACGCTTTGTCAACTGCGCTTCTGTTGTTGGCCTGAATGAACAGAGTTATATCATCGGCATACATATCGATGACATGCTTTGAAGATCCAAAATCCACACCAAAACCGCTAAATTTCCTCTTCACAGAATCGCTAAGATCCTTTAGCCCAGCGGCAAATATTTATTTTTATAATTGATAACTGTAATCATATAGAAACAGAATATACGGAAATACACGGAAATAAAAAGATTTTTGAATGTTGATGTTAGTAAATGATTCAATATATTTTCAAAAAAGCTTAAAATATTTTTTTATCCAAAATAAACAAATTTAAACAAATTTTTAGACTGTCAAAATCATTTCAATATCCTTTACGATTTGAAAAAGGATAATGAAATGAAAAATTAATAAGTTCGGCAGAGCTGTTGACTTAACCAGTTCAAAAAAATAAATATATATATATATTTATTTACTGCATGAGATATTTCGATTGAAAATATCATGACATACATGATTACTTTACTTTTACTGTCGTAACACAGATACCCCAATGTGTGGTTGTGTTCTTACTTTAGTTTATGTATATCTGTATATGTTTGTCTATTGTAAACAGTAATAAATTTCTAACTAATCATGACATACAGAGCTACATACCATAGATATATAATGAACAAAAAGTGTATGTTGATAGCAGCCCCTAAACTTCATTGTCTTTAATCAGGTTTTTTTAAGTCTTCCATTATTTATTTGAACATATAAAATATTAAGAACCGATATTTAAAGCTTCAAGGATGTTTTTGTTTACATTTGTATTTGATAGAATGAACATTAATCTTCCTTTTATTCAGTTTTGTATACATGAGAATACCAACGTTGTATAGCATTGAAAAATGTATTTAAAGCAACAACAACAAAAAATATTCAAATATACACTATTCAAGCAACCATTTATTTTCTTCCTTTGTTTGCTTTTCTGTCTGAATAAATAAGAATACAAGCACCAATCTTTTGAGAGTTCAATTTTTCTTTAAGGTCCTTTTTATCTTTGGAAAATACTATTTACCAAACGAAAATAATTATTTTTTCATTAACCAGAAATGTTCCTTGTCCGTTTATTGTTTTTTCCATTTTTAAAAATGTGTTGTTTTTAGTTTATGTATATGTGACTGTTTTTTTGTTGTTAGTTTTATTGCTGATTTTTGACTTTATTGAAATCCTTACGAGTAAAAGGACCCATATATATATATAGTGAAACATTATAATTACAAAAAGTGCCTCATAAATAATTTTTAAAAAACGTCATTACTATGCATCACTTTTTTCGGAAATTATTTTCTAAAAAAACGTCATCACTACGCATCACTTTTTTTCAGAAATTCTTTTCTAAAAAACGTCATCACTACGCATCACTTTTTTCGGAAATTCTTTTAGACCCTGGGTTAGATTCAGATTTTTAAATAAAACTTTAAATAGTACATCAATTTTTCTAAATTACACAATGTTATTTTTTTAAATATTTGAATGCTGAACGCTAACAGAACGCTGAACGCAAAAACATTGAAGGAACGCTGAACGGAACACAATTTTTTAACGCTGAACGGAACGCAAAAAAAACTGAACGCTCACAAGCCTGGTTTATACATATAGCTTTGTTTTCATGGTCAATTCATCAATCATCATGATTCGAATGTTCTCATAACTAATAATAATACTCTAAAATAAAAATGTTTCGCCTAGAGGTGGAATCGAACCACTCTGCCGTTAAGCAGCTACAGGTTTGAAGCCTGCACACCGGACCACCGAAGATCATCCAGGCATTAATAGTTATAAAAGTAAATGTATATATACTTATACTAAAAAAATATTTTCTCCTTTTAATGTATAGCTGAAGAATCTTTTTTTATTGGTGTTAATAATGATATATGATATATATATAACTCTAAACCCGCTTCACGATTTATATGCATCTTTATCAAACCGGTTTTATTGAAGTTCATATTTTATAACAATAATATATAAATGTATCTGCTGCTTCTTACATAAACTAGAACTTAGTGACATCTAACGATTGATAATGAATGTCTCATATGAAGGGCTTCACTTTCTTATAGTTACATAATTGTTGTAATATAAATGGAGTTAGTCAAGTAAAAGAAGTGTTTGCATTAGGTGTTATCTATTATTATACAAATGTCTTCCTTGGGCTCTAATAAGGATGAAATTTTCTTATTATGTTCAACATGTCCAGTAAAAAAATTCTTAAAATTATTGAAAAATGGTATTTTTTCAAAGCTATTCAATATATGAAATAAATAATACCAGGAAACGACCGGGACACTTTTTATCGCTGGGACCAGGGCCGGGACTTAAATTTTTCTTTTTAATTCAATTTTGACGTTTTTTTAGAAAAAAATAATTCCTATTATTTTTTAAATTTAAAAAAAATATTTTCTAAAAGAAAGTTTTTTCTTTAGAATAGAATTTGTAAATATTTTCTAAAAATATTAAAAATTCTTTTAAAAAAACGTCCTCACTTTCAGAATGACGAACGAACGAAAATATTAAAGTCGGGTACCCGGTCGTTTCCTGATAAATATATACCTTTTCTCACCGGAAAGTACTGTATTTTTCCTTGTAATAAAAACTCTCAGTGTATAAGAACCTCCTTAGCTTTGAGACGATTTTTTTGGAAAAAAATGATCCAAATTAGATACCCTTTTTTCAGATCACAAAGGCATGATTTTTGAGTAGGTCAAAATTACTACCCGTGTATAAGAAGCCCCCCCCCCCCCTGATTTCGGGTCTTGAAATTTGGGAAAATGAGGTTATTATATACGGGAAAATACGATAAGTAAAACTATAATGTTTATTTGTATTTGTTTAATTTTATGATACATTAAATCAAATGTCTACGATATTTTTCGTGTATGTTACTTATTATTATTATTACATATCTTTAGTTTCTATTTCCATTCTTGTTCATTTAGGGGTTGTTTATCTAGCAATAAACATAAAATAAATGAATGCAATGAGACTGTATGTACTTTTAGGATGAATGTTTTATTGTTGTTCAAAAGGTTAAAACTGTTTTCACGCTATAAAAGTAATATAATAAACAGTATCAAATATTTTATCTTCCTATTTAAAAAAGACCACTGAGTGCAAGCAATTATAGATTCACGTATTAGCATATATTTTATTTGTCATTAAGCTCATATTTATGCAAACATTCATATCAAATGACTCGAATATACAATTTAATTATTGATATGAGACTATCAAATATCATTTTTTATCAAAAATAAAAAGCATTGAATAAATTTCAAACGGCAGATTTATCATAAATATAATTATATTGATATTATATTGATGTACATATTGATACATTTGTATGTTTTCGAATAAATTTACCGAGTCTTACATAATTATCAAACCGAATATTTTTTCTTCGTAGGTCTTTATTACTCTTATTATTCTGATGAACACGGAATACCCCTGAAAATAATTATCTAACGAAGTTGCGTGATAGAAGGATTGGGCTATTTCTTCCGTCCAATCATTCCATCCTCATTCTTGCAAAGAACTTTTCATTGCATGATTTTAATGCATTTTCCGATCAATGAATATTAACAAACAGACTGATACTTCAATCATAGTTATCGCCTACTGAATATTGGGAAACATTAAACGATAAGCTACCAACAAATATATTCATATACTAGGATGGCGTTCCGAATGAAATTATCTCTAGTATGTACTTGAATCGTATTATTTCTCTTAAGACTTGGTGATCGAATCATAGAAGTGATGTAGGCAGATATGAGGGCTGAAGTTAAATTGGAACCCTCTCTCATCACCAAATTTCAAAAGAATATGCCTGGCTCTAAAATTAAGTATTTTAAAACAATGGACCAATTTTCTAAATAAATGTTAAAAGAGAATAAACATATCGGTCAGATCAGGATTCCGGAAAAATATTCTACAAGTAGTACCCTAAAAAAAAAGGGGAAATATCAAATTCATTACCCAGGAAAGAATCGCCCGTATTCCAAAAAAAGGTCAGGGCTCGGATTTGGGTTACTGACGACTCAAAACTGTCCTCAACGAAACCTATATAATTCTCTCTGGTGCTATAATATAGCAAATGGCACGTATCCTTTTTGAAAAAAATAAGAGCATAACAAGAGGATTTCTAAAAATCAAAAGATTTCGTATATTTTCCGAAATATCCAATCTCCATTCAGGCACTTTAAAAGAGGGAAAGTAAGGAGCTTTGATGGCCTTGGAATTTTCCAAGGTCACCATTCTCAATAGTCACGTCATTAGAGCAGTGGAATTTTTTTATTCAAAACATTTTTTAACCCTGTTAAGAAATGGAATTTCTACAATCTCCATCAATTGGATGGAGAGTGAGCCAATATTTTTTTACCAGAAATGGTCACAGGGATGACCATCTTCTATTTTTAGCTGCGATTGAGGATCTATTTAAAGCAGTGGTGCCATGGTGGCGGCCCGCGGGCCGGAACCGGCCCGAATGGACATCTCACTTGGCCCGTTACGTTAGTGGTTGAGAAGTGTTTTTATAAATAAATAAAATTATGATACAATATCAACAAATTTAAATCTACTTTTGTTTAGTGTTTAGTGTTGCAAGGCAAAAATGTACCGGTAATTTGGCCCCCCGAGGTCCCACTTGAAAACAGTCCGGCCCCCTGACCGATTTCACCCTGGCATCCTGATTTAAAGGGATCAAGCAGAATAAAGTATGGTTTATTCGGCATCGACTTTCGTGGTTCTTGTCGCATATTCAATCTTTTTAACAATGACGTCACACTCACTTTAGAGCAGGGGTCACCAACACGTCGCCCGCGGGCGCCATGGCGCACTCGTAGACTACTTGAGTCGCCCGCAAAGGCATTCTCAAAATAGTAATACTTAAGTAAAGTTATCATGTCTATTAGTTTTGTATAGTTGTGTGACTGATGTATGTATATTTTCCCGTTATGTCTTTGTTATTGTCAATTTGTGACGTCAAACCTCCACAAGTTTGACAGTTCAGGCTGGTTCAGAACAGTGCCTTAGAGTAGGAGAGTCTGGACGACCGACTGATGAGTCATAACAAACAGCTGACTAACTTCCATAACAAAACAGATTTCATATATTAAATTAGTAGGTATTTGTATTTAATAACCAATTAAATGTTATTTTCATGAATCAAGGGGAATATAATTTAATGTATAAAGATGACAATTTAATTAAATTTGCTATAAATTTGTAATATATTTAATGTTTTGCCACTATTTTTAGCAGAAATAACATTCGTATGTTGAATAACAATATTATTGCATGTCTGATTATATTCGTAATGTGGGCAACCCTTCATCAATCACGTTCATTTCAAATCCTTTTATGAACGTGGACACAACGTGCATTGCTGAGCAACTAAGTGAAATGCTTAGCTTGGATGCTGGGCAGGTGGAAATGGAAATAGTGACTTTACAAAATGACATCTACCTCAAGGCCCATAAGGCTACATAAAACTTCTGGGGCCTTGTTGATATAGAAAGGTTTAGTGTGCAATTTTCATAATAATTGCAATGATATTGTGTTTTAATTTAAAATATTGTCTTTATTCTTATGAAATATTGTGCATTTGCCGAAATAAAATCACAATTTTTACTTTACAATTTTATTTATTTCCTCATGGAATAAGTTTTTTTATTATAATTTTACTAACCTTTATAATTATATTTGTTTTATATATATATTTCATAAGAATAAAGACAATATTTACATTAAAACGTCAATATCATTGCGGTCATTATGAAAATTGCACAAAACGTGCATTATGATAAGGCAATTATTTTGTCATGAAATAACAAAATTGCTAAGATAATTCTTAGGGCAAATATTAGCAAAAAACAAAAAATGCCTATTTTGGGCCAAAAGAGGCCTACTTAACGGGCCAAAAACTATATAAATATTAATTTGCTTGATTACTCCAAAAAATTTATTGAAAGATGAGACTTCAAGCTATCCTTAAAAAAAATTAACTCGATATCACTAAAACTCAGACAGCACAAGCCACTTAAAAATCACCATTTTTGACCCCAAAAAACGGCCTTTTTGAAACTTTGAGTGGCTTGTGCAGTCACAAAAATGGCCTTTGAAGGCTGAAACTTTCTCAATCTCATTTTTTCATCACTACACAGCAGAAAAGTGCTTGGAGCAAAAAATCGGAGCGATTGACCTGAAAACGGGACAGGCTAATGCACATCAGCTATGAAGGTGGCTAACCTGATTGGTTCAACTTACCTTTGTGAATCAGCCTTTCTGACATGAATTACATCAAAAATAGACACAGAACAAGGCTCACAGATACACATTTGCAAGATTCACTCAGAATTGCAGTTTCAAGTTACAGCCAAGATTACAATGCACTGGTGGCCAACATGCAATGTCAGGCCTCCCATTAAAATGTATTTCTGAAGATTGTAAGATATTTCAAAAATATAAATAGTTTAGTTTTGTTGTATAACTGTGATGGTTAATTCATTTCTGTAAAAGATCAGTAAAATGTCATTTTTTTGTGTGCATAAGTAATAGGCCTATGTCACACATGTTAAGATACGAGTACTAACCTATAATTTTGTTTTAATGTAAATGGTGCATTGTCATCCATGATTTTAGTTCCTTTTGCAAATCTAAGGAGTTGTTTGAAATGTTTAGAAATAAAGCAACAATTTTTATTTTTTTAAAAGTCATTATTGATGATTAATGTGAATTTTTTATTATGAAAATAATCTAAAGCAGGCGAATATCACTAATTAGTATTAATAACATACAGGTAAACCGAGTAAATTTGTTATCTCAGAAGCGCATATCAAATTGGTAGCCCTTCACATGAATCCACACCCAAGAAGTAGCCCTCAGTTAAAAAAAGGTTGATGACCCCTGCTTTAGAGGTTAATTCTTAGGCACAAGGCATTGTACGAATCAAAGAATTGTTGGCCTTCTTTGAACAGTTTGTAAAATATGCGGTCTTAGTGTTAACCAAAAAAAGTCAGTTATTCTTCCTCTTGCTTCGGACGGATGAAACATTTACGATATCCCAGTTGCAATGTGCGTTGAAGTTCTGTATATTAAATGGAGCCCTACTGAGTTTCATGAACAGAACTGGTTAGAAGTGAAATCTTGATCTACAATGATATCTCTAAGTAGAAACATCTAAAATTAAAGAAGACTATGCATAAATATGCATGTAACACCATAAACCATATATAAGCCACTGCTTGTCCGTTATTTGTTGTAAATGCAGTAAGGTAGTGTTGTGTATTTACGTTAGCACCTCTGTGCAATAGTGTTATTGACACCCCTTTCTTGCACGCGTATATTTCCTCTTCCCTTTTTCCCTTTAAAGCAGTCCTTCTTCTCCTGCTGTGCTAACTACATGTGTATAATAAAGATCCCTATATAATCCTCTGCGTATCCTTAATTATTGGAGTCAATCCGATGAGTACGGGATATAGATAATTATTAATATATTACCATAGGTATATAAAATCTGGCAACGAACATGAGGAAGCAACTCCCGCGTCTCTCCCTGGCCGACTTAAGGGCGGAATGTATCGGGATGGACCTCGTCGAGGATGAGGAAGGACTCATTGGAAAAAGGAAGGCAGACCTCATCACCCTCCTCAAGGACCACCTTCTACTCTGCGGATGCGACCCTACCTCCTTTGATTTTTCGGTCAACGCTCCTGAAGAAGCCGTCGCGAACCCTTTGACCGAACCTCCTTGTCCTCCGCAAACTAACCTTGGAATGTCTCAGCCTCCTCCCTTCTCTCTCTCAGGCCCCAGCGAGGACACCGCTGGGCCGTCTGGTCTGACGAATTCCAAACCTATGCGTCGCTGTTTGGGTACCTGCCTCCCGAGCGTAAGACACTGCGCCGGTTCTGAGGTGCAACAATGGAGGAAGACCCTCAGCGTTGTACCGTCTGAGGACGAGGACAAATACGAAGCACTCCTCAAGGCGATGAACGATGCCTTTTCGCCTGTGGAGTCCATATTCTTTGAGAGATATCGTCTCAACGAGATGAAACAGCTCGCCGGAGAGCAAATAACCGACTACGTCACTCGCCTTCGGGTCGAGGCCCGTTTTGGGAAATTCTTATGTGCTTCTTGCGAAGCCTCCTATGAAGAAGAAGCCATCATTGGGTCTATTACAAAGAACACAAATTCACCTAAGCTCAGACAACTGGTGTTCGAAAGAAATTCTCCAAGCTGGACGAGGTAATGCAACTAGGACGATCCTTGGAATCTTAGACAGCAACTCTCGGGAAATAGCTGGCGAAACCTCCGTCCTAGCCTCTGAATACAAGGGTCCTAAAGGTGCGTGACATCATTTCAAGAAGAACCCTGGCCCTCGAAAACCTCCTAATAAGACTATTAAATGCAAGTTTTACCCCTCAAGTCACAATGCCCTATGGTCGGAAAGACCTGCTCGAAATGTGGAGACTTCAATCATTTCGCTGCATGCTGCAAGTCTGGTCAAAGCCACATGGTCGTAGCCGAGCTGCCAAACCTGGACTGCGCCAAAAGAGCATTTGAAAAGGCAAAGCTCGGTAATAAGAACATTACTTTCCTGCTCGACCTGGGAGCCAACGTAAATATCTCCCAACACGACGGGTGCCTGAAAGTCGACCTCTCACATAATGGTAACATCTCGGTGTTTGTTGGAAGTAAAATATCTACCCGAGGACACATTCGCCTGCCGTTCAGCCTCAGAGGCTCTCCCACCAGAAACCTCACCTTCTTGATGACGGATTTTGAGCAACCCATTCTCGGATCACAAGCCTGTCTAGATTTTGGACTAGTGTCCATTCACAAGCCCTCATTCCTCTGCAACCAGATCCAATCAGCAGAATCACACCTCCAAAGACTCAACGCAGAATTTGAGCATCTATTTCTGGATAATGGTATGCAAACCGTCAGTCACGCTACTGCTGTAGTCCACGTTAAGGATGAGGCAAAACCCAGGTACCTGAGCGCTCGTCCAGTTCCTCTGGCTCTCCGAGACAAAGTCAAGGAGGAACTCCTCAATACGATTAAACGTGGTACGTTAGAAAGAATGGAATCCTCAGAATGGGTATCTCCTATTGTTACGGTGCTCAAACCGGATGGTAAAGTCTGGGTCTGTGCAGATTATACCCACACAATATCTCCTGTGGTCAATAAATGTTTGTACCGCCTACCGCACCCTGAAGAGTTGTTTGGAGACCTTGCCGGAGCAGAACTCTTCACTAGTTGGATTTTCGTCACTGCTATGAGCAGTACAAGCTTGAGGAAAACTCGAAGGACCTCCTCACCATTAATACACCTCTGGGCCAGTTCCTAGAAAACCTGTCTTCGCAAGCTGCTCCTCTTCACGAACTTACAAGGCAAGATGTGGAGTTTCATTGGTCGAACGAAGCCGAGGGTAGTTTCAATAAAATAAGAAAACATTGGCTAATGCTCCCATTCTTGCCCACTATGATCCTTCTGCGCCATTGCTGCTAACTACCGACGCGTCCCCTATCGGTCTTGGAGCCATTCTCTCACACCCTGTTGAAGAAGTTGAACGTCCAGTTGCCTTCGCGTCCCGAAAGCTCACGAAAGCGGAGAAGAATTATTCGCAAATCGACAGAGAGGCAACAGGAATAATCTTCGGCCTTGAACGTTTCGAGCGCTACCTCCTTGGACGCAAATTTACTATCAAGACGGACAATCAGCCCTTAAAGTTCATCTTCAACCCAAGAAAGAGCTCCTTACTGTTGTCACAGCCCGACTCTCACGTTATGTTCTGCGCCTCACAATGTTCGACTTCGACATCCAACATGTAAAGGGCACTCTCCTCTCGCATGCTGACGCATTTTCACGTGGCCCTGTCGACGAGCCTGAGCCTTACCCTGATGAAACCGATAAACTCATCTGTTTCGCACTTACTGATCTAAGCCCTCATGAGAATGAGCTCTATGAGGCCGTAAAAAGAGATGACCCAAGCAACCAAATAACGTTCGGAGAACGTTCTCCGAACGTTAGTTTTGGTTCGCAGAACGTTCCCTGAACGTTAGTTTCGTTCTCTGAAGGTTATTTTTACGTTAGCATGGATGGTTTTCTTAACGTTCTCCGAACATTCCCTGTTGCTTATATTTACGTTCTCCTAACGTTCTATTTACGTTCCCTAACGTTCTATTTACGTTCCCCTAACGTTCTATTCTACGTTCCCTCAACGTTGTATTTACGTTCCCTCAACGTTATATTTACGTTCCCTTTTAATTTATTTTAATTCCCTTTTAGATATAATTAAACTCCGTGACAGTTTAAAATTCTATTTAGCGTTTATTTAACATTAAAAATGGACACGAATTATATAATAGATTATAACATGTAATAAAATAATAAACTCATAAAATAATACAAACATAAAAATAAAATATATAAGACTCAAAGCACATGCGTAAAAAATTATAAATAAACATTGTAATGTAATTTTTTTGCTCTTGGGTAGATTAGTACAATATCATAAAAATATAAAAGGCTATCATGTTAATATATTATTTCTGAAGAGTGTTTGGTGTTGGAGGGAAAGTCTTGGAAAATATTTTATGATCCTTCAGACAGTTGTCCACGTTCCTTTTTCTTCCAGCAAGGGAATTTTTAAGGGTAATCCTTCGTTTATTCCATGTTGAAGGAATGCTCCCTCATCGGTCTGAAACATAGAGGTTCGGTAGTTAAATACAAATATAACAATGACATAGGGTAATTAAAATAGTAGAAAAGCTTACCGCCGGTGTCCTGATAATTGAAGGCAAGTCGAGGTATCAATGGGCTTTTAATCCAACCAGATGTTTATATATTGTTGAATAAGTAATGCCATACCTTGAGGATTAGTGTAGAGGGAAACTCAGAGTTAATTGTTAAGGTAGGAAAATCAGATGAAAGCTGAAAGATTCTCAAAAGCAAATAAAAGGTGTGAATTTTTGTGAGTTGTCTACATACATTCAAGTCAGTTTGTTTTGATGAGGACGAATTTGTAGCATGTATTAGTTATGTGTCTTTTGTAATTGAGTTTGTTCTAATAAGAGGTTGTATGAAGTCAGCAATATGATCCAGCTCGAGTGGCTTTTATTTTTGGTTGAACTAGCTCCCCCTCACTCACAAACATAATTTTCAACCTTTTAAATTGTGAAAAACCATAAAGTCTGGCTCGTTTAGAAACCCCAAATTATCATCACTAACGGCATATATTTTTTTTAAATAACAGATGGAGCTGGAATAAATAAATCGGGATCAACGACAAAGACAATTCATCCACAAAACCGTTCATTATTCAGGCAAATTTCAGATAATAAATAGTCTCTTGTGTCCAAAACTTTTGATTTTACACATGATTTACAATAGAAAATAGCAAACATAAAACCGAAAGACATTTACTCGACTCCATCATATATTTATTGAAGCGATGCAGTCCTTTATATTATAATATTTGTCATCTTCTATTGTAAGTCAGGTAGAAAATTATAAGAAAGTTTAAAATTTATACATAAGGCAAACTATTTTTTTACTGAAACGATTCCCTATATAGATTTAAAGTTCTATGGATGTATCTTTTGTCATTGATACCGATTTATTTAACCCCAGGATGGATCTATCTTATATTCTCTTTCGTAAAATTTTGAGAAAGTTCCCTGAACGTTAGTAGGGTAACCAAAAGCGAACGTTAGTTTCGTTAGTTATCGGAACGTTCCCCGAACGTTTTTTCGTTAGTTTTATGTAACCATGAGGGAACGTTATTGAAACGTTTGTTTTTGGTTAGGTTCGAACCTAACCTTTAGGGAACCAAAAACTAACGTTATAATAACGTTATGTGTTGCTTGTTATTGAAGCTGCTCACTCAGGCGACTGGTCAAAAGTTCCTCCAGATCCTCTTATGAACAAGCACAATCAACTCTCGGTGAAGGACGACCTAATGTTCTGGGGGATTCTTCTCGTTGTACCTACTTCCTTACGCAGCAAATTTCTAGAAGAGCTGCACCTCTCTCACCGGGGTATCGTCAAAATGAAGGCTCTTGCTAGATGCAAGTTTTGGTGGCCGGCATCGACGAAGACATCGAGGACAAGGTGTCGACATGCAAAACTTGTCAAGAAAATTCACCCTCTTCTCCGTCAGAATTTACTCCCTTTGAACCCTCTGGCGAATGGGAACGAGTACACATAGACTATGCCAAGATCAACGGCAGAGATGTGCTCGTACTGGTCGACGCCGGATCCAAATGGATTGAGCCAACCTACATGTCTAACACGTCATCGGTCCACACATTAAATCAACTGCTCTCATGGTTCTGCCGGTTCGGGCAGTCCGCGTTGTTAAGGACCTCATCAAAAAGAATCCTAATATTACCCTCGACCAGCTTCTCTTCTCTTACCGAGTGACTCCTCTATGAGGAGGAAGTTCCCCTGCAGAACTCCTACTCTCTAAACCGCTACGAACGCGAATCGACGGATTCCTGCCGCGCCACTCATCATCATCCTCTTCTCATCATCCTAATGCCTCTAAATCACACCCAATTCACACGTCTGGTGTCGTTCCTTTAGCAAGCGGACGGAAAAGTGGATCCCTGGAAAAACTGTCTCTAGTGTTGTTAACTCCCTTTGGTTGGTCAAAATTGACGGAAACACTCACAACCGCCATATCAACAAACTTCGACCCCGACGGTCTCGTTGATTGGGGGGATGGTGTTGTGTATTTACGTTAGCACCTCTGTGCAATAGTGTTATTGACACCCCTTTCTTGCACGCGTATATTTCCTCTTCCCTTTTTCCCTTTCAAGCAGTCCTTCTTCTCCTGCTGTGCTAACTACATTTGTATAATAAAGATCCCTATATAATCCTCTGCGTATCCTTAATTATTGGAGCCAATCCGACGAGTACAGGATATAGATAATTATTAATATATTACCATAGGTATATAAAACAGGTAGGAGAAATTACGGCTGAGTAATTTGTTTTTTAATTACATAAAAATACAGAAGCACCCAAAGCACTCTCTTGGAGGAGAAGTTTCCCTTCTTTGCCAGAATAATTCCCAAAATATATTCAATTTTTTTTATTCACTTCTCAAAAAACCCAAATCCTGAGTACCCGCTAACCGTTAATGACAACCTCTTTTTACTCTATTTATATTGTGCACCAATTTATCAAACCCATAAAAGCTGAAAAGTCTGCAGTTTTGGGAGCTGCACATCAAGTTATTTGTATGAGGGAACCATAGTTTTATTGTTACTCAGCTTTAACGATAGCCAAGAGAAAATGCATTTTAACTTTTTATTATATAAATTACAAAATCCATCTTCATCGATAGAAGATTCAGATTGCCCTAGATGAGGGAGAGGAAAAGGATAGACTTTGGGTTCGTTTGAGGGCCTTCCTCACAAATGAAGGAAAAAAGTATCTTCATCATTACAGATCAAAAACGACTGAATAAACTATTATCGGCCCTGCAAAGAATGCGAAAGTCTATACAATGACACTTAAAATGCATTCGTCGTACAAGTTTCATATTCAAATACTTCATCCATGAATAAAAACAAAGCCTCCCCAAAAACCCGGGCTTTGAGCTTTGCAATTCTGAATTGCAAAGCTTTACTAGCTCAAAAGCGTACTTTGCACCTGCCGCTAACGGAAGGATAGTCAAGGATATTCATACTGGCTGCTTGTGCTGGTATTATAACCCCTTATGTCAAAGTCCCGATGACCGATTGGAAGTCCTGGTGCTTTGCATAAGAAATAATACACTACACCCATCCACTTGTTTAAAATAGAAAACATATTTACGCATTAACATCATTTTATATATATTACGCATTCACATCATTTTATATGCATTACGCATTAACATCATTTTATAAACATCTACTTATTTGTGGTTGTATATTATTTTATGGACTGTTGAATTATTTTTTTTCTTTCTAAATAGTGTCTTTTTATTGTTAACCTTTTGTATGTTTTTATTTGAGAGATGAACCTCTTCCCTGGAGTTTTTAACTTTAAACATAAGTGTTTATTCATGTTTTTGTATATGCGACTGGAGCAGTCGCATATACAAAAACATGATATGGTTTGATATGTATGGTATTATAATTGTATCCGCATGATATATGACAAAGAATTGTAGTAAAATGACCTTGTACTAGATCTTGTCGGACAAATTAGTACCGTATTAACGTATATTAAATCCGTAAAGATTTTAGATGCATATATATATATATATATATATATATATATATATATATATATATATATATATATATATATATATATATATATATATATATATATATATATATATATATATATATATATATATATATATATATATATAATATATATATATGGTAGGTTATGTCTAGATTTATATAAGAGAATCATCAAGTTTTCCGTTTGAAGTCATCCCCAAGATTAATTAAATTTTTACGACAAGACTTTATTTAATTAACGTTGTCAAAAAAATATTACTAACTTAGTTTAAATAAACTAGAGAGTAATATTCCTAAATTTCTATAAGATCATAATTCCTTACTTTTCAGATTAGCATATGTATCCCTCAGTCTGTTGAACTACAATTTTTTTATTTAGAATTGTATTTACATAAGTTGTAGATAAATTATATTATTGTTTCAAATTATATTTGTTTGTTATAATGCTGTAAAAAACAATGTGTATTATATATTGTACAATCATCTTCAAAATATGAGAGAAAAATAAGAAACTCTAATAATATATATTTCTTTGAGACTAATATTGGTTCGTTCATTAAAAGTGTAATAGAGAAATGATGAGTATTTGTTATTGCATTTTTGTAAATTCATAATGGATATAGTGCAATAATGAAGAAGTAATAAATTGCTAAAAGTGTTATTTGCTAGTTATGAGGATAAAGTTTGAATTAATATGGGAGGATAAGAGAGAAGGAGATCTCATAGAACATAAATGTAAAACCTTTTGTTACGCAATTGGCATGAACTTATTTGAAATAATAATAAAACTTAAATGATAATTACCCTTATACCCGCTCATGAAACCGAAAGTTATCCCTTGTTTTCCTTTTACATCTAAGGTTCAAGTAACAAATATAAAAGCTCAATCTTTTAATTTTTACACAAACAAAGTTATTGGGGAACACTTGTAACTAATACTTTAAGACAATTATTCAATATTTTTTGCTTTCGTTTATTATAATAAGTGTAAGATTAAAAACGTTAGTCTAAATAATGGATTATTTTCTAAGCTTTTGCTCAATTCTTATGATCGTAATGAGTAAAAACATTTACTAACTTTATATGAAAAAACTTCTTTTCATTAGAAGCGATTAATCTAAGTACTCTCATTATACGCGATTAATCTAAGTACTTTTTAATGACACGTATTACCACAAGATATAAAGTTGTGTATTACCAATAACATATTTATCCATGAAACTTTTAAAAATAATATTCTTAAGCATTAATATCATTTATTTACTTATATAGGATATATTATTTGGTTTATTAATAATAAAAAAACCGTAAGACAAAATGAAATATTACATTATCAATACGTATGTCTTATTGTTTTGTTAAATAAAAACGTTAATTTGATTACTTTTACAACACATGATTTGATTCTTATTCAATTACTTTTGTAAGCATTGTTTATTTATTTACCAGAGCTCAGAGTGGAAATAAATGGCCATTTCGCCCGTGATTTTGTATTCCAAAATTGACTTATTGAAAGTTGTATAATTTAATGGCCACATATGCTTTACATATTGTCTTATTTGTCCAATAGTTAGAACAGGAAGGAAAAAGTTTATAACAGGGTAAACTGGCATATTATTTTGATACTTCAACTGAAAGCTATGTATATAAAAAATGGAGATCCCGATGTGTGATTCTTTCCTTAGACATATATATTAATCTCGTATAATTTTGTTCTTTCTTGAACAAACAAAAGTCATGTGTCAAAGATTATATTAACGTCATGATTTTCATCTATTTATATAAATAACAGGAACATGTCATTGTTCATTTATTTTACTTATTGAGGTACTATTATGAAATGATGAACTGTACCAAAATTGTTTATCTTAATTTGACCCATTTGACAAGATGAGAGTTTTCTTTCACTTTTTGCTTCGTTTTTCCTGCAATTTCTATAATTGCTTAAATAGTATGATATATAGACTTGTATACAAGCACCAAATACATGGAAATAGGTTACAAATATCCCTTTTATTGTTGTTGATTGCGAGTAATCAATGGTTTGTTAAAGAAATTGCTGCTACAACGTTACATTTGATCATAAAGTAAATCTCATTGTCGTTGATGTAAATCCACATTTTAATTTGTTTCCTAAGAAAAGTTGATTGATCAACAAAAGACCCTGATTTCTTCAATGTGCCTAAGGAAGTGTCAAAAAAGGAGGGCGTCAGCTCATTGAAGCCTAATACACTCCCAAGGTTTAATGAGCATGTCCGACTCCTTGGAGTGAACAGGAATGATTGAGCAAACCTCAGTGAAAGGGTCTTCGGACTTATTTTCATTATTTAAGGCTTATTCATATCATAACACGGATACTGAAGTCCTCAAAATATGTGTGTAAAAATAAATACTCATTTTATAATTGAGTGCAATGAAAAATATACCCAGGCTTGTGAGCGTTCAGCTTTTTGTGTTCAGCGTTCCGTTCAATGTTTTTGCGTTCAGCGTTCCGTTAGCGTTCAGCGTTCAAATATTGAAAAAATAACATTGTGTAATTTTAAAAATGGTGTACTATTTAGGGTTTTTTAGAAAAGAATTTCCAAAAAAAGTGATGCGTAGTGATGACGTTTTTTTAGAAAAGAATTTCCAAAAAAGTAATGCGTAGTGATGACGTTTTTTAGAAAATAATTTCCAAAAAAGTAATGCGTAGTGATGACGTTTTTTCCGAAAAAAGTCAAAGAAATGTTTGGAAAAATTGAACGCTGAACGCAAAACTCTTTTTTGCGTTTAACGTTCAGTGTTCAAAAAAGTTGCGTTCCGTTCATTGAACGTACGTTCAGCTGAACGCCGTTCAATTTTGAGTTCAGTTCACAAGCCTGAATATACCCAAAATTGATTATAGCTAAAGTTTTATTGAATCAACCCGAAGTGACAGCTAATTTTTCAAAATAACTTCAGTACTTAATGTATTTTCACCCATTTATATGAGTAAATATTATCATCATGATTTATATATCTAGACAATTATTCATTAATAATTTTGATGATAAGATATGTATGCAAAAATATTTAATAGATAATCTTATAATTTCCCTCTATCCATCCAAATACTTTAATTTTTTATTAAATATATGGTGAACAAAAAAAATGGGTTGTTCCTAACAGTTCATCTAATTATTAAAACCATTCCCTAAAATTCAATTTGTGATTAGGTACATTGAATTGCATATCATTTCTGCGTGTCAGGCGTACTCGACGGGCACGCCTTTGCATTTTCCTCATTTGCATTTAGCGTTCCTGCATTGAACTCTTTTGCATGAGGGTATTCTTGTCGGGCGGCGGTTTCGCCTGGGATTGTACCTAGGAAGGATATTCTACCATGGAAGGTTAATTTTTATTTACTCTATCTTAGCCATAAAAGTTCGAGTCGGGTTAACTTGACTTTACGATATTTTTTTCTAATATTGCCTCCTTTCATAGTATTTATATCTGTTACTTGAATGAATTTGTTGACTTTAAATTAAAAAATATTAGGTCAAATGAAATTTTACGTCTTCTATTGATGGCAAGAGAGTATTTCTATTCAATACCATAACAAGTTATTCAATCTAAAGTGTCAGTCTTCGATGTCTTAAATTTTAACTCGTAACAGGACTACCACCCCGGAAGAGCACCCCCTGTAGGAGTTTATTTTTCATAAAAATAAATATTTTAACGTAAACATTTTTGAAGATTTGGCTTTGGCAGTTACTTTTTTGCCAATTTAATGGAAACCAATATAAGTTTATCTAAGGGGTCCTTCTAGTTCTTCAATTATTAGCCAAGAGTTGCACTGATATCACAGTTCCCATAATCACTATAACAAGTCCAAAGACGGTGGGTATATATTACATAGAGAAAAGGTCTGGAGTTTTTGCAATATATGAATAGTTAATTGAAGTGATCAAATATTGAAAAAGGTATGACCTCATATGTAGGTGAGAAGAATATATTCTTATTTTTTTATTATAAATTGTTTGTTAATTTCTCATTTCAAAGGTAAAATGTCAGTTATTAAATTAATTTCTCAGTTACCAAACCTACTTGGTATCATTTAATTGCTCAGTTACCTAATCAAACCTGGTAATTATAAACTTTATTTCATATTAGCAAAAGTAACCATAACACTATGTAACTGGATTTGCCCTGGGCTGAAATTCCTCAATTGAGTCCCATTTTTTACGTAGATTCCAAAAATACCACTCAAAATATCGTCCGAAAAAAGGTTTGGACTTATGGCCCTTTATTGAAAATCTGGATTTTCATAATTTTTAATTGTTCACGCCCAGTTATCTTCGTGCAAAGTAAGAAAAACCACAAATGTCATAAGTATTTATTTTTCTAGTATGTCAATGCATTTCAAATCAGTTTTTATAATTTCAATATCTTTCGTACTATTCGAAAAAATAAGCTTTATATTTCAAAAAGTTGATTATTTTTAGTGTTCTATTTAATAATATTTATGATATTATATATTATATGATTAAAGTCAATAAACTTGAAACAAAAAATATAGCCGCTTATATAGAACACTAAAAAAGATCAACTTTTTGAAATATAAAGACTATTTTTTCGAATAGTACAAAAGATATTGAAATTATAAAAACTGATTTGAAATGCATTGCCATACTAGAAAAATAAATACTTATGACATTTGTGGTTGTTCTTACTTTGCACGAAGATAACTGGGCATGGACCATTAAAAATTATGAAAATGCAGATTTTCAAAAAAATGCCATAAAGTCCAAACCTTTTTTCGGACGATATTTTGAGTGGCATTTTGGAATCTACGTAAAAATGGAACTCAATTGAGGAATTTCATCCCAGAGGCAAAAAAAGACCTTAATTTTGTTACTAGTGTAATAAATTGTTTGTGAAACTCTTTAATTATCGCAACATAATTGATCCACCACTCAACCTTGTTGATTTATTAGACCTGACTCGAACTGTATCATTAAACAATGAAGTAAATTAACCTTCCTTGGTAGAAAATCCTTCTAGGTATAATCCCAGGCGAAACCGCGCGGGCAAGACACCTGATGCAAAAGAGTTCAATGCAGGAACGCTAACTGCAAATACGGAAAATGCAAAGGCGTGCCCGTCGAGTACGCCTAGACCTTATTTCTGATAGCTAACTCTAAATATATAGATGCTTTTACAATATTTTACTCACCAAAGAAAAATGTACACAAGACATAATTTGACACAATTATTTTTATTTCACTAATAAAAGCTTTTATTTCATAACCACAACAGCAATTAATAAAAAATACTTAATAATCAATAATAAAAAACATGAAAACTTTTGAACAGTTCCGCCAAACCAAACAAAAATGAACATTGGGATTGCGATAGCCGTGTGCGTTAAGGCATGAGGGGATGGTCATTTTTGGTCTACCTAATTGATAAGATCCTAGGTTCGATAAACTAATTTACACACTAATATGCTTATTTATATACACATAAGCTACAATTTTATCGAACCATATAGGCAAAAAACAAACATGAAAGAACATTGAAGTTCAAATTTACTCTTAAAAAGTGATGACATAAATATAAAATGTCAATTTATTTGGAGGAAATTTATTTAAACATGAAAAAAATGATGGAATTTTAAGATATCAAACTTATTTTTCCATCATAGATTAACGCGCTTTTTCTTCGGGAAACCATGAAGAAAAAGGTCTGAAGTGTAATGTTGTATGCACGTTTTTTTTTAAGTCATAAAACCGGAAGTTCACATTCCTTAGTCTAATTATCATCTTGATAAATATACCTTTAAAAAAGTATCTTAAGCTGTTTCTTTAAATACAGAGTTGAATAGTATTTTCGTTTGTATAACTCAATGGCTAAATGTTGTTCGTTCTGTTGGAAAGGATAATCTGATTTTGATATTCAAAATATGTACACAACAAAAAATAGAACATATTAAATATTTTTCCTTAAGAAATCTAAACGGAAATGATATTTTTGAATAAAGTTTTCTTACTATTCATAACATGGATCCTAAAGGAATATATACTTTTTATTAGATATCGAAGAAATAAATTTTTAAATAATAAAGTCCTTTGAACATATATATTCATGAAATACTTATATATTCGTAGGAATGAATGGAAAAGAAATGAGAATTAAAATGTACGAGTAAATATATGTACATACTTTTTACAAGAATGTCGAAATTATTCATTTCCTAAACTACAGAGTTTTTCCTCCTGGGTGTGATGTTGTTTTAAGTATGTCTTTTTAAACACACTTTTTAATACTTTCCATTAAAAAGGAATGAAGCCTTTTCAATTTTGTGCTTATTGTAGGACAATAAATGTCTCGTTTTACAAATTTGCATTGTGTTTTTAAGAAAGTATTTAACTTTGATTTGCATAAACTTGATATCATCTATACTAATAAAAAAGAATTCCGTTCGTTCGTTCGTTTCCCTGATCTCCCAAACGGTTCATTAGATCTTGACGAAATTTTCTGTGAATAGTTTTGAGAGCTCAGGGAGTGTTTTAGTGGGGTTGTCAACTCCCGGAAAATTCGTCATCGCCATGCTTATTTATTCGCCAAAACGTTTTGTGTCATTTTTTAAAATTGCCAAGTTTGATTTTGACCAAATTTTCTGTGGATGAGTATGAGGTAATAAGACGTTTTTTGTTTTTTTTTGAGTGTTTCCCGGAAAATTCGTTTTCTGCATGATTATTTCAAATTTTTTTTTTAGTCCCTTTATGTCCCCCAAATTTAACTTTTGTGGAAAATAACAACATTTTTTATATTGCAACATCGTGCTAATCGAATTTTAATAATGCCTAGAGATGGAGAGTGGTGTCAATACCTAACCTAAAGGAATACAAAACGGAAAAAAATGGCAATGACGATAAATGACGACTTTTTAAGGAACTACTTTTCATTAGAAAATAATATTAGCACTCTATGAAATGGCTTAAAAATAACTTTTTATGATATTTAAATACCCAGCCTAAAGAATACAAAACGGGAAAAAATGGCAATGAAGACTCCAAATATCGACCGGTGTTCTTTTTTTATGTTCCTTGTAAAGATGTGGGAAAATGTAACACTACAATCCATGCATTTGTTGACTGTCCATATGCCTCAATTTTAACTGAGTTTTGGATTTTAAACATGTCGTCTTCCAAGGATTAGTACTATATGGGTCTTCTAAGAAAGAAGGAAAACATCGCGAAAACTTGAAGCCATTCACTTTGCGCTCTTAAGTACCAAAGCTCTGATTAGTTCTAGGTTGACGTCTGGGGAGTTTCTACTTCGAGAGATCTGAGGGGCATTTTAATCTTGGATTCGGCGAGATACACAATTTTGAGCAAAAGCGGGTCTTCATGGAACTACGCCATCGACTTGGTGAATTTTAGTTGGCTGAACTCCTACGATATTTTAGCCATCTAAAGAAAATTGTTAAACAGTATTTTTACTATTACAACCGAAAGTTTTAAATTATTGTTGTTTTGTGTGCAAATGTTATTTTATTATGTCTTGTAACGTGTCAACAAATTTAGTATAAATATTGTGAAACTTTTTTAACGCTTTGTTGTGTCCTTATTGTAGCTAGGTCTTCTGGTAGTAATCTAATTTTAACTATGTATAATGTTTATTATGTATTATTTTTTACACAATTCTACTGCCTTTTTTACTTTGTATTTCTTCTGTACAAATGAAAATAAAGACCTATAAAAAATGAAGACTCAATGACGACTTTTTATGGAACGATTTTAATATAAAAATCATATGTGATGACATCCCTTAAAATTATTCGATTGATCTTTTTTCTATTCCAAAGACTATTATCAAATTGGAAAATCCCGGGCATCGCCGGGTCAACATCCGCTAGTTTATAATATAAAAATTGTAGATTAAAGTGTTTAACAATTTATAGCTAAAAGCTAAAAAGTTATAATAAAAAACTTTTTCTTTAAAAAAACCTTTTTATGATAAAGCAATGATAATTTTTTATATATAAAAGTTGAATTAACGTATCAAATTTTTGTCTTTTCCTTTTATGTATGCAACGCCAAGTATTTTTTGCAAAGGCAATTATATTTTTGAATCGTTTGTCTATCGAAGCGAGACTTGAGCTATATATAAGGGTTACATTCATCAATGAATAAATTTATATTTATAATTTGTCAAATTAGTAAAAATATTTTCAAATAATATAAAAAAATTAATTTCACCCTTGAAAATTAAAACAATCAGCTTTTTGGGGCATTAGAGCAGAATCAAAATGGTAATCATAAGAATGGTAATACATCATTTGAAACTAGGGATAGTGCTTGTAATATTTATAAATACTTCAACATCAATACTCAATTCCAGTCGATGAATTGAAACTGATTGTTAATTGTTTTATGCCCAAATCCACTTGCAATATTCCTATAATTGTCCCCAAATTTTCAATGTATTATATTGTGATCTATGCCTTAATAATTTTCTGTCAATCAAGAAAAAGGATCACGGATATTTAGTGCATGAAATATTTTCATACATTTGATAATATGTGTGTTAAATTTTAGCCCCAGTCAGAGAGAAAAAGTTTACCACTTTATACAAGTAATGAAAGTGGGAAAATTGTAACTGCCTAAGAATAAAATGAAAGCCAAAAAAAAAAAAACCCAATATGAACATAATTAAAGTGAAACTTTTTAAGTAAGAATTTTTTTGTGATGTTATAACTTTGACTTATAAACAGGACAATTAGTATTGTATGCTATTTGTTTTACGTGATATTTAAACAATTTTGTTCTTTAAAAAAATACACTTAATTAATGGGGCTTCGATTTTTCTAGGTTTGTAGATATGATTAATAATGAGAAATATCCAAAATGTAAAATTAACAATGAGCACAAAATAAAACAATTACCCTAGGTTTCTTGTTCGTTTCTCCTAAGTGCCAGCTAGTCCTATTTATAATAATAGATCCTAATGTTGAATGAAAACCATTGTTCTGGAATAATGAGCGTATTCAACAATACCCTCAAGGTCTTCCTCAGAATAATAATATGGATGAATGACGTGTACCATAATGTTGAAAGCATGTTCATTGTTTTAGAATTATCAAAAAAAATAAACATTGGACTATTAAGCCTTATATATTGAAATGGCCCATTACAACAATCTTCACGAACTTTCCTCCATTTAAAGTTAGATCTATGTTCCATTATTTTTTGTGCGAGAGTACAATAAGTTTAAATGACAGTATATGAACTAAAATGTCCATTATGTATTTTCGCAACTGCCCTGAATAGTTTTACTCTGTTTCTGTATATAATTATAGTGTATTTTATTTTTACACTGTATAAAATATTCACAGTTAACCGAATAAAATGTTTTTAACCAAGAAAAAAAAAATGACAATGAAGTCTAAGAAAACATAATATGTGATAATAATGAACTTTGTTACCTCATCAAACCATTTAGAGAATGAATGTCAATAGGATTATAACAAAAATAAACTATATCACATGTCAACAACTGGAAAACAAATCTGTGGTTGATTATTCAGAGATAAAAGCTCATAAGCTTTTCCTACCCATGACCTCTGATGAGTTGTAGTAGATGCATTGAACATTTTTGTTCTTAAGAATGTCTTGCATGTAATATCTCATTTTTAATGAAGTTGATAATTGTAATAGTGAAATTAACATTGTTTCAATTTTTTTTTTAACGGTTATAAAATTCTTTATTTGGCTATCAAATATTATAAAACAGTGTAAAAAATAACTGCACTAAAATACAGACACTATAAATAAATAAATAAATACTCTTGACAGTTGCGTAAAATAAATAACATGAATGAACATTGTAGAACATATTTACTGTCAAGAGATTATAACCTTATATACATGGACGAAACAGCGTTTATATTCTTTAAAAAAATCCCGATGACGTCTTAAAATCCTCTTCAGAGCTTTCAGGTATACTCCTGAGCGAGATGGCACAAATCGTACAATATCTCCCGCCCATTTCCAAGAAGGAGAACCAGGGTCAGGAATTTAACATCGAGCGCCTCGTAACGAGCCGCTGCACCAAGGATGATCGCTCTCAGGTCCTCAGCTTCCACATAAGAGTTTGCCGTTAGTGCTTAGCAATTAATGATTTGATGTTGCTTACTGGTGCGTTTAGAGCTTTATGACTAGAGGGGGAACTTTTTTTCACTTTGTATGGCCTGAATAGAATATAGGCCTTTAGAATACTAGGGGAAATTATTTATTTTCAGATAAAATTAAGTTTTAAAACTGCTTCACCAATGATAGCGCAGGGCAGTCAACGAATGCGTGTAGATATTGTTGTATAAGCAACCGCAATTGTTGCAGGGGTAATAAAATTTTATTAATTGTCCTGAAATTAGAAATTAGGCAGTAAATTTTAGCCCGTCTACAATGCCCTGCGTAGAGTGGAGAATCCTTTTCTCCCAGGAAAGAGGCAAGCCTAGCATCTTGATAAAAGACTCTGCTATAGATATAGCTTGGCTTACACCACCAGAGGGTGCCTTAAATTTTAAAAACCAGGGCAAGGGAGGACAACAATGCTTAACAGTACGAGAAGAGAGGAAAATAGAACTATTGACATTAAAGACCGATGCTGACTTAAAATCATGTATCGTAAAGACGTTGTGATGAAAGGCAAACATCTCAAGAGCTGAAGAATCACCAAATCTACTGACAAAAGGCTTCTTGTTCTTATTCTGATATAAAATGTCCACAGTAGTATCCGAATGAAATTCGGGCTCCATCTTCCACATAAGTCTTTGCATGGAAGCTAAAAAAGGTGAAATTAATTCCAATTCCAGATTGGTTAAAAAGTTTTAACAATTATTTTAGGCTCAGTTATCTGATATATATGTATACGGATGGAAAACAAATGTAAAACGCTAAAAACCATTTAATTATATCACAATAAGATTTAACGACATATTAGTATTTCAAATTGCTATCAAAAGTTTCGTTTTAATCAATTCTTTTGTAATTATATATTAATTTTTACTAATATATTAATTGTGCCCCCAATGTGGGGGGTGAATGTTCGAATCCCGAGAGGGGATGGTCATTTTTGATCTACCTCATTGATAAGATCCTAGGTTCGAGCGACTAATGTAATATATAATGCTTATATATCTCCAGTCGGATGCAAATTCTGTCGAACCAATTTAAGCAAAAAAAAAATTATATCATAACGTCATTTTTGTAGTTTAAATATGTTTATGTAAGTATTTTAAATTTCTTACATATTTGTAGCTAACTGTCACTTTCATTTGGGGTCAACTGCCACCAGCACTTTAGGGTTTCTTTATCTATGACAGATTTATAATGACTTTTAAATGGCCGCTGATGAAATAAGCGAATATAGATTTAAGTAAATGTTTGTTTGTACATCATACCAGTTGTTTTTTGTACCATCACAAAATGTCAGTTACTTTTGGATACATCTAAACTTTTAGCATGGCAAAATAATTATTTATCTGATCTTATTATTTCACAGAAAAAAGTAATCAAAACTATTTTATATATATATATTCCTTTTTTTCTAAGATGTCTTCCACAGTTATTTTAAATTCTACGTAATGTTTTGATAAAGTAAGAACAACTTCTACAGAGGTGTATTTTTAAACTTTTTAATGAGAAAAATCCCGCAAATTTACTTACAAAAGAAAATATTTTTCAATTATATTTTCAACGTTGCAGATAACTTTAAGGAAAGTTTTTCAATAAAAACCATTTTTTAATTGCCAGGTAAGTATTTATAAAACTGTATTTTCTTGTTTATTCTCACAAACTTATTTTAAAAGCGTTTCCATTACATATGTACGAGGCTGTTTCGGATAAATATGCGGAAAAAAATAATCATAAAATATAATTTCAATTATAACGAAAACAACTTTAACAAATCGTTTCCACATGACTTCCGCCGATTCGAATACATTTCTCCCACCTCTCAACCCAATTCCTGAAGCCCTCACGGAATCTGTCTTCCGGGATGGCCCTCCCGACCCGGGTCAACTCCTTCTGGACGCTCTTGTCGACGATCTCCACGCCCTCGAGTATCTTCTTCATAACGGGGAAGTAGAAGAAGTCTGCGGGGGCAAGGTCAGGAGAGAAGGGTGAATGATCGATGACCTTGATCCCCTTCTTGGCAAAGAACTCCTACGTGCTATTTGCCGTGTGGCACGGAGCATTGTCGAAGTGGAAGTACCAGTCTCTTTTGGCCATTTCAGGTCGCTTCTCCTTGAATTTCTTTAAAAACATGTTCATAACATCCTTGAACATGGCCGCGGTGACGGAGGTTCTCGTCGGGAGATAGTACAGGAAGATCACGCCGCAGTTGTGAAGAAGTTGATTATTGACGCTTGAACTTCAGGGGCGGGTTGGAGCCCTTTGGAAGCCATTGAGATGACCCTCTTTTGGACTCAGGAGTGAAAAAGACACATAGTTTCATCCATTGTCACAATCTTGTCCAGAAACCCCAATCCGGGCTCAAAATTGAGTTTCAAGAAGGCTTGTGCGCACCTCACTCTCTTCATTTGTGATCCTCTGTGTGCATCTTGGGGATCCATCTTGCTGACTTGATTGAGAGCCCAAGATCGTCATGGAGGACGAGGAAAATGGTGTTGATCGACGTCTCGAACTTGATAGCCAGTTCCTCCATGTCACCCGACGGTCGGCCTCCACGTACACCTCAATAAAGTCGTCGGTACGGACCGTCTTCCTCCCGTTCGTGCCCCCCTTGTCTGAAGAGTACTTCCCGGCCTTAACTAATGCTGAAATGCGGTAAATTTGGCTTTGGGAGATGCTGTTGACCTCAAAGGCCGTGTCGACCATGGTCTTGATCTCCTTGGGAGTCTTCTTGGCCTTGGCGAGGTCCTCGACGAACTTGTGGATGCGCAACATTTATCTTTTTTGAGAAAATTTGACCCAATATTACGAAATAACAAAAATAAAAGCTTGATTTTCTTGAAAAACAAAGTTCTAAGCCAGTTTTTATGCATAAAAAGGAAATCATTCCAATTTGTATGAGCTTTAATTTAAGTCTATGATTTAGAAGATTAATGCAATATTTTGCAAGATATAAACCAATTCGCATCATTATCCGAAACAACCTCGTAGCTTTATAAAAGCCTATTAACAATATTAATATATACATTTGACTTCTCCAAAGCTGTCATGTAAAAATATAACATACATGTGACAAGAGAAAACAGTTAAAGCAGTAAAATTATTATACAGGGGTGTGCAGGCGAATCTAGACTTTTTTTAGCACGGAAACAAGATACTCATATCCAAGAACAAGACCTTTTAATTGACTTTTTCATATCACACAAATTTAAATGACTTTTCTCTTAATGTTCATTCAATCCAACTTCCTCCTTTCACAATAACAGCCTCCACACGGTGCCTGAACCTCCCAACGGCATGAGCCACCTGGACAAGTTGGCCACTGCCTGGATGATGGCAGCTTTCAAGGAGTCCACAGTGTTGTGAGCACGCTTGTTAGTGTCCCTCTCAAGGACGCCCACAAGTAGTAGTCGCAGGGGTTGAGGTCAGGGCTGCTGGGGGGCCAGAACTCCTTTGACCAGAACATGTCGAGATTCTCTAAGCACCAGTTTGCACCAAATTGGACGTGTGGGCGGGAGCTCCATCTTGCTGGTAGAGATAAGGTCTACCAGCAGCAATCTGGGTCATCCAGGGCTTCACCACAGTCTGCATGACGTCCAGGTAGATCTCCTTGTTGACATTTTGGCCCTTGGCAAAGAAGTGAGGAGGCATGATGTCTCCCTCGCTGGACATGACCTCCAAGACATGAACTCCGGCCGGGAACTTGGTTCTTCCAATGATAGGGACCTCATCTGGGTCACTGGCAATCCATCTGTCATTCTAACGGTTGATTTTCGCATCAACACAGAAGATTTTCTTGTCGAGAAGAACCTTATAAATCCGGCAGCTCGGTGTTTCAATGACGTGATCAACAACTCACATCTCTCCAACCTCTTCTTCTTCATGGCATCAGAAAGCATCTGACGGATTCTCAGGACGTAGTTGTTGCACCTCAGGTCCTCATGAATGGCATGAAGAACAGTGGTCCTGTGCACATTTAGCCTTTCAGCCAGTGTCGACATGGGAACACTTGGATCGTCATTGATCATCGTCTGGAGGCGATCAATGAAGTCGGCACTCCTCTTCCTGACTGGGATCGGTCTGGAGTCTTACTTTCCGGGTTAGGAATCCTTCCTCGATGTCCTACGACTCCTTGAAGGATTGGCAATGCTGTAAACAGTAGCTTTGGGGAATTTGAAGAAGTCGATGATTCTTTGGGCGCACGGCCCGCAACGGAGCGCCACAATAATGGCCGTCCTGCGCTCAAGTTCCGAGGACATGTTCAATCTTTTTGTTATTAAACAAAGCTCATAGGATATACTAACCAGTTCATATATTTTAAAGCTTCTACCCTAACTGGTTTCTGAGATACAAGTACACAAATTTGTCTAGATTCGCTACTCACCCCTGTATATAACCTTTGACATTTATTTTCATATCATGATGCTTCAGTATGTTTCAGGTCTGTTGTCTAAATTTGTCATAGGTTTGTTCATACTGTAAAGGAGCTAATGAACAGGTCAGGCTTAAGGAGTCTCAACCATATTGTTGCTCAGTTATCTGGACTACCGGCATGGAAAATGTCTAGGCTACATCGACATTCTTGGGACGCCGCCATGGATGCCAGAACCAGGTTGGCCAAATTCCATCGCTTGACAGTCTCTCTGCCACACAACGATAACGTGGCCCTGTGGAACGCCTTTACAAAATGAACGCATGTGGTGATCTGCGCGGATTGTCCACAACAAAAAATATCTGAGGCACCATTCCTCTTATAAAGTATTTGAGTGTATTTATAAGTTTAAAAAATATTTTATTACATATGTTTATAATTATTTTATATTGAATGTTTTAGGACAGCTAATTCTAGCTGATTAGTATTTCTCATGAAAGTACTAAAAAGAAAGAATAAAAAGTTACACTCTACTCCATCCAATATTCACTCTACTCAATAAATCAAGCAAACTATAAAGTCATATGCTCAATTAATTTTTGGTGATGTGTTGAAAGGAATATCTTATTTCATTCATGTTTGTTATAAATTATCAAATTAATAAGGGAGCACAATAGCCGTGTGTGTTAAGGCCATAGAGATATAAAGATATACACAGCTGATTCCCTTCAATCGCAGAGAAACAACATTCAGCTGAATTCTGAGTGTTCAAAATAAACAAAGTAATCGTAAGCTGATCATAGAGATAGATTATATCTCTATGATAAGCTTACGATGACGTAGTACATATTACTTTGTTTATATTGGACATACAGATACATCTTAAAGGAATAAGCTCTCTATATATCTATATTTTTTCTATGGTGATGGGCGTGTTCAACTCTCAATGTTGGGGGCGCATGTTCGAATCCCGAGAGGGGGTGGTCATTTTGGTCCACCTCAATGATAAGATCCTAGGTTCGATAGACTAACTTTAGTGCTATAATGTTATTTATATCCTGTCGGATGCAATTCTATCGAACCAATAGGCAAAAAAGAATTAATAAATTTTTATATAAAAATAAGGATAACAACTTACCTATGTATTGTGATAACACGTCTTTTGTGTTGTCCGGAAAGTAAATAATATCTTAGGAGTACAGGCGCTTTCTCATCTATTTATTCGAGTAAATAGACTTCCGAGAGACATGGGCTTCGTCTACTGAACCTAGGACACTCTTCAACCTTCTGGATTCCTGTTTTCGAAGATCGAAAACTGTTGGAACTCCAGATAAGATAAATTCTTTCATCTTCTTTTTCTCCTTCATGAGAATATTTCATCAGAAAATAGAGACGGAACAATTATATAATCAACAGCACTCAACCTCTGCCATAAATTTATATGTCTATATTTGTGCATGTTCATACTTATTGCATATTCATGTGTGATTGAGGTTGTGGGAAAAATATCATAATAGATATTTAAAACAATTGGAAAGCCACCAGCTCCATTCCAATTGGATCCCGGTACTTTGGAAGATCCAAAGAAGAACTCCAGTATGCAATGGGAGACTGATGTATACGACTAAGCTATTCCACAGTTACCTGAGGGAATATATGAGTATATATGTGAGAAACCCTGCCGAATGAGGAGTCGAGACGGGACTTAAAATATCCTTAGATTTATTCACTAATATTAACACATGATACGAGATGCTGAATGGGGGACTTCCTCCGAGACAACTGAATAATAAAAACATATAAAAGCACACAAAAGACGGCTATATAAACAGGGAGATCCCGTCACTCCCCCTAATTGCAATGATAAAACATAAATAAAGTTTGCAAATTCAATAAAACAAAACGTGATCACTATTATTAAAAGTCACCTCCCGTTTTGAGTGGTCGTTTGGTCGTAGGAAATTCGATTGCGGACATATTTTTTTCCTTTAGATTCCACGACATATGACCTCTGATTACGTGCAGATACAACAGTTCCCTTCTGATCCCAACGTTTGGTTTGAGGATGTTGAATCAATACGGATGATCCTATTTCAAGAGGTCTTAGGGTTTAGATCTTTTATCTGTATGTTCCTTCTTTTGTATACTATCTCCTCCCTCCGAGCTTCATATGATTTGATAGTGGAGTCATCAATGCGCTCATAAGCGTTTGGTAAGGCAGGAACCTCGGTTCTCTGGCGCCGTCCAAAGAGCCACTGAGCCGGTGAAAGTCCGTCATATTCGTCTTCTTCAAGTTCTTTTCGCAGCGTCTTGAAACGCGTATGGAATTTTGCGTGCATGGTAAACATGTAAGGGTTTGATTTGTCCCGACTTAAATGAATCGTCATAGGACCGCCTTCATCACTTTTAATTGTCCATTTTTTTCATGCTGCAAAAACTATTTTAAAGGCATCCATAGCTTTTTGGATCCTTTCCTCGGTGGTAGATGCACTGTTGGAGATGAAATATCTTTATAATACAACTCACTTTGACTGACGTCTTGGAATGGATGGGAAACTTTGAGGGATGACAGCCAGACTTCGAAGTATTTTCCATCCTAATAGAATTTCATCTTTCAGGGACATAGAGACAAGTGCACGTACCGTTGTTGAATTTCCCTCATATTCAACTTCAAACGATGTACTCCCAACGCAGTTGAGAATACTGTTATTTGCAGCAGATATTCTTTTTTGTCATTTTTATCGATAAACATCCCATACGTTTCTTGCAACGTCCATTGAGACTATCGATTGCTGAGCCCCGGTATCAGGGCATGCAAAGAACTTGAAGGGTGTTCCTTCCTTTGGTCGAATGACAACAGACATCAGAGGCGTCGGTTCGTTTGCACAATTAATTGATTTAATTGACAAACCACGTATGTATTGTGAACCAGAAGCAGTTTCCTTGATCCTAACAAGCTTTGTTCCGGATCCCTCGTTGCATGTTCGTAGACTTCTGCTCTTAGAACGAGCACTTCTCTCCTTAGCATATGTGTCACAAACATAACTAAGTGATCAAAACGGCCACATTTTGAACACTTTTTCCCAAACGCAGGGCACATTCTTCTTTGGCATATTCCATTTTTCCCGCATCCCCAGCATTCTTTGATCCGCTATACTCTTGTTGTATATTGTTCTTGACTTCCAATTATTCACTTTTTTGGATTTGTAAGTGGAACTAGAAGTTTTTGATATCTGGACATGATTCAGTCCATAGATATTGAAACTGATGCAGCAGTTTGCCATCGTTTCGCTATAGCAACAAGGTCGTAGAGAGTCGGATCCTTTTGTTTCAAAAATTCAGCTCGGAGATCATTATCAGCCACGCCACGGATTAGTTCAAGAAGTAGAATTTCTCTCTAGTTATGTCTCCAGCTCACATTCCTTTGCTTTAGTTAATTTGAGAGCCCACCAATCGGAAAACTTTTGACCTTTGCTTTGAGTGCAATTTGAAATTGTGACGTCGACAGAAAAGAGGGTTGTCTTGGAGAATATTTCTCTCAGTTTTGCCAAGGCATCCATTGTCTCCCATAATAGCTGTCCCTTCGCTAACATCCTCCCTGCTGCAAGCTCAGCAACGAGGTTTGACTCTATTAAATTGTCAAAGAGTTGTCTCTTTAAAGAAGTATCTTGTGCTGAGAGATGCCTTTCATTGTGATTGAAGTAAGCAACAAACTTTGCCGACCATGCATTGAACTCGTCGAGAGTAAATGATCTCTCGAGAACCTCTCTCGGTTTCAAAGTATCATCCATCCGGGATGTATTCACGGATCTGCCTTGTTCTCGTATTAACGTGGCTCCCCCGTTGCATGACCTTTTTCAAAGAGAAATTGATCTATTTCAACTATCATTTTTTCATATTCTTTCTCAGAACTCATATGCAGTGAATCGAGTTGATCGAACACCTCGTTGGAATGTCTTCCATGGAAAACTTATCCATCCAAGCGGTATTCAGGCGTTTCCATTGAAGTTTGAATCTTCTGTCTTTTGCATAAATTGCTCTCTTGAAATGAGTCATGGAGTCGTGAGTGAATTCATTCATATAACTTTTTACACCCTCAAGCTTATTGATAAAATGGCGTTTAAACATGTTCATGGATTTGCTAGGGTCCTTTGACATGATTAAAATAATTAAAAAGGGGTTACTTTAAAAATTGATATGAGGTTGCGTGACGATCCGTAGAAATTGTTGCGTTAAAATATGTTGACGAGCTTCTTAAAATGAGATGATTTAAATCCGAGAACGGTGTAGAGAGAGAGAATAAAAAATGTAGATTCCTGTGACTCCATCGGCATCCTTCGGGTCCAAACAGGTTCGAACGGTGCCTGCGCCATAAGCTATTCCACAGTTACCTGAGGGAATATATGAGTAATATATATGATGAGGAAGCCCTGCCGAATGAGGAGTCGAGACGGGGACTTAAAATATCCTTTGATTTATTCACTAATTATACACATGATAGAGATGCTGAAGGGGGACTTCCTCCGAGACAACTGAATATAAAACATATAAAAAGCACACAACAAGACGGCTATATAACAGGGAGATCCCGTCAAATATCAAGTACTGTTTCGATAAAAATATAAGTACAATACTAAAAAGAAACATTACGAATTAGGGTGTGACATTTTCCAGAAGGCAAAACACGAATTTGTTAATAACTTCTACCAGAAGAGTCCCAGGAGCAATGATAAATATATAACACGTGCAGAATGATGAAAGAGGAAAGAAAACAAAGTTTATTACAGTTCATCCCTTTATAAACTGTTGGATGTGTAAAATATCAAACGGTTGATGTTGCCATATGGCAACTCTATGAGGATATGGTTTAATATAGAAGCAGAATATCATGGACAGCATGAAATAAATGTATTTACTGGAAGAGGGAGAGAGTCAGCAGTTTTTATAAAACATGCATATAACTATTTTTAGACAAGGAATGAAAACTGTATGTTATTTAAACTATTGATTTTTCCATCTTCTCTAAAACAAATGACAAAAAGAATATATATAAAAAGCTGATGCTTTAAAAAATTAAGAATTGTCACTTAGATTATTAGCATTAATAAGAATAAATTGAAACAATTAAAAATCTATTTTTATCGTTATAGTTTTTTTCTAAATTCTCTATTAACATGAGAAATAGTGCATTAAAATACAAAAATACAAATATTAGTTTAGATTGAGTACTTCATAAAATATTACAACAATTTTACATTTCTAACATCAAATAAAAACTTTATGCACAACCATAAAATAAATAATAAGCATGAGTAAGTTTCATTTTTTTAAAGGTATTTTGTTTTTGATGGGCAGGACTTCATATCTTCGCGGCGACGGTCCAGGAGTTGTCCAGTTGTAGTTTTTTTGGGATAATTCAAAACTATATACTGTATTTTTTATACTTTAAATTATTTTGATAATATTTACGTGCAATAAGGAGCATAATGGAAATTACTTTACTTAAATTTGCAGCCAGAGTCCAAGAAATATAATCTGGGTACTTTAAAATACAACGCAGTGTATCGTACCACTGCCGCAATGGGAGTCGTCCTCAGTTCTGCCGGTAGTTAAGCACACCCTGATAGACCAAATCAACGGCAGTATATCAGCCATTATAATCCTCTATCGTTCTACCTCTACTTAAAACTCATATACACAAAAACACTCCCTTTTTTGTTCATTGCAATATAAATTGTTTTGGGCATGTTTGCAAGAAATTATTTGCAATTGTTTGCAATCTATTGATTACATGGTATATTATTATCGAGACGCAAAACATAATATATTTATCTTTTGTTCACAAATGTTTTTCCTATTTATGGCTTTTACTTCTCACATATGATTTAATGTTCTATATATATATATATATACGGAGTTTAATTATATATAAATGCATAGAATGGATTATGCACTTACCTTTAGGCTCCTGAAATGAAAGCTTTAATTATTTGAGGGCAACTTAAGGAAATTGAGGAGTCCACATGATGTAGGAGAGGTAATTTTTTCCTCATAAAACGCATCAATCAACTTGACAGGTCATTAATTCAACATATAATCAAAACTATTTTTGATGAAAAGTAAGGGTACTATGATATTAATGGAAATATTCATGGTTCTATTTTGTCATAAAGCATTTTTATATGTATGTCCTTCTTTAGATACAGAAGTACATTATAGTATATGAATTTCTATATGATTATGTTGTTTGTCTTCCTTATTTTTTTGCATATTTGGTTCGATGGAATTGCATCCGACAGAATATAATTAAGTATTAATATGAACTACATGTTCATTTATGTATTTTCGCAACTGTCTTGAATAATTTTACTTTTTTTCTGTATATAATTTTAGTGTATTTTATTTTTACACTGTATGTAATTTTGCAGTTAACCGAATAAAATATTTTTAACCGAAAAAATAAGCATTAATGAATGTTTTTGTCTTTTTAGTTGTTGTTTAACATAAATAAATAAAGATACATCATTTTGGCATATAAAAAAGGAATTACATTTAAAAATTAAAATCTTTTGTACTACATAATATTTAAAAGTAAGAGAAAACTGTATATTGGCGCTTGAAAGTGCAAGATTTTTCATAGATAAAAGGCTAAGATCCCTTATAATTATGTATATATCCATGCATAAGAAAAATACTTAATTTTGTAGGTAAAATAAGCATTCAATATTTGCTTTCCTTTTAAACTTTATCATAATTGAATGAGTTAACAAATTTAGTAAATATAAACAAATATATATTTTGTAATTCAATATATATGAATATTCAATAAAAAAGAAAGCTCGGCTTTGATGAATGAAATTGTTATAATTTGGCAGCTTATATAAAGTATTCTATCATTATAGGTATATCATATATATATATTATATATATATATATATTATATATATATATCATATATATATATATATATATATGATCACCTATTCACTGTTTCAGAACGTTGCTCATATCCATTAATACTTACTAAGAAAGTGTAAGATCCTAGAAGAAAACAATTTGCTCTATTAAGCAGATACGTTTTATATAATATTTCCTTGCAATCCTGCGTATGTAAACAGCATCTTAATAGACATTTTGACCTTCTGCCTAGTTCTTAATGCAAACAAAAGATAAATGAGTCGCTCACCTGACTTCCACAGAGAACTAGGACGACTGGAAATGTTCAGTATTCAGCTGTGTGCCCTATATCCCTTATCCTTAGAACTAAGATCAGGGTGTGACTATTGGGATAGTCACAGTGCATTATTTTAATATGCGGAAGTTATTTTGAATATTTAACAAACGTGCAAAAAAAGTTAACAGTACTTGATGTCGAGGCCTTCTTGATCTGTAATTTTTTCGTAGTCCTTGATCTTCTCTTGTTTGAATAGAGTAGGACGATTAAAGGTTCTTAGCTGAACATATTATAAGACATTTCCAGTCAACGGATGTTCGTTAGAATAACGTATCTTTATGGGTTCAGAATAACTGTTACTTTCAATTCTATTATATTCGAATCAAATTGTCTGTATTTATAATATAAATCAATTGATTGGTAATCAGTCTCTAAACCTGTTTTGCTTTTCATTTCAATCGAACACTTTGAATAAAACCTTTCAATGTATTCCTTTGTCATTAATAACCATGTCTGTATATTTTGGGTGTTCTAATGTTTAAAAACAAGATAAAAGCCAAAAACTTTATATTATTTTTAACCCCAACGAACATTTATAATCAACTAAAAATGATTGCATGAGTAACATCGTAAAAGGGCCTTTTTAACAAAATCAGTTTTTTATACCAGTTATCTCCAGTGATAAAGAACAAGGAATCCTTTCGGTTTGAGGTTTAATGACATTTTTTATTTAATAAAGTATACATTTGATGTTAAAATATATACTTTTTATAATATCAAAATATCCATTTATCCCAAAATAACGTCAAATATCACATCTGATGTCACTTTTAATGAGCTCAACTAAAGGGATTATACCTTTTCACCAGAAAACTAAAATGGCAAGTAGCGTGATATTATAACATAAGCAACCATTAAACAAAATACCAAAACTATGATACATCCTTCACAAAACATTGTTTTATGTTTCCTCCATTTAAAATAATACATTATTTACTTTCGAGTTATGTATAATTAAAACCAATGAATACTAAAACAATAAGGAAAAGAAGGCTCGTGAGGAAAATACGATGAGGGATCTAAAAGGAAAAGGAGAATACGCGTACATTTTCCCCTTTCCTTATTAATTTCATAACAAATTAGGATTTTGAGAACGAAATATATATTTTTACTATTTACAAATTTATGGACATATATTAAATAACATGGATACATTTAAGACATTCTGCAAATTTTAATAACATACATACATTTTGTTTATTCTCCTTTAAGTTTTTTCAATCTCTTAGAATTATTTGTCATATTTTGACTGCTTTTTTTTCTTTTGTTTTTGTGAATTTGATCATTGATTTCCGAAACATAATTTTTGGACATACAATTTAGCACAATTTAGCAGCGATTTGTGGAATAAATTTTTCAAAGGAATGGTCTTCTTCGCATTCTGCTAAAATAATTTCCAAGCGTAAGTATCATTTTCCAAAAGTTTAATAAACGCAAGAACAAAAAAATATTTTTGACTTCATCTCTCAATTATTTCTAAGAGAATATTTTCGATCGAATTTTTTGATTTAAAAGCTGTCAATAAATTGTGGCAAGAATGACAGGCTATAGTTTTAATAAGGAATGCGCGATATAACCAGAACAAAAGTAACTATAGATACGTCATTAATATATTTAAATGAATCTTTAAAAGTAAAATGTTTTAAATTGAAAATATATTTAAAGAAGAAGACTTAATCTTTTCATTTGTTGAATTTATATCCTCAGAAAAATGATATTCCAGATCTTTCAGTGAAATTTTTGCCTAAACTTATGATATTCTTCATTCGAAGGCATTTTCTTAATCCAAATATTGGCGCTCGCTTAATTCAATGTTCGTCCCACATCTTCTCTTATAGAGTCCAAACCGAGCTTCAATACATCTGAATTGATGTGGCCAAGAAGAACGTAATTGACATCAGTTTCTTCGACCAAATCTTCAGCCAATTCGCATAAGCCTTTTGAAGTTTGTTTAGCTGCTAAAAAAGTGTCACGAGTAAGACTTGAGGCTTTATCTCCCGCTGCCTCCCATTCATTCAGCCATGATGTAAAGTCTCGCAAATATTATAATTGGGAGGAATTAGAAGTAATGGCTCTTTTCCAAGGGTTTCTTTTATGAAAGCCTATTTGCGGAGAACGGGTATTATTTATCATCCATATTACCTCCAAAAAAATGCCGTAACCATCCCATCTTTTTTGTCTTCTTCACTCCCATAGTGACGTAAAGCGGCAATGGTAGACTCGTGAAATAGACTGTTCGTCAGCTTAACGTTCATTTTTTTCTAGTGTACGGGGGTACAATACTCGTTCTGTCAGCTTATGAGCTATTTTTAATGGTTGCCCTAATTCAAGATTGTATAGATTTACAATATGTGTCATATTTCCTTCTATTTTTTAGCCTCTGAAATTTGGACAGACAAATGGCCACGAGACACGAAGTTATTATAGAAGTTTTTCATAATGTGAACAGAATCAAACAATAAATACATTTTCCTATCCGGATCAGAGGATGATGAATAAAAGTATTGATGCTTCCATGGCATAATTCTATGGAATATGTTTTCTGATTCACTTTGTGGGCGTCACAAATGGTGGCTCGAACATAAATCCAATTTCCGTTACAACTTGGATCACTTGATCAAAGATGATCTTTTTATTGTTCCAGAATTCAAAGTCAAACAGGCTGCATAACTATCATGTCATGATAACTGAATGAATGTTCTTAATCATGACACAAAATAGGGTCTTAGTTACTTGAAAATCATCCACCCCATAAAAATTCCCAGCAAAATATTCAACTCGTTTTGTACAATATTTAATCTTTAGACAGAAGTCTATTGACGGTCCTCTATGACTAAAGTTAATCTTGAGAACCATAGCTCTTTATCTTTTTCACCATAATGTTCTTGAACGCCGCTCGGAAGATAAGTCTTTTCATTTTAATTTTAATCTCTTCGAGTGTTAAAAATGAGTTGGCCTCTTCAAAACCTTAATCTTTTTTAAATTCGCTCGTTTTCATTAAAGAGTCGTGAGGAGGAGGTTGAGGTGGAGGAACGCTTTGGAGGAGGCTTTTTGAAAAGTAGTGAGGAAGATTTGGAAAATTGGAAGGGACTGCATCTTTTTTTAATATCTGAAGACAAAGTGTTTTTTCCAGATCTGTCTGAACGTGATGGATTAGAGTCAGTAGACTCTGGCTTATAATCGGAGGGCATGAAATGTACGTCACACAACGCAGAATGTCTTGAAGGTATCTAATTTTTTTCGCGGAACAGCCTTTGTCCAGAGTTGGCGTAGGGACTCATCCTTGGGGAACATATGAAACCGTCTCTTTTTCCCCTCATTGCCCTTTGCTTTGAAGCCACTCTTGCAACTTGTCGTCTAGTTTGAAGATAAATAGGTAGTTCTAAAACGATTCCTCTACATACTTCCACTACTTCATTCACGCGGCAATAAATAATTAGTCCATCCCACTTTGAATTTTGTTTTCAAAGGTTGCACGACTTTACCATTCCTGATTGTTTTAGTATTCATTGTTAAAACACATGAATTATTGACATGTTATTGTCTGACGTTGGTGTGACGTGTTCTTGTTTATATGATTGTTTTGTATATTGCTGTGTCATTCTATTATAAGTAACTAAAAGCTAAGGAGTGATTCCTACTCCTAAGTATTGAAATATGTATATCACAACAATTTTTAGTTACTTACAATAGAATGCACAGCAATATACAAACAATCAATTAAAACAAGAATATGTCACACCAACGTCAGACAATAACATAACAATTATTCATAACACTAGGTAAAGGAGTTCATAGCCTGACATATACTTTAAACATACTTAAAGTATTTATTCTTCTTCTGTTCAGGAGTTGCCCCGGCTATTAAAATGGTGGAGAAGATAATATTCGAAGCCTTCAAGATATCACTGTCGCCTTTTCATTGACTCACTTCTACATCATCATCCTATGCGGAAGCCTATTTGATTGAGAATTTGATCTCAACGGCTTAGAGGATCCTTTATGGTTCAAGAGTAACGGAGGGGGACTCCCTTTGGGTATTCATAATGTAGTCTCAAGACATATTGAACTCTTACACTCTGTATCCAAGGTTAACATTATCAAGTAAAATGCGCGGACATCCTCGGTGATGACCCAACTCCCTAACGATAGGTTGGAGAGAGAGAGGAGTTGATGGAACTTCGCATCTCTTATTTTTGCTCTGGACGCCTTTTACGCGGTTTTGTTTTTGCCTATATGGTTCAATAGAATTACATCCGACAGGATATAAATAAGCATTATAGCATGTAAATTAGTCACTCGAACCTAGGATATTATCAATGAGGTAGATCAAAATGACCATCCCCTCTCAGGATTCGAACCTGCGCTCCCAACATTGAGAGTTGAACACGCCTTAACACACATGGCTACCGCACTCCTTTTTTATATCATTTATTACCTCCGCCGAAGGAGGTATTGTTTTCACTGGCGTTTGTTGGTTTGTTTAGTTTGTTGGTTTGTCAGCAGGATAACTCAAAAGTACTGAACGGATTCGAATGAAACTTTGTGGAGTTGTTGGAAATGCCAAAAGGAACAAGTGATTTAATTTTGGCATCTGTAATTGCTTTTTAATATGCAAAATGAGCAAAATACTAAATGAAATGGGGTCTCTATTCAGGGAGTAGGAAAGAACAAACGCTAAAAAAATATTCATTGACGTATTATTGTTCATATATCAGCTCAGGACTATGTTAACCCAGTGACTTAGCTTAAACTTCCCGTCTCTGAGTGCTTTTTTAATATGCAAAATGAGCTAACAGAGAGGAAACAATGATTAGAGATAGAAAATCGGGCGTGTGAAAGGGAGAATGTTTGAATGGAATGTTGTGGGGATCGGCGGAGGTACACACTCTCTGAGTGTATATATGCCTCTAGTTTTTCACTGGCGTTGGTTTGTTGGTTTGTTTGTTGGTTTGTCAGCAGGATAACTCAAAAAGTACCGAACGGATTCGGATGAAACTTTGTGGAGTTGGTTAGAAGTGCCAAAAGGAACAAGTGATTTAATTTTGGCATCTCTGAGTGCAGAATGAAGATGCAAAATGAGCTAAATACTAATAACTATTTCAAGTTAGCCTACTCTGCCAATAGATGTCGCTGTACTGTGAAATCGGGTGCCGGGGGCGTCTTCCTCTCGGAATTTCCGTCGAAGGGACCCTCCCCGTCCCTCTACGCCGCCCCAGTCGTGAAAAATCCGCCTCGGAAGGCTCATAAGGACCCCGTGACGGCGGAGGTTTGCACTCTCTGAGTGTATATATGCCTCTAGTTTATCATTATTAATACCAGAGATGTAAAAAAAACAATAAAATAGCCCTAACAATATAATTATTATCCTTTTCGGCCAAAACAAATGAGAAATAGTGCAAGAAAAACGGCTACATTCAATTGGAAACACCAAACCTCCATCTATTTTTTGCTTCAATGGGTTTCAAATGATGCTGTTGAACGAGCTGTAAATAAATGTTGCTTTTGGCCGTGCTTTTTTACATGTACATATTATTTTGCTATTATTTCTGATGAAATAGTAAGAAATGCAAGCAAGAAAGGAAGAGCGACACAGTTTTTACCCTTGAATTTCTTGTCATTGATTGTTTTCATTTTTTCATTTTAGGAAGAGGAAAAAAGTTTATATCAAATAAAAAAATCAGGACGGAAAAAAGAAGACTTGTATAATTCATTCTATTTCAATCTAACACGTGCAGTTTGGGATCTACGGAGACGTTTCAGAGATTGTTCATTGCTCTTCTATTTCGTCCGATATAGATGTAAGTTCACACTAGCTAATTATCATAATTATCAATGTCCGAGGCCCAGGGCAGAAAGAATGAGTGAAGGCAAAGAAGAAGAGATCTGCTAGGAGGGATCAATGCGCAACTGTGGTAGATTTTTCAATGAAACGTGGGGCTCGAGGTAAGAAGAGATCATGAGTCCCCATCAAGCACCGTTTCGACCATCATCAAAGAGGCGAGGAAGATTCCAGCAGGTCTCAGCGCAACCCAAAAGTGACCAGATGAAAGAGGACCCCAAGCACTTGGCTGCCCTCAAGAGGTCCGTCAAAAATTGAGGATCGCTCCTGGTAGTCTGTTGTAGTGAGTTGTAGCAATGTAGGCCAAGTCATGCCTCCTCAGGGACGGAGTCAAGCCTGGATGGATACTGTGGCCTCTAAAAGGATTCTGTGTTTCGTGTAGATGTAGTCCTGGAGGTTGGATGAGGACATGATACCACATGAGTCGAATTTGTCTCTTGCTGGAGTAAATTGTTTTCCAGAACCTCTCCTTAATGATCGTAGTGACTTTGAACTAATACTAAATTAACCTGCATGGAACTATACATAATGAACTTATAGATACTTGACTAGTTTCTATCTCTTTTATTTATCAAAAAAATTGTAGCTTTTGAAAGTAGGCTCCTTATGGAACTCCATAACAATAGATGTAGAGATTTTATATCATTCATACTATTTCATTGCTTGTGATAAATTTTCCATCTTCAAGTGTCGATAATACTAACGTTCTTATTACTTTCAGATATACAAGATGCCCAAACTAATAGATCCGCTCAGCTTCATCCACGAACTCGGTTGACAATCATTGGCGAATTGGAGGACAATAACGTGGCAATAAATAAAGCAAAAACTCTTCCAGGATGCAGAGATCATTCCTCAGCTAGCAATCATCAAAGACAGCATTCCAATAATGGTGAAGACAATCAAGGCTTTGCTATATATGCTTCCTTTGGTCGATACTTCAAACTACACTTTTCTGCCTTCCAAATTCAAATGTTACAACAGAAGAAAATTAACGGAGGCTCACATTGAAGACGCCTATCAATTCGTTTGAATGACTAACTTATGATTTTGATAAATAAACATTGTCCATTCTTTCATTAATTTTGATTTTTTTGCTCTTAGTTTTATTTTCGAGTTGGGATAATACTATTAACCCATGTTAATTAACAAGCTTCTCTGACATTCATTTCATTATTTCGAAATATTTTAAAATTGGGTCAAATGAATATCATATACACATTCACAAAAAATATCAAATAAAATTCTATGAAATGTTCACATGTTCAAAAACAATCACAGTTTAAAATATGTATAAAAATATTACAACGTTGCCATATTAAAATCATAATCCGTTATTTTGAGAAATTATAGGATAGGGAGACATTATTGGTTCTTAATTTTAATAATTTATTCATCTGTACACCCCATCCAAATACTTATTACTTCTCAATTTAACATAAAAATATCTATTGAGAAATTAAATTAATCAAAGTTCTTAAGATTGATCCTGATCCTTTAAGACTTCCATGTAATTATATGCCTCACTATTTTACTGTGTATTTATTATGTTTTTATTAAGGCTTTCGTTCTTTGTATTACTAGTTAAAGTATTTTTCTTAGTCATTTCATATTTTACATTAAATTATATTCGTAAACTTAAAAGTAAAAGTATTTTGAAATAATGAAAAGGAAAAAAACTTACAATGTGGTTATATCATATATTATTTCTCATGGCTATTTAAGTTCAAAATAGAAAAGCCAGTTTGAACCTCTAACCTATTTATGTCTCATTTGATATTAATCTAGGGCCTTTACTCATCTACGGATCTGTTTATCATAAATATACATCGCATAATTATCCTTTCGCATGATATAATTAATATCATGTCAAGAAGGAGTATTGAGTCACTTGAAATATTCAACCTTCAATTGAATTTACTATTTTTTGCTAAAATATAAGTCTTAAAACAATAAAAACCTATGGATACAAGTCTGAGAATAATAAATCCAAAGACATATATGGGTATAAACTGAGCATCTTGCATCAGTCTACGTAAAAACCATTCATACCACGAGAGGGTTATCATAAGAAATAACATTCAATCGATATTGAAGAAAATATATCTTCATTTTATTTTTATTCTTAGTGAAATGTTTATGTAGTTTCATGTACCGTCACAAATTTATCTATAAGTTATCTAAGAATAAAATAAATACAATTCAAAAACTTTAATACTCGTTTATTTTTTTATGACATTAATTGGAAAACAATTTAAATTATATGGTGCCATAAATAACTCTTCATATTGTAATAAATAACGTGGCTCCATTACTTCTTCAGGGTTTCATCATCTTTTTGCCTCTCCCTCTTTTTCCTTGGCAGTGGCTTTGTCCTCCTAGTTATTTATATTTGATTTGGAGAAATCCCATCAGGTTCCGAAACAGACAGTCTCATCATGAAGCCGTATGTAAAGGGGTCGAGAGGTTAAGACCCCCAGAAGTTGGGGGAAGACCTATTGTCTAGTTTTCTTCATACAACTCGAGGTCGAGAATGAATTTAATTATACAACCATCAACAACGAATTCGATGAAAATTATGTCGCCCTCACCACCTACGAGGCTGAAAGAAACAACTGCAGTCGTCGGCTTCGGTTCCTCTCAATAGAAAGCGAAGAGGCCCACTCTCCTCTATAGTTGCACTTCCACCTCGCATATGGGCATTTTTATCCTCCTTGGTTCCATTCAAATGCAGAACACTTGTGGTCACGTGCCTTGGGGATGCCTTTGGGTCTTTGAACTTCTTGGGGCGACTCCACGCCTTGGATCCTCTTTACTTCAATAAGAGAGCTGAATCCTTCCCACCATCTCCGACTCCATTGCTCGCTCGAGCTTGATGACTTCCCTAGTGTGGAGTTTCCCTATTAGAAGACTGTGGAGCGGCATTGTAATGAAGCCAACAATAATCGAGTGATGTGTCGTATTGCCACACTAGTAGTGTCCAAACCTCATCCGATGGGTAAGGAAATCGTCGATAGGCTCAGCCTTAAAGATTTCCTCGAACTCTTCCTTGACTAGAGGCCCCTCGGCCTCTACGAACTTATATGTGCTGGAACTCCACAGTAAAACAGAAAGTTCCGGATCCATCCACTCAGGTTCGCCTTCTTCCTGCTCGTAATTGATCCTGATTCTCCCCGAGCTCGAGTTCAGGGCATAGCTCTTAAAGCTCCGGAAACTTCAAGGTGGAACACGAATTCTTAACGTAGAGGATCCTAAATATAGACGGAGAGGGTTCATAGGATCCCAGAAAAGTAAACATTCTTCCTAGGATTTGACTGATTGTAATTTTAAGAGTCTTCACATTTATATTTTGTCGCTATGAACTAACAATATTTATTGTTATCATAACAATAAGAAGCAAAAGGATTATGGTTCTTCAATAACATTACAAAGATTATTAGTGTTTAGGTTTAGTGAGTAAATATATAAAATAAAGCATTTCCTTATTTTCTCAATATCGCTGACTTTGTTGCATGTATTAAAAAAATGTAGCATGTGGCTTGGTTTATTTGATTTTTTTCTTCAACTCTGATTATTACCTCATTTTTAATCATTCTTAGATCGTTTTGGTATTTACTTGTTTTAATGTTTTAATCCCAACGACAACGTTACTTTTGTTATATACTAGGTATTAATTGTAACGTGAACTTAGTGAAATGTATTTTAAATAAGTATTTTCCACAAAAACAAACTGACAGCAAAAAAAAACTTACATGACAGCTGAAATGATCAAATCATAAGTTCCTCAAGAATATTCAAGTGCAATAGACTCGATTATTTCTCATCAACATTTAATTTAATTCATTGTCAGTAATTATGACCAAAATAACTTTTTATCGGCCTGAAAAATAATTGCCTTGAGAGTAAAACGAATGGAGATATCAGTCAAGAAAGATGTTCATTTTTTTCCCATTGTTTATCAAACAAGTAAAATACAGTCCTATGCAATCAAATTCGCTTTATTTATTTAAAAGCCTTCGTGTGGATCATTGAATTGAATTTTACTGTGGAGATAGTTACGGGAAATTATTTTCCGCACGGTTGCTTTTTTATAATTAAATTTTTAATGTTTTTCATGAAAATACAACAAATCCAATAACATTTAACAGAACTTTAAAGTTTGAACTTGGTTTTAAAATATATTAAATGAT
>CP045893.1:19102559-19127001 GCA_013387185.1 Caligus rogercresseyi | reverse complement strand
CTTAAAATCATGTATCGTAAAGACGTTGTGATGAAAGGCAAAAATCTCAAGAGCTGAAGAATCACAAAATCTACTGACAAAGGCTTCTTGTTCTTATTCTGATATAAAATGTCCACAGTAGTATCCGAATGAAATTCGGGCTCCATCTTCCACATAAGTCTTTGCATGGAAGCTAAAAAAGGTGTGAAATTAATTCCAATTCCAGATTGGTTAAAAAGTTTTAACCAATTATTTTAGGCTCAGTTATCTGATATATATGTATACGGATGGAAAACAAATGTAAAAACGCTAAAAACCATTTATTTATATCACAATAAGATTTAACGACATATTAGTATTTCAAACTTGCTATCAAAAGTTTCGTTTTAATCAATTCTTTTGTAATTATATATTAATTTTTACTACTATATTAATTGTGCCCCCAATGTTGGGGGTGAATGTTCGAATCCCGAGAGGGATGGTCAATTTTGATCTACCTCATTGATAAGATCCTAGGTTCGAGTGACTAATTGTATACTATAATGCGTATATATCTCCAGTCGGATGCAATTCTGTCGAACCAATTTAAGCAAAAAAAAAATATATCATAACGTCATTTTTGTAGTTTAAATATGTTTATGTAAGTATTTTTAAATTTCTTACATATTGTAGCTAACTGTCACTTTCATTTGGGGTCAACTGCCACCAGCACTTTAGGGTTTCTTTATCTATGACAGATTTTATAATGACCTTTAAATGGCCACTGATGAAAATAAGCGAATAGATTTAAGTAAATGTTTGTTTGTACATCATAACCAGTTGTTTTTTGTACCATCACAAAATGTCAGTTACTTTTGGATACATCTAAACTTTTAGCATGGCAAATAATTTTATATGATCTTATTATTTCACAGAAAAAGTAATCAAAACTATTTTATTATATTTCCTTTTTTCTAGATGTCTTCCACAGTTATTTTAATTCTCCGTAATGTTTTGTAAAGTAAGAACAACTTCTACAGAGTGTATTTTTAAACTTTTTAATGAGAAAAAATCCCGCAAATTTACTTACAAAAGAAAATATTTTTCAATTATTTTCAACGTTGCAGATAACTTTAAGAAAGTTTTTCAATAAAAACCATTTTTAATTGCCAGGTAAGTATTTATAAAACTGTATTTTCTTGTTTATTATCACAAACTTATTTTAAAAGCGTTCCATTACATATGTACGAGGCTGTTTCGGATAAATATGCGGAAAAAAATAATCATAAAATATATTTCAATTATAACGAAAACAACTTTAACAAATCGTTTTCCACATGACTTCCGCCGATTCGAATACATTTCTCCCACCTCTCAACCCAATTCCTGAAGCCCTCACGGAATCTGTCTTCCGGGATGGCCCTCCCGACCCGGGTCAACTCCTTCTGGACGCTCTTGTCGACGATCTCCACGCCCTCGAGTCTTCTTCATAACGGGGAAGTAGAAGAAGTCTGCGGGGGCAAGGTCAGGAGAGAAGGGTGAATGATCGATGACCTTGATCCCCTTCTTGGCAAAGAACTCCTACGTGCTATTTGCCGTGTGGCACGGAGCATTGTCGAAGTGGAAGTACCAGTCTCTTTGGCCATTTCAGGTCGCTTCTCCTTGAATTTCTTTAAAAACATGTTCATAACATCCTTGAACATGGCCGCGGTGACGGAGGTTCTCGTCGGGAGATAGTACAGGAAGATCACGCCGCAGTGTGTTGAAGAGTTGATTATTGACGCTTGAACTTCAGGGGCGGGTTGGAGCCCTTGGAGCCATTGAGATGACCCTCTTTTCAGGAGTGGACACCACTGTTTCATCATTGTCACAATCTTGTCCAGAAACCCCAATCCGGGCTCAAAATTGAGTTTCAAGAAGGCTTGTGCGCACCTCACTCTCTTCATTTTGTGATCCTCTGTGTGCATCTTGGGATCCATCTTGCTGACTTGATTGAGAGCCCAAGATCGTCATGGAGGACGAGGAAAATGGTGTTGATCGACGTCTCGAACTTGATAGCCAGTTCCTCCATGTCACCGACGGTCGGCCTCCACGTACACCTCAATAAGTCGTCGGTACGGACCGTCTTCCTCCCGTTCGTGCCCCCCTTGTCTGAAGAGTCCCGGCCTTAACTAATGCTGAAATGCGGTAAATTGGCTTTGGGAGATGCTGTTGACCTCAAAGGCCGTGTCGACCATGGTCTTGATCTCCTTGGGAGTCTTCTTGGCCTTGGCGAGGTCCTCGACGAACTTGTGGATGCGCAACATTTATCTTTTTTGAGAAAATTTGACCCAATATTACGAAATAACAAAAATAAAGCTTGATTTCTTGAAAAACAAAGTTCTAAGCCAGTTTTATGCATAAAAAGGAAATCATTCCAATTTGTATGAGCTTTAATTTAAGTCTATGATTAGAAGATTAATGCAATATTTGCAAGATATAAACCAATTCGCATCATTATCCGAAACAACCTCGTAGCTTTATAAAAGCCTATTAACAATATTAATATATACATTGACTTCTCCAAAGCTGTCATGTAAAAATATAAACATACATGTGACAAGAGAAAACAGTTAAAGCAGTAAAATTATTTATACAGGGGTGTGCAGGCGAATCTAGACTTTTTTTTAGCACGGAAACAAGATACTCATATCACAGAACAAGACCTTTTAATTGACTTTTTCATATCACACAAATTTAAATGACTTTTCTCTTAATGTTCATTCAATCCAACTTCCTCCTTTCACAATAACAGCCTCCACACGGTGCCTGAACCTCCCAACGGCATGAGCCACCTGGACAAGTTGGCCACTGCCTGGATGATGGCAGCTTTCAAGGAGTCCACAGTGTTGTGAGCACGCTTGTTAGTGTCCCTCTCAAGGACGCCCCACAAGTAGTAGTCGCAGGGGTTGAGGTCAGGGCTGCTGGGGGGCCAGAACTCCTTTGACCAGAACATGTCGAGATTCTCTAAGCACCAGTTTTGCACCAAATTGGACGTGTGGGCGGGAGCTCCATCTTGCTGGTAGAGATAAGGTCTACCAGCAGCAATCTGGGTCATCCAGGGCTTCACCACAGTCTGCATGACGTCCAGGTAGACCTCCTTGTTGACATTTTGGCCCTTGGCAAAGAAGTGAGGAGGCATGATGTCTCCCTCGCTGGACATGACCTCCAAGACATGAACTCCGGCCGGGAACTTGGTTCTTCCAATGATAGGGACCTCATCTGGGTCACTGGCAATCCATCTGTCATTCTGACGGTTGATTTTCGCATCAACACAGAAGATTTTCTTGTCCGAGAAGAACCTTATAAATCCGGCAGCTCGGTGTTTCAATGACGTGATCAACAACTCACATCTCTCCAACCTCTTCTTCTTCATGGCATCAGAAAGCATCTGACGGATTCTCAGGACGTAGCTGTTGCACCTCAGGTCCTCATGAATGGCATGAAGAAACAGTGGTCCTGTGCACATTTAGCCTTTCAGCCAGTGTCGACATGGGAACACTTGGATCGTCATTGATCATCGTCTGGAGGCGATCAATGAAGTCGGCACTCCTCTTCCTGACTGGGATCGGTCTGGAGTCTTACTTTCCGGTGTAGGAATCCTTCCTCGATGTCCTACGACTCCTGAAGGACTTGGCAATGCTGTAAACAGTAGCTTTGGGGAATTTGAAGAAGTCGATGATCTCCTTGGGCGCACGGCCGCAACGGAGCGCCACAATAATGGCCGTCCTGCGCTCAAGTTCCGAGGACATGTTCAATCTTTTTGTTATTAAACAAAGCTCATAGGATATACTAACCAGTTCATATATTTAAAGCTCTACCCCAACTGGTTTCCTGAGATACAAGTACACAAAATTTGTCTAGATTCGCCTACTCACCCCTGTATATAACCTTTGACATTATATTTCATATCATGATGCTTCAGTATGTTTCAGTCTTGTTGTCTAAATTTGTCATAGGTTTGTTCATACTGTAAAGGAGCTAATGAACAGGTCAGGCTTAAGGAGTCTCAACCATATTGTTGCTCAGTTATCTGGACTACCGGCATGGAAAATGTCTAGGCTACATCGACATTCTTGGGACGCCGCCATGGATGCCAGAACCAGGTTGGCCAAATCCATCGCTTGACAGTCTCTCTGCCACACAACGATAAACGTGGCCCTGTGGAACGCCTTTACAAAATGAACGCATGTGGTGATCTGCGCGGATTGTCCACAACAAAAAATATCTGAGGCACCATTCCTCTTATAAAGTATTTGAGTGTATTATAGTTTAAAAAATATTTTATTACATATGTTTATAATTATTTTATATTGAATGTTTTAGGACAGCTAATTCTAGCTGATTAGTTATTTCTCATGAAAGTACTAAAAAGAAAGAAAAAAAAAGTTACACTCTACTCCATCCAATATTCACTCTACTCAATAAATCAACAACTATAAGTCATATGCTCAATTAATTTTTGGTGATGTGTTGAAAGGAAATATCTTATTTCATTCATGTTTGTTATAAATTATCAATTTAATAAGGGAGCACGATAGCCGTGTGTGTTAAGGCCATAGAGATATAAAGATATACACAGCTGATTCCCTTCAATCGCAGAGAAACAACGTTCAGCTGAATTCTGAGTGTTCAAAATAAACAAAGTAATCGTAAGCTGACATAGAGATAGATTATATCTCTATGATAAGCTTACGATGACGTAGTACATAGTACTTTGTTTATATTGGACATACAGATACATCTTAAAGGAATAAGCTCTCTATATCTCTATATTTTATTTCTATGGTGATGCGTGTTCAACTCTCAATGTTGGGGGCGCATGTTCGAATCCCGATGGGGGTGGTCATTTTGGTCCACCTCAATGATAAGATCCTAGGTTCGATAGACTAACTTTAGTGCTATAATGTTATTTATATCCTGTCGGATGCAATTCTATCGAACCAATAGGCAAAAAACGAATTAATAAATTTTTATATAAAAATAAGGATAACAACTTACCTATGTATTGTGATAACACGTCTTTTGTGTTGTCCAGGAAAGTAAATAATATCTTAGGAGTACAGGCGCTTTCTCATCTATTTATTCGAGTAAATAGACTTCCGAGAGACATGGGCTTCGTCTACTGAACCTAGGACACTCTTCAACCTTCTGGATTCCTGTTTTTCGAGGATCGAAAACGTTGGAACTACAGATAAGATAAATTCTTTCATCTTCTTTTTCTCCTTCATGAGAATATTTCATCAGAAAATAGAGACGGAACAATTATATAATCAACAGCACTCAACCTCTGCCTAAATTTATATGTCTATATTTGTGCATGTTCATACTTATTGCATATTCATGTGTGATTGAGGTGTGGGAAAAATATCATAAATAGATATTTAATAAAACAATGGAAAGCCACCAGCTCCATTCCAATTGGGATCCCGGTACTTTGGAAGATCCAAAGAAGAACTCCAGTATGCAATGGGAGGATGATGTATACGACAATGGGTAAAAGAGTAAAAGGCTCAAGAAAATCCTCCAAAAGAGGAAAAATAAAACGTTAAATTCAACCAAAGAGAAGCAGAATTTGAAAGATGCTCCTCATGACAAAAAAATAAGGAGGAGAGGGGTACACTGAGGAAATCCACCTTCTAAAAGAATTCAAGGCCCTCAAAAGCCTAAACAAAAACATAAAAGAAAGTTCCTCTATACCGAAATTGCTAAAGAGGCAAATGAAATTGTCATTGTTCGAAAGAACGGTGACCACATTTCCATTGTTGAATGGAACAAAGTAATAAAAATTCTGGACACAGACTACGTTCACTGTCTGTCGATTCAAAATGAATTATACCCAACTATGAAGGACGTAAATATACTAATAGAAGGGCATTAATTTATGTAAACGACGAAGCTTCGGGTCAATATGTACGAAGAATAATCAAAACTCATATCCCTTTGCTGTCCACTTCTTGGTTAGAGGCAGAGAGGATGAGGAAGAAAAAAAGGAGAAAAAGAGATTTACTGGATTCATTCGTGGTGTTACTGGTAACATTGGGGATGAAGTCCTGAGTAAAATTATTGCACATCAGTGCACCATTCTTGGAATTAAAGGAGTGGTTGAAATTGTAAGATCAGAACTTACAAAATGGGAAAGGTTCTCCACATTTGCCTAGACAATTAATCTTTTGAAGGCCTTTAAACTGTGGATTTTACCCTCAAAATTGCCTCAGCAGGTAAAGTGCGTTTCCAAGACCCTCGAAACGCACCCATTGTGGAGCAAAGTGAAGAGACTGAGGATGAGGAAGCAATACTAACGGACAAACATCAAGGAACAAAGGGAGACAGTGACAAAGAAGGGCAACACGGAACAGAGGAAGGTCCAAAAGAACCATGTCAAAACATTAACAAGACTTCTGATGCAGGCGGAAATATTGCCACTAACGACCATCTAGCCACCAAAGAGAGCACATATACCGTCTCGAATAAGGGCGCTGAAGTAGAAGGAGATACCGTAAATACTGACACAAACACTGGTGGAGTATCGAATGAGGACACTTGGAAAGAAGATAATACTGACAGCAACACTACAACGGCCACACCGTACTGCGATGTAAACAACGACTGCAAAAGTTTGGAATCATCCCAATAAGGTAAATTAAAAATAAATTCTAAACAAAAACGAGTTCCAAAAAAAGCAGTCAAAGATCAATCAATTCTTTGATGAAGCAGCCGAAACCCTTCTTGGCCAGTCACAACCTTCGAAGGTAATAAAAACAGCTAATGATAAGTTTCTCATATATTAATATGCAGCACTGCAAAGCAGCAAACTCAGAGCTAAAGTTAAGAACTTCTGCTATTGCATTAATAACTGAACCATATCTCTGTAATGACTCAACAAAAAGTCTTGCATTAAGTGGGTATACTATCCATAGTAAACACGGATCTAAATATGAAGCACACTCGTCTAATGTTGAAAACTCCTCAACAAAACACGATCAAATTTCGACGAGAGAATATGAACTGCTTGTTCAAGCATTCACTGGCCATGGACCTTTTCTCTCGCACTTGAGTAAATGGAAGAACATCAGTCCAATTTGCGATCTCTGCACGGAAGAACCGCAGACTGCAGATCACCTCATAAACAGATGTCCTGCTCTGTCCTATGAGAGGCATGAAGCTTCTCAAGAGGAGGACGAAAACATTAGAATAATTAAATTTATGCAATGTAAAATAATGGAAAATATTATTGTAATTTTTTTAATACTTAAGTAGGAATAAGTATATGTACATAGGTATTGTTATCATTATATTGTAACACAGATACCCCGTAGTGTGGTTGTGTTCTCTACTTTAGTGTTATATGTGCGTTTTCGTGTGTATGTCTATCGTGGATGATAGTAATAAATATAAACAAACAAACAAATATAAAAAATACAAATTTTAGGATCAAATCCAATCATTAGATATATGAAACCATGTTTTGTCTAATAAAATGAAAATACATTATTTGATCTGTTAACATTATATACAAAATTAAACAGCAACTAACAGGATTATGTTTTTTGATTGTACCATATTGACACAAACAAATTACCTGTTAAACAACTTAGTGAAGGAATAACTTGACATATAAATACAATATTTTATTTGAAAAATAGTGTATTATGGCCAAAAAACGTATATCCAATTAACTTAGAACGTACTTATATAAATTGTTTATAATTAAAAGTAACTTTCCCCCTTGTTCTCCGAAATTTGTTGAATGCTTTTCTTCATAGCACTCATTAAGGGCCAAATCAAAGGTTTTTGAGACCTTCCAAATGGGAGGAAGCTAGGAATAATTGTCGATGAAGAAGCTAATCAAATGAAAAATTGGCCAGGAATGTTGGCATCACCTTGCGCGCTCTTTTGTTTTTAACCAATCATATTACGTTGTTCATAGTTAATGTACGTTTTATAATATTAAATAGAGTAAGCGTAGTCCTCCCTTTTTAGATGTATGTTTTGAATCTAGATCCCCCCTTCTTTCTCTTTCTGTCTCTCTTCAAAGCATAATTCTAGTCATTGTTTTGTTGGAGCATGTGATTGTGAAGCTTCATGTCGATGCGCAGGGATACTACATAAATATTTTTTAATGATTCCACGACAAACTACGGCTTTCGCCTTTCGTGCAAGAATTCTGGATAACGACACACATGCATTCTTGTTCGTTCCCGATTACAGGCTGTATATTTCCATATGCGGCCATGACGATGATAAAATTCAATTGAAATGATCTCTCATATTTTGGCTGTCTGCTAAAAAACAAATGTGCGGATCGGATTACGTTTTCCTAGTTGCAGGGTGTCCTGGAAAACCGTCGGATTAGATCTTACCACACTGTATATGTATCACTTATGTTGTAACCTCGTCAGGGATATAAGGATGCAGTTATGCTAAAGAGATCAATTATTATTATTGAGGAATCCATTATATGCATTGTACCATGCCGAAAAAGGAATGTTTATGCATATCAATGGCCTATCTTCAGAACAAAAAAGGATACAACTTTGCAAACAACGCGACATTGATCTATCATAAAGAATTAGAATACATTCCTCAATCATTTTATTTTAAAAGACAACAGTGAGAGAAGCCGAAGGATATCTAATGTCTACTACATCTTTTTACCGCTCTGCACGCTCAGTAGTCGAAGGTTCATGGTAGGTTAGACTTGTTCAAATTTATCACTTTCCTTAAAAACATTCAAATAGATGATTTTCTGGCTCTTCAAAGCTTAAATAATCGTCAGGAAAAATACTTTTAATTTGGGCCGCCGGAATGCCTGCCGCACGGGCCATTTAGGGTGGCGCCGATGAAAATTAAGTTATATGATGATATAGTTGTTCAAATGAAATTTAAAGAAAAATTTATAATATAAACGGGCATGACAAACAAAACATATTTATATAAAAGATGAACTTGTTTTTTAAAATTTCAAGTTTATTTTGTAACCGACTACATACTTAGAAACGTATGTTTTAAGAGAGCTATGCATGCACGCCTTATTACATATATTTCAACATTGGAAAGGAAGGGAAAATTATTTTTAAAACTAAAATTTTACCTTTTTTTCTAAAATAATTATTAATTTTATAAAAATACGCTAAATTATATATGATACCAACCGATATGCGCAGTCTAAATTACTTACTTTTTAGACATATAAACAAAGGAAGGGTTCGGCAAAATTAATTGAGGAAAAACTTGGGAAAAAGATGTTTTACTTTGCTTGTCGCCACCACATTTCCAAAACTATAATTGGAGGAATATGCGATACTCTTTTTAGCAAGATTAAAAGTCAAACAACGATATTTTTAGCTACGTGAAGGATAATTGGAATACTTTGGAAAAAAGCAACACCTAAACTTTAGGCGAAGTGGAGCAAGAATGGAAGGAAATAAAGGCAAATACAACTGCAATTGAAAAAATCCTAGATAAGACCAGTCCTAGAGCTGATTATAGAGAAGTGGCCGAGTTGTATCTTATACTCTATGGGACAAAATCTCCTCGAGACATCCATTGGACCAAACTAGGCACTGTTCAACAAGCACAAGGATGGCGAGGAATATTTATTCTATGAAAATGTAGATGTTCTCTGAAAAATGCAGTATTCCGACTACAATACTTCCAAGCTAAAGTGATTAAACAAAGTATTGACCTTGTTCTACACTAGATTCTTGATAACCTCAACTTCAACAACAGATGCTTCAATAAACGATCTTCATCTTTTCAAAAACATGCTTCAATATTTTCGTCAAAACAGTGAAGTAGCAACTTATGTTCTCAATAAGCTAAAGAACCACCGTTGGTACCCCACCCAGAAAACAGTGGTAATGGTATTGTTGAGCTCACACGAAAGTATGACCAAGACCGCGAAAGAAAAGGTCGCAGTAAAGTATCATAAACATCGAATCGTGAGAGGTTCAGAAAAGGAAAACCAGTGATTACTTAGACAACAACCTTCTTTGACCTTATCGGACCTGAATCGCACTTTTTATTTGATGCTTTTTGAGTAAATTGTGATCGGCTAACAATTCCTGCCGAGACTTGGGAACATTAATCCCCTTACATAAAAGCGTTGAAATTTAAAATCAGTAAAAGTGACATATGATGTAGCTGAAAGAGGACTAAAAATGATTAGTGACTTCGCTGCAAAGATAACAACGGATGGAGAGAAGAGACATCATTTATTACAAGTTGTCAAATACAACAGGCGAAAATTCAACAATCTTAGGAAATCTACAATGAACAATCACCAAGGTATATATGTACATATGTATAAAAATTAGACCATCTAATAAATAAATTAGTCTTCATTGAAATATTTTTACATTGCATTTGTATGTGTACATTTTGAACTTTTGTATAAATTGTGAATAAAATTTGCCGATCTATTAGTCTTATTTTGTTTCTAAAATAAAAAAGGAAAATACATCCAAGAATTTCAATGACAGAAACCGAAAATATTTACATATAAACATTCCACAAAATATGCATCCCTTCTATTGAATCAGTTACTTTGGTTTTCCTTTTTTTTTTTTTTTTTTTTTTTTGCGATATTGGTTCGATTGAATTGCATCCGATAGGATATGAATAAGATTATAAGCGTTAAAATTATGAATCGAACCTAGGATTCTATCAATGAGGTAGACCAAAAATGACCATCCTCTCGGGATTCGAACCTGCCCCCCAACATTGAGAGTTGAACACGCCTTAGCACGCACCGGCTATCGAGCTCCTTAGATTTTGATACATATAGGTTTTCCTTTTTATATGTTTAAAAAGTAATTATTTAGACTGCGCATATTGGCGGGTACCATATATTATAGAATATTTTTATATAATTAATATTATTTAAGAAAAAGGTAAATTTGATTTAGAAATAATTTTTCCTTCCTTTCCAATGTAAAAATATATGTAATACAATGTACATGCATTGATCTCTTAAAACATACATATATACATACATATGTAGTCGGTTACTAAATAAACTTGAAATTTTGAAAAAGAAATTGCTTTTTGTAAAAAAATGTTTTTGTTTGTCATACCCGTTTTGTATAATAATTTTTTCTTTAAATCTCATTTAGATTACTAAATCACCATAACACTCAATTTTATTGGCGCCGCCCTAAATGACCCATGCGGTAGGAATTCCGGCGGCCCAAATTTAAAAATATTTTTCCTATCGATTATTTAAGCCTTGGAGAACCAGAAAATCATCTATTTGAATGTTTGAAAGAAAAGTGTTAAATTTGAACAAGTCTAATGGTAGGTGAATCTGTTTTTAACATTACAATAAGGTAGATCCTATTAATTAATAGTGAAGAATGGCATGCCATTGAGCAAGGAAAGAATGGATGGTTTTTTTTTGTACCTTCGTACAACATTTATTACCTCCGCCGAAGGAGGTATTGTTTTCACTGGCGTTTGTGGTTTGTTAGTTTGTTGGTTGTCAGCAGGATAACTCAAAAAGTACGAAACGGATTCGGATGAAACTTTGTGAGTGTTGGAAATGCCAAAAGGAACAAGGACTAAATTTTGGCATCTCTAAGTGCTTTTTTAATATGCAAAATGAGCAAAATACTAATGAAATGGGGTCTATATTCAGGGAGTAGGAAAGAACAAACGCTAAAAAAATATTCATTGACGTATTATTGTTCATATATCAGCTCAGGACTATGTTAACCCAGTGACGTAGCTTAAACTTCTTCCTCTTCCCGTCTCTGAGTGCTTTTTTAAGGGCGTGTGAAAGGAGAATGTTTTGAATGAGAATGTTGTGGGGATCGGCGGAGGTACACACTCTCTGAGTGTATATATGCCTCTAGTTTTCACTGGCGTTGGTTTTTTGGTTTGGTTTTGTCAGCAGGATAACTCAAAAAAGTACCGAACGGATTCGGATGAAACTTTGTGGAGTTGTTAGAAGTGCCAAAAGGAACCAAGTGATTAAATTTTGGCATCTCTGAGTGCAGATTAAGATGCAAAATGAGCTAATATTAATAATGCACAGCTGAACATACAAGCTGAACAAGAGGAGGGAGAACAAAAGTCTGCAGAAAGGAATTATTAATATCCCTTGAACTGGAGTAGATAAAAGAAGAAAAAAATTGCGAATAACCAGTGACGCAATGAATGAAATAAACATTAAAGTTTTTCTAATGAATCAATTTCGCCGAACGCCACTGGTATTAATTGTATGGATTATTTTCTTATTTTATCTACTATTCTATTACAGTGATGTAGATCATATTTCAATTTGCCTGAAAGCACCATTTTAACTACATGATGACGTCATCAAGGTGATTGAACTTTTTTCTCAGTCGAGTATCCAATTATTATAGTGGTCGGTTGCGTCAACAAACTCCTAATTAAAAAAAATAATTGAGTCTCTTTTTAGTTTTAAGATTACACAGGCCAACAAATTTTGGTCAATCTCCCTTGATTGAACGAAATGTACATAGATAACTAAAATGAGACCTCTTGAATCCAAATCTGGCCTTACTTTTTCTGTGGCACATCCAGATTTTTTGATTTTTGAGTTTTTTTGAAACGGTCACTTTATGATGAGTACAATTTTTAAATACGATTCTTCGTTAGTTTATTAAGTTTAAAAGAAATTAATAAAATAATATTTGTTCGTGATGAATTAACAAATAAAAAATGGCCATTCAAATTATTTTCCTTCCATTCAAAGTCCTGGTATGATCTCAAAACTGGTGAAAAAGTAGTCAAAATGGTTAATTTCAAAGTGATGCCTATAACTTCTTGGATTTTTATGAAATTCTGCAAAAGAGACCATATTCCTATAGTCGAAACCCTTGCAAATCATGTTAAATTAATGTATTATTAGTTTAATCATTTTAACGACATATATTAGCAAATGAATAAAATTAATAAGCGCTTTTAATTTAAAAAAATTGCTAGGTTTGGTGACCATTTACAATGGTTGCGGGATTTGAAATAAGAAAACTAAGACATATTAAACATAGATAAACTTAAGTATATTATTGTACTATCTGATTACATTGAAATTTTAAACTGGTTCAAATTTTCTTTTTGCACTTTTTCGTTTGTATACTTGTCAGAATCCCTTTGAATCGTCCAAAAGGTAAGCCATAGTATTTACCTTTGGTCCAGTTACGTAACTTTTCCCCACAATTATGGCAAACAGTGTGAAGGGCCCATTGTTTGTCTTGATCCCCAAGGGTAAGTCCATAATATGCTTTATAAGCATATTCAATAAATTCGGTTATGTCTCGATGATCACGAACGAATGTATAGTATCAAGATATAAACAAAGGCTGTTTGGATCATTTTTGACTTTGACGGAGACATGATTTTCGAGACAAAATCTTTAGCTGGGTCTCTAGTTATATACTCTTTGGTATATATGCCTCTAGTTTTTGAATGTTTACCAAACATCAAAGAAAAATAAATCATTACAGTACAAACATAAAATTTTACACAACTAATATTAAACAAAACAAAATCAAAATCATCAACAATTCTATTTACATATTTTAAACATTTTTCGATGGGGGGATTTTGTGACGTAATTTATAAAGAAAATCTGTATTTTAGTTACAATAAAATTTATTTCCGTTCTATGAGGGCCATTGTAAATAAAACAAATTCCTATCGTAGTTAAAACATGGCCAAACTTCATATAAATTTTTTGAACAACCATATCCAATATTTTTTAATGTGGTACACTTAAAGAGAAAGTGCTTGCTCGCTTCATTTTACCTCCGCCGAAGGAAATTTTTCACTGGCGTTGTTTTGTTTATTTGTTGGTTTGTTTGTCAGCGGATAAACTCAAAAGTAAACGGATTCGGATGAAACATGAGTTGTTAGAAGTGCCAAAAGAAACAATATTAATTTGGCATCTCTGAGTGCAGAATAAATGCAAAAATCTAAATAAATAATGCATAGGCATCAAGCTGAACAAGAGGAGGGAAGAACAAACTTTTTCAGAAAGGAATTATTAATATCCCTTGAACTTTGTAATAAAAGGAAAAAAATTTGAATAACCATGACGCAATGGTAATGAAATAAACAAATATTTTCTAATGAATTTTCGCCGAAACTGGTATTATACTATGGAAGATTTCGTATTTTATCTACTATTCTATTACATAATGTGACATATTTCAATTTGCCTGAAAAATCATTTTAACTACATTGATGACGTCATCAAGGTATTGAACTTTTTTTTCTCAGTCGAGTATCAATTATTATAGTGGTCTTTGCGTACAAACTCTTATTAAAAAATATTGAGTCTCTTTTTAGTTTAAGATTATTAGTCCTTAAATCGCCTTTCCGAGACATCAATAAATTCAACGTTATTCTACGCCAATATATGTAGTTTCACACTCTATGTTATATATAATTCAAAACGTGATTTGAAATTAATATCCCAACATATTTAACGATATTAGGGATATTAGTTGAAGGAAATGCCGACGCTTCATTTGAATACAATGGTTTGAAGGGGTCAATTGCAATATAAGTCTCATTTTCTATATATTTTATTACCTAATTAAAGGATTCTTGAATGTTGGAGAAATGTCAGACCCTTTGTTCAGGCGGAAAAAAGGCTATAGATCCTTGGCCAACTCGTATAATAATGTTCAAAACAAAAACTTGACTATTTTCTACATATTATGTTTTGGACTAATGATGCATTTATTCAACTAATTTTGATCATTTCCATGTTTTTCCCATGGCTAAGCCAAAAAATAGAACATATCTGGGTAAAACTGGGATTCAGCCTTGGTTCCAGTCGTAGTTAACATTTATTGAACATAAGATTAGCTACATATATTTCATTCGAAAGGGTTTTTATGAATTCTTATATAGAAACTAAATATATTCTACAGTTATCTTCTTGCAAACTCTACATATAAAACTAATATATCAAGAATTAAAATAGTTATTAAAATTACATATTCCTGATAATTATATAGAGTCAAAACTGTGTGAACGGCCACTCACCCATAGCGGTCACACGAATGTTCCCCAAGGAATAAAAATAGTATTAAAACCTTATTGTTTATATCAGCCACCACTCTTTAACGGTAACATTGCTCGTTTCTTTTGATTGTCCATTTAGACAGGTTTGACTGTAATTGTACAACATAAGAAAAAAGAAGTGTACAAAAAGGCTTATATTTTGATTAAATTTTTACTCTCGGAAAGCTCTTCATGCATGGTTTAGTAAAAGTCTATTGTTCCTAAAAATTATAAGACCGTTTTTCTCAATTACTGAGTTTCCTGACAGCTCAACTCATTCTTTGCATATCAAACATATCTAACTGGCAAAGTTGATAGCTTTAAAAAAGTATGTGATAAATTATTCAAAAAGTAGTGTATATGAAATTCTATCCCCCTTGGAAAGCAAATGAGCAAAGTGTATGAATATAAAGACATATAATTGAGTTTGAGGTTATGAGATTATTCCAGGCTTGTGAACGGAACGCAAAATTGAACGGCGTTCAGCTGAACGCACGTTCAATGAACGGAACGCTGAACGGAACGCAACTTTTTTTGAACGCTGAACGTTGAACGCAAAAAAAAAGAGTTTTGCGTTCAGCGTTCAATTTTTCCCAACTTATCTTTGACTTTTTTTGGAAATTCTTTTCTAAAAAAAAAAGTCATCACTACGCAGTACTTTTCTAAAAAAAAAAGTCATCACTACGCAGTACTTTTTTTGGAAATTCTTTTCTAAAAAAAAAGTCATCACTACGCAGTACTTTTTTGGAAATTCTTTTCTAAAAAAAACGTCATCACTACGCAGTACTTTTTGGGAAATTCTTTTCTAAAAAAAAACGTCATCACTACGCAGTACTTTTTTGGAAATTCGTTTTTAAATATTTGAACGCTGAACGCTAACGGAACGCTGAACGCAAAAACATTGAACGGAACGCTAATTTTTTTTGAACGCTGAACGGAACGCTGAACGCAAAAAAAGCTGAACGCTCACAAGCCTGGATTATTCACATGTCATAAATTGTGACGTTTGCCCTTTTTTTACTAACATATTTAAAAATGATGACGGTGTGGGCTTCTTCTTTCTAAAGAATGCTAATATTTTTATCGGTTACATTATTTTTTCCATAGCATTTGAAATAAACAAAGATCAGATAATTGTTGAAACTACATGCAAACATTAGCAATGGTTATGCATTGAACATATACAATGCTCATAATGTATAATAAAAGGGGGTTAACATTTATTTTGCTAAGACGTGCTGTTCTTTTAATCTGCAAATAATTGAGGCATTGTCCTTGCATTTTCAAGTACAAAGTTGCAAAGAACAGTAAGACAATTATTGGTATAGATATTATCATAAAAACTAAGTAAAATGGAGTTTCTATTATATATATATATATATATATATATATATATATATATATATATATATATATATATATATATATATATATATACAAGTTATTTTAAAATAACAAACGAAGATCAAATGAAGAAAAGAGAGTAATTTCTTGAGTCATAGTAATATTTGATTTTAGCTAAAAGCAAAGTGCGTCATGGCCTATGTAATATTTGATGTCAAGGTACTAAGGAATTTCTTCTCTGTCATTAATGACTTTTCTCATTTTAATCCTTGACATAATGTATGCCAAGACATTAGCATGTAGAATCAAATGCATATCAGTTCTCAAACAAAATTTTTATCTTTTTACGTCTTTAAGAAATAACTTAAATCTTATGGGGTCTAACTTCGGACATTTTATTCATTTACTTTTCTTTCAATGCTTGTTTCTTTCTATACTATATGGTCTCATTGTCAGATGACTTACTGAGACTACAAAATCTTTTTGATTTACTTTTTTTTAATTTTTTATATTAAAGGTCTTTATTATAACTGTGTTATAAAATATAATAAAAAATAAAAGAAATAAGAAAAAAAGGAAGAATGCCCAGTTCTCTCACGAATGGGCGCATTGCCCTTATTCCTAAGAAAGGTGACGGCTCAAACTTCAGCCACTGGCGTCCAATCACAGTTTTGAATGTGTCTTATAGAATTCTTTCCGGAGTCCTCGCTCAAAAAATGGAGGCATTTCTTAATGAAAAAATTGGTCCACACCAAAAAGGTTTTTTAAGAGGTCGTAAAATTCACGATATATCACGTAATATCCAAGCCTCAATCGACTCTATTAATGAAAACAAAAAATTTGGGGCAATCATCGCGATTGATTTCTGCAAAGCTTTCGATTCCGTTTCTCACCATCAAATTCTCAAGGCTGTCAAGAAACTTCTTCCGAAGGAATACTTCAATCCGATTCGAGCTCTACTTTTCAACGGAACATCTACAATTTCCATTGATGGATGTGAGAGCAGTCCGATCATCTTAAAAAAAAGCTGTAGACAAGGTTGTCCTTCAGCTCCTCTAATGTTTGTTGCCGCCATTGAAGAATTTATCACAAACTTATTAAAAAAGTTCGGTGGTTTCGGAATCAATATTGCAGGCCAAAGTCACCTTGTAGATTTATATGCAGATGATATCACTATCACATTACAGGCCAATTCAGAACGGCAAATCGCCAGAAGGGTAGAAATAATTTTAGACTACTTTTCCAAGTTTAAGAAAAGATCAGGCCTGACGGTGAATATAGAAAAAACAGCAATACTTCCGCTGGGGCTTTGGAACCCTACAGAGGGGCTAATTCTTCGCTCATGTCAAATTAAAGAGAAGGTCGAGATCCTAGGAATTGTCTGGTGCAGGAATGGAGTTGATGAAAAGAATTGGTCTAACATCAATTCTAATGTCTCCCATTTAGTAACCAATTGGAGAGCCTTCAATCTCCAGAAGAGAATCGACCTCTATAATACCAGAGTAATACCTGCAATCATATATAGAGCTTCATCTTCTCCTTTTCTTGCGGAAAAAATTGTCCAAGAGGAAGAAAAGTGGCTTCGATCTCTCTTTCACCGAAGATATCTTCCAGCGGTAAAGAGGAATAAAAGGCAAATCGGCGGAGGCCTTGTGCAACTGGTTAAAATTATTCCAAAAATATATATAAAAGTATTAGTGGACATCACGAAAAAGCCCCTAATAGAATGGAGAAGAACGGTGGCCTGCAGCGAGATATTTAAGTGGCTTTTCATGGGCTCGGATCTGACAAATCGAATTACTTCAAAACTATCTCCAGTTTGGGGTTCCGCCCAAAGAATAATTTGGCACTATATCCCAAAATTCAAAGACGATTCAACACTGGACGTAATAAGAAGAAACGCTGATAAAAAATATTTCTTTAGTGGTCTTGGCAATCCGCATGACCTTGAGGAATCTGCAATTAAGAATGGTATCTTCACGCGTCATGACATCAAACCCGGGAGCCAATTTGATGTTGGTCGGTTCAAATTCCCACTATTGAGGTCTTCAAAGGAACATACACTGCTTACTCCATGGCATCTAAAAATGAATGTTCAGTCAGATTCAGACATGGCTGACAGAACCTGTCAAAAGTTTTTAGACCTCCTCGATCTCCCTGAAAGATGGAGGAAAAATATCCTGAGGTCATTGGCAAAAATTGCTGATGGAAAGAAGTTTACGGCCCAACTTCAGGTCTCAGCGGATCTGATTAGATTTTACAGGCCCTGCAAGGATTGCGGAACCCTATATAATAGCATTTTACATGCTTTTGTGGATTGTAGAGCAGTAAGCATTTTAAAACGCTTTGTGGAGCTGAACCTCAGAGGATTAGAAGGAAAATCAACCGACAAGTACTGTAAAGCTGTTGTACTCTTTGGCTTAAATAGTGGTGGCCGTTCTTCGACTACAAAGGCGATAAACTTTGGAATCCTCAACGCAAAGGCCCTCATCGCGAAGAGAATTACAACTAATGAACCTCTTCATCCCTGGGAATTGAAGGCAATTCTTTTATCGGCTGCAGCAAGGTACGCTGCCTTGGACCTCAAGATACCTACCCTTTTCGACAATTCGTGGACCAGGGCGTCGGAAGAAATTAAATACTTCCCATCGGTAGCACTAAGTCATCGAAAATTTATTAGAATAATTTTAAAACGATTTAAAGATTTTAATTAGTTGCCATCTTTGTTAAATAACTTTACTGTGATATAATGCATTATATTTTTTATCAGTAATTTTATTTGATGTCATTTGTATCATAATCAGTAATTTTTAATTAGAACGTTCTCTGTTGAGGTAAAAATTTTAAACTATAATGTTTATTTGTGTATTTTTCTACGTATTTACCTCAATTTTAAAAACATATTATATCTTTTTTGTGTATGTTTTTAGAGAACTGTGGAAAAAAAAAAAAATATATATATATAGGTAAAATTGTGTACATGTTACATAAATAAAAATTATAGTTTAAAATTAGATTACCTATAAAAGACCAAACCTCTATTCATAAAAACGTGTACTAACATAACTTAAAAACACACACCAAATAAATAATAAACTATAATGAACACAACATATAAATAAATACAAAGGAGTACAAACAAAACTTCAAGAACACAAAATAAATCGAGGATCGAAGCCGAGAGGCCTAAACCCCTTTTTTCTATTTTCCTTTCGTTGTTGCCTCCTCGTCTGTGTGTTGATACCTTGAGGCGGTGGGTTGAGGAGTTTTTGATGTGGCCTTCCTGGAGGAGTAGTCATAATTGTCGCCTTGTGCCCTTGTGAACTTTTCTCCCTTGTTCCGCCGCTCTCGCTTGAGGTGCTTACGGAAGGCGATACGCTCCCGTTTGGGTATCCAGCGCTCAGGATCGGGCTCCACGTTGGGATCTAGTTCATGGGAAGCTTCTTCTTCTTTTTCTTCTCGACAAGGTCACCGCTCTCCTTTTTGGACATGTCAGGGGAAGGAAGGCCACCGACTCAAGGAACCTTCTTGCTTCCCCCAAAGAAGGCTGAAGACTCCAAAGCATAATCATTTACAATCAAAATTGCTGTTAAAATTTAGATTTATGCGAGCGAAAATATAGCGACGTAAACCTTTTTAAATAACTAAAATAACGTGAAGAAAATGAGCATTTGAAATTAATCAAGTCAGCTGCATAATTCCATGTAGAACCTGAAGCCGCAGGGATTTTTAAATCGAGCGCAAAATACCTAGCAGAAGCTGAAATGAAAATTGATCTCAATTCCGCTCTGTTTAATTGCTCTCCTTTTGTCAATTTGGATCCAATCAAAGCCTTGGCACTAAGAAGAGAAAAATGGATTGCCTCAAGCTGGCGATCTTTACACCTCTGTATCTTCGGGAAACCCTTACAAAATAATGCCCTTTGCCACTTTTGTAGACTCAAAATTTAGTTTCAAGAATTCCGTCAAATATAAACATACGGACACTCAACAAATGTATGAACAATGGAATTAAAGATTTTACCACAGTCCTTGCAGGGATAATTAAAAAAGATGCCCCCCGTAGAAATTTTTGAACGACTTGTCGTGTTGACACTCAAAATGAAAATATCCAATACCAATGAATAATAGTTCTGGATTAATAATAAATCTAGATTAATGTTACTACCTAGTTAGATTTTAGCCTTTATGTTCCTACGCTATCAAAGAAATATATTTTTAGTAACAATAAATATTTTTATAAATATATTTCGGTAACAGTCTGAAACAAAATAGATATGTATTTTACTGTATAGCTTTTTAAAATTTACCTATATGGTTCGCCAGAATTACATCCGACTGGATAAAAATAAGCATCTGAATCTGAAACAAATTGAATAGATTTTATATTTTACTGTATAGTTTTTATGTATAAACTGATATAAGTAAAATAACTATAAATAATAACTATAAATTTTCTTTCAAATACGGGCATTATAAATAATGCATTAAATTTGACTCAAAAGTCATTATATACCAAAACGCTTTATTTAAATAAAAATTGGCTGGAGGAAAAAACTTATCATTAAATAATTTGTTTTATAAATATATTATTAAAACAGTAAAAACAATTTAAATTGTAAAGAATTTACAAGTTCCGTATTTCCCTTACTTTTTTATTAAAGCAATTCGACTTATAGCTGTGAGAAAATAACATAGATCAACTGTTTGATATGAAAAGGTTGCACTAAAAATAATGTTATATATATATATATTTAAATGTTGACCCAGTATTCATCTATCCAAACTTATGAATTATTAAGAGTACTTTGGTTAAGCTTAAAGGTATTAAAATTATTTTAAAATACTGGTATGACACTAAAGAGAGATTGTCTAAAAAAATAAAACATTTACTGAATATTGGCCCTGATCGGTTAACAAAATAAGAAAATGACTAAATATTAATATCCACTAGGAAGATGATTTCTCAAGTTTTTTAAAAGTATAAACACAAGTTGCCCAAGTCCATTTATATTACGACACATTGATTAATTGTTATCTTATAAGGAGTGTGTCTAATCCTAAGTAACAAGATATAATAATCATCACACAACTATTGCTTTACTTGAAGAAAATGAAGGCCCTCAAGTGTTAAATGCAATGACAAATCGGCAGATGTCACTTTCTTCTAGTTTAAGATAGGAACATATTTGGCATAAAGTTAATCTTTTCACAACATTACAGACGGTCTATAAAACCGGTTTGATAAAGTCGTATATATATCTTGAAGCATATTCGTAGTTAAATTATTTAAATCATTATATAGAAATATTCAGAAGAGCGAGATTCTCTTTCTATTGTTTGAAAGGAAAAAGTATATTACTTAATAAGGTATATATTGTTTTATAATACTCAACTTAAACGCCTGGATGATCTTCGGTGGTCCGGTGTGCAGGCTTCAAACCTGTAGCTGCTTTACGGCAGAGTGGTTCGATTCCACCTTCTAGGCGATCATTTATTATGATTTACTTAATGTTGAGAAACATTTTTTAACATTTCATTCTATATATTTATGTGTTTAGTTGAATAACATTAAGAGCAATATGGGAGATATTATATTGTTTATTGTGCCTTCAGGTAAACGTTCATGCGATTTTTTTGTTCTATCTTGGGGTGCCTCCAGTGCAATATAAAAGGGTGTGAATATAGGGGAACGGAATGTGATTCATTTTGTAAAATTTTCGACGCCAGTAAAAAAGTTTGTGGGCTATATTTTCCCCGTAGCTGCGAGACTTAACCCCTTGATGTGAGATTATCATAGTTGAAAAATCATCAGTACTACCTATGATTCTATTAAAGTCCAGTGGTTCATGCTCCTTTAATAAATCGAAGACTCCACTCATAGCAGACTCCCATGATAATACCATATTGGCCATGACACATCAATGTTCTTCACAATTCTAAATAGTTCATCGGGGCCCATAAAGATTCGTTGTTCGAACAGACACTTTGTTTTAACTGCAAATTTTCTTTTAATATTAACAGCCCAGAACTCTTCACTCGTCCTCAGTCTCCTCAGCCAAGAAAAGTTCAAGGACTTCCAAAATGATTCGAGATCAACGAGGCCCAACCCCCAATCGTGAACTCGAGTGTGAAGTCTGATGTCCGGTATGTATGGTCGCTTTGAGTTCCATAGAAAAGGTAGTAAAAGTAAGGTAGAGCCATTTTACAGGAGAAAGTAAGGGACATATCTGAGTACGTGAACTACTCGCGGAATAATCTTTTATCCATACGTTGATTATGTCCAAAAGATAAGATTTAGTTTTATTAGATCATAGAAGAATTAACACCCTCCAAGTAGAAAATAGAAAAATGGTTCCGATACAGAATGGGAATCTTCTCTGTTCACCAATAAATCAAGGGAGAACAGGATGAAAGGAATTGCAATTTCTGTTTGCGAAGAAACGGAGACATCATGCCATTTATTTTATAACTGTATAAAAATTAAGCATGTTATAAAATATGGTTCCCAAAGGATTATGACCACAAAGCTTTGTGACTACAGCTGTGACTACAGGTTTGTGACTATACAGGTTTGTGACTACACAGGTTTGTGACTATACAGTTTTGTGACTACACAGGTTTGACTGTACAGGTTATGACTACACAGACTGGGACCAAGTGTTAGGGTCGTACACAAATTCACACAAGCTATATGAGTTAATATGTCTCAATGAGTTTTTTGGCATTGGATTTGGGTTGGCGAGCTGAATATTCAATGTGAGTTGGTATTCCAGTTCCGCCATAGCCCCTGAGAGGGGCAAATAAGACGGACAAGAATTAAGATGGGGTAAAACTTGCTTTTGGGGTTATATTGGGTTGGATTTGGGTTGGCGAGATGAATTATTCATTGTGAGGTTGGTATTCCAGTTCCGCCATAGCCCCTCGGAGGGACAAATAAGACGGCAAGATTAAGAATGAATAAAAACTTGATTTTGGGGTTATATTGGGGTTGGATTGGGGTTGGCGAGATGAATTATTCATTGGGAGTTGGTATTCCAGTTCCGCCATTGCCCTTGGGAGGGCAAATAAGACGGCCAAGAATTAAGAGTAGGTAAAACTTGCTTTTGGGGTTATATTGGGGTTGGATTTGGGTATTTTTTTCTTCAATATACTCGATTTCAAACTATCAAATTTTGTTTGAGAGAGATCCATCAGGTCGGGTGAGAGTTGACCTCCAAAGAAAAGTATTTGCACGGCATTGAATATAATATAAATTTTAGGAGCAAATCAACCCTTTCTCCGAGTAACCTATAGGTGAAATCAAAAGTCAGATAAAATCAAATTAAGCCCAATATCGCCTCAAAAGCAACTTTCATCCATTATTAATTCTTGGCCGTGTTATTTGCCCCTCGAGGGGGCTATGTTGGAACTTGAATACCACTCACAACAAATAATTCATCTCGCAACCCAAATCCAACCCCAACATAACCCCAAAGGCAAGTTTTATCCACTCTTAATCATGGCCGTCACATTTGCCCTTCTGAGGGGCTATGGCGGAACCGGAATACCAACTCCCAATGAATAATTCATCTCGCCAACCCAAATTCCAAACCCAATATAACCCCAAAGCAAGTTTTACCCCGTCTGAATTCTTGGCCGTCACATTTGCCCCTCCCAGGGGCTTATGGCGGAACGGAATACCAACTCACAATGAATAATTCATCTCGCCAACCCAAATCCAACCCCAATAAACCCCAAAAGCAAGTTTACCCCGTCTTAATTCTTGGCCGTCTTATTTGCCCCTCCCAGGGGCTATGGCGGAACTGGAATACCAACTCACATTGAATAATTCATCTTGCCAACCAAATCCAATGCCAAAAAACTCATTGAGACATATTAACTATATTAGCATTGTGGTGATTTGTGTACGACCCCTAAATCTGGTCCCAAGTCTGTGTAGTCATAAAACCTGTACAGTCACAAACCTGATAGTCACAAACCTGTGTAGTCCAAAACTGTTTAGTCACAAAACCTGGGTTGTCACAAACCTGTACAGTCACAAACCTGTAGTCACAAAGCTT
>CP045893.1:19040915-19102459 GCA_013387185.1 Caligus rogercresseyi | reverse complement strand
ACGTCTCACACAGGCTGCCAACTGCATTCCTGGAAGAGTATTAATATAGCCAACCTATTAAAGAAAGGAAAAGAAAGAGAGGAAAGAAGAGGAAAGTGATTGACTTCACAAATCAACTATCGAACGTTATCCCTATTGTTACCTATGAATAAACTGATTATTCCCTTATTAAAATATTCCTATTATGAGATTTATTTAAATATACATAACTCAATCCTTTATTGATGTATAAGTTTAATGAAAATAAGAACAAAGCTCAAAGTAAAGGGGCTCGGAGAAATGAACAACAATAGGGATAACGTTCGATAGTTGATTTGTGACGTCAATCACTCTTTCTTCTTCTTTTTTCTTTCCTTTTCTTTAATAGGTTGGCTATATTATACTCTTCCAAGAATGCAGTTGGCAGCCTGTGTGAGACGTCATCACAACAACCTAATTTGTAAACATAGGTGATTTGAGAAAATATATATATGGATATTTTCTCAAATCACCTATGTTTATAAATTTAGGTTGTTGTGATGACGTCTCACACAGGCTGCCAACTGCATTCCTGGAAGAGTAATAATATAGCCAACCTATTAAAGAAAGAGAGAAAGAAGCTGAAAGAGTGATTGACGTCACAAATCACTATCGAACGTTATCCCTATTGTTGGTCATTTCTCCGAGCCCCTTTTAACTTTGAGACGTACTCTTTCCTCTTCTTTCTCTCTTTCTTTTCCTTTTCTTTAATAGGTTGGCTATATTAATACTCTTCCAGGAATGCAGTTGGCAGCCTGTGTGAGACGTCATCACAACAACCTAAATTTTTAAACATAGGTGATTTGAGAAAATATCCCCCAAAGTTTTTTCATAACATCTGAAAAATACGGGAGATCTCCAAGATCACTATTGCAATGTCGCCAAATTAAAAAGTTTCGTTTCTTAAGTCAAATAACAAACTTGCAACGCTTGATAACTTTGTAGTAAGAAAAAAAAAGATTGAATAAAGTATTTTTTTTTGTTTTTTTTGCTCAAAATATTTATCAAGTACATACATCCATAACAATAGACTATTTATGTACTTCTCAAGGGCTAAGATCTGATGGGTACGGTTACTTCGATCTCCTACCTGAGCTAGAAACAAAGAGAAACCACACTTCAACACGGCCATCGTGCTAACATTCCTCACAAAACCTCTCTATTAATTTACTTATTATAGAAGAAGAAGGAAAAAAGGTATTCGTCATCCAGAGTGCTCCTGCCTTGTTCTTATTATTGTTATTGTTTACATGGATTCATCATTGCTTGGGATCAAATTTATCGAATGGGAGTGGACGGGTGGCATGATTCCAGTCATTATATTTGCCCGTCTCGTCTCATCCTCCTCCTCAATGATCGGAGGAGGAGGCGAGACGCTTGGGAGCTCCTTCATCAATGTGGTCGCTCCTAGCACTGACTCGGCTCATGAATATGTTCAACACTCTGGATAACGAGTACCTTTTTTCCTTCTTCTTCTATAATAAGTAAATTAATAGAGAGGTTTTGTGAGGAATGTTAGCACGATGGCCGTGTTGAAGTGTGGTTTCTCTTTGTTTCTAGCTCAGGTAGGAGATCGAAGTAACCGTACCCGATCTGATTGTAAGTTCTACATATATAGATATCGGAAGTCATGATTCAATCTCAGCAAATAGTACACACAAAGTTCATGTGTGCATAATATCAGAATTTAATGGATAAGACCTTATCTGTAAAACAGACATTTAATACTGACAGAGATTAGGTTTTTAAATCAATCTATTTACAAAACGATATCAAACTCAGCATCACAATGGAGTAGAAAAACGTACTCGACAACGTTATGTGAAAGTTGAGTTCACATAACCACTACATAATGTTCCTGTTCCTGTGTCAAAGAGACAAAGAAATGTACGAAGAATATAAAGTATTGATACTGCAAGCGCATCCATTCAAGATGACCCAAATTTGTCTCTTACGGTGGGCATCTCTGTAACATTGTTGTAGAAATAAAGCGTTAAAGTAAAGTAGCGCATGTAAGGAAAAAGTAAGCAAAAATTTTTGGTTATTTTCTTTAACGTTAGATGTCGCTAGTCCATGAAATTACCTCACAATCCTATTTAAAACCGGTTTAAAGGATTAAGGCTGATTATTTGAAATATATCAAATCACTACAACATGTGCGAGATTCCAAATATAATAATAAAAAGCCTATTATTTTCAAAGAGCTATAGCATCAAAGCACCCCTTTACAGACTAAAGAAGAACTAAATTTTGGCCAATTATTTTTGGGAAAAAAAGGAAGAATTTTATGTTATGCATGCGCTACTTTACTTTAACGAAAGTATTTTATGAAAAGATCTACATCCCCATAAGATCATGTTGACACAATAACTGAAGCCGCTAGCCGCAATGGGGCACACTTGTGAGGTTCAATGGCTTGTGAACCAGCAAAATATTGAACTGGAAAATACCCAAACGCGATTCATGAGACGCCATTACATCCCAAAAAAATACTGTTTGGTGAGGATTGCGTGATGGCGATGTTATTGGTCGTATTTTTTTCGTCGACGATGACAATCGTCACGTTACTGTAAATGGAAATCGTTACCACGCCATGATAATCGAATTTTTGGCCGGAATTGGAAAATATGGACTTGGGCGATATGTGGTGTCAATAAGACGGTACCAGTCAGGGGCGTAGTGGCCAGTTGGAGTACCGGGACTATTCCTGGTGGGCCGCTGGCCTCAAGAAACATAAACGGCCGTTGACAGCCTCCCAATGGCATATTGGGCCTGTATAAGGCCGGCGAGCGCATATTCTCCCGGTGGATAAATTATTCCACTCCGTTCCTGGTACCAGTTCACAAACAGTAAACGTTACAGATTGATTGAAAAGTAAGTTTGGTAAGCATGTTATCTCCAGATATGGGTCATTCAATTGACCGCCTCGCTCGTGCTATTTAATACCTTTAGATTATTTTCTTTGAGATCACGTGAAAGCCCTGTTCTACAACAATAATCCATGGACGTTAGAATAACTGGAAATAAATATTCAGCGCAAAATCGTTGCAGTTTCAGCCAATTATTTCGTGAAAATAGTCGAAAATTGGCCTTAATTTTATAACACGTGCACGTGGTGGTAATTCAAACGACATCGAATTCCATTCATATTTTAATTTGAATGTATTTAAGGACAAATAAAGAAATTTAACATATCTACAAAAGTATTTCCGTTTTTATTTTGAAAAATGTGAGCGCGTTCAATGAAAAAAACCCTTTTTAGATAAAATGTATTAAGTTTTTATATATTATATTTACCAGGCTTGTGAACGGAACAGAAAATTGAACACCATTCCGCGGAACGATCGTTCAATGAACGGAATGCAAAATGGAAGGACAAAAATCCTCTTAGCGTTCCGTTCCATTATTTGTTATTTAAAAATAAATCATATAGTTTATCATTTCCTCATCATGTCCAATCAATCGATAGTTTGATTAAAGAAAAAAAAATAAGTAGAAAAAATATACCGTCAGTACTACTGAAATACCGATTATCAATTATAAAAACTTTGGAATCTTCCACTACCGCTTAATAATGAACTAGACAGCTGTTTTCAATAGTTTTATCAAGGAATCCAAAAATATCGACATCGGTAGAAAAAAATTACTGTCAGTAATAACGATATACCGACTGTCACCCAGTAATCTGAATTGTGACAGATATGCAAATAACTCTATAATTGTACAATTACATTTATCACAGGAGAATTTGTGTCCCTATCGCAATAAATAATCATGAATTCCTATTTTGCCTAGAATTTAAAAAAAATTATATATATTACTGTTATCCAAAATACCTTTCTACTTTGATTATATCGGTAAAATTCCTTTTTTTAACAAACAAAATTCTTTTTAAAATTTCCCCACATTTTGAAAATCTATAATTGTATAGGAACACTGAACGGAACGACGAAAAACCGGAAGGTTCACAAACTTGTATATGTATTCGTGATATATATTACTGTTGTTGCTATATATTTATAATCTTTGTTTCTTAATTTGGACTTTCAAAGAAAGTTATATATATATATGTTTGTTTGGGGGGGGGGGGGGCAGCATTAAATTTGCCCGAATTTTAACAAGAACTGTTAAATCGGTAAAAAAATAATCGAATGAAGAAAGCTATGTAGATTAATATTTTCTTTATAGTAATTACATACTAATCATTGCATTACATTTATTTTTTACACTTCAAAATGCGGTTGCTTTCATAATTTCATTTTTTTCTTCAACAGAAATGCCCGAATACCTCAACCAATTTGCCCGAATTTGAGAACTCACCCGAATTTTGGGGGGCAGTTATATATATATATATATATATATATAATATATATATATATATATATATATATATATATATATATATATATATATATATAATGGATTACATACTAATAAAGTTTATTCAAACTTTTAAGAGTTTCACATTTTGAATTGTGATATAAATTTATATTTTTATGGATATTGTTATATTATTATTCGATTACCGCTTACTGGAAAAATTACGGATTTATCGTGTTGAAAAGTTGTTTTTTAGTCAGAAGTAAGGGAAACAGAATTATTGGTAATATTCTTTATACGGCTATAATAACTTTATTAGCATTAAGCGGAATACAAAAAAAATAAGGATCCAGGCTACCAAAAAATGTTTACCCTCATTAAAGCTTCTTCAATTTCTTCTGAGATAGCAACAGCCTTCGTAAAGGTATTTTTTTCTGAATCACTCTCTTACACATGACGGAAAGGAATAAAAAAAGAAAAATAGGGAAGCTACTACAAAAATAAGAGAACATACATTTTTCCCGCCAAAAGCTCCCATCTTCAACAAGAAGAATATGCTTCTTTCATACTTACTGCCTGCATCAAGCTTAGAATCGCCTCTCCTTAATATAATATTTCCTTTCTATTAAAACACACTTAATAAAGGGTTTTATGTCTTTTTATATTCTGGTACAAATTGAGCATATAATATTGTTTAAAAAACTGCAATAAATGTTCCCAAGAGAAGAAGTCATTAAACTACATAAAATCCCATCCTTAAAAAATGCGTCCTTGAATGTATGGAACAATAAAAGGAAACGTACATCCCCATAGGTTTTCTAACTCAAGGTTGCAAGCACTAGTTCCTCAAAACATGGGTAGAGTAGTCGTCTTTACGAGGACTGGACAATAAACACAAGACTTTTTAAATGAAACAAAGGTTTTGTTGATAAATATTAATTTATTTTTCAACTCCTTTAAAGCTCTATACACTTCGTCCAACGTTTCGCTAATTTTTAATCCTTTCAAAAAAAATAAGATTTCTCGAGGTCCACAAAATATGTATTTGTCTGTGTGATGATTTCATCGTGGCACCCATCTTGCGGATATGCCTATGACTTCCATAATATCTTGCACTTTCAATATCGGATGGGCCAACACTATATTATGATTTTTAAATTGTTTTGGGTGTAGCAACTGGCGTCCAGAACGTTCGGCATCGATCGTGCTTATACAACCACAACGAAATTCTGTGAATCACTTTTTTACCATTTTATTAAATGGCCTTTGTTTAGGTGATGATTTGGGACGGCATATAAGTTGTTTGTCTTTAAGGATTGTCAAACCCACAATCTGTAAGACCCAGCAGCGTGTTCAAACTTTAAGTCGGGAGTTGGCTGATAGATTCTAGTTTAAAGTATTATAATTGCCAACCTAATTAATGGGCGGGAAATTTAAAAAGTCACGGACATAAGTCCGTGACCAGTCCTTGTATCTTTTATTATTATTATCATTATTATTCTAGGCGCCAGTCACCCAAGCTTCTCAGGTGAGAACCACCAAAAAAAGGGAAGAAAAAAAAGAAATAATAATATATGTGTATTCTTTTAAATAAAAGGCCACTCCGCCCACTTTAGACAGCAGGGAATAGCAGCAGCTAACAGCTTCTGCAGGAGAACAATAGAGAATAGGAAGGTCGTGTTAGAGCCTTAAGGAAACTATATGGCATCCCGGTTGAGGATAGTGGATATTATTAGATGTGAGGATACGATTTATGAGATGTGAGTCAGGACGGATGGGAGTGTATTGTATTTATTTTGTATTGAATAAGGATGGGTAGTAGCTGTCGCAGGTCATCCCGCTGTCTAGGCTCCTCGTTTTCTAATTGGAGCAAATAAGCTGTTTTCCTTTTTTTTCTTCTTCTTTCTTTCCTTCCCCTGCAGTCTGAGTGTATAACGGGCAGCAGCAGCCGCCGCCATTTAGCCCTTCTCTTTCTGTTTCTTTTTTTCTTCTTCTTTTTTCCCTTGTAAATTTCCTTCGAAAGTTATTCCCTAAATTTGATCAAGGAATTCTCCCCGATTCAATACAGGCAGATCCGCGAATATCTTTGACATCCAGTTCCCCAGTGTTGTTGTTCCATGAAGTGAGGACCCTGAAGGAAGCCCTGGTCTAGTCTCCTCCATTTTAGCTCGGAATGGCGGGTAAATGAGGGGGGTCTTGAGAGATGTTGTGTTGATCTTGTGAGGGAGTGACGCGTTTACCATTCTTCTTCTTGTTCCATTCTCCTTCAGGTTCCAGCGATATCCAGTGGTGTTTCTCTCAGGTCAAGGGAACCCTCGACAACGGAGTCAATGAGGCCGACATCATTTCCTGCGTGGAATTCAACGAGGATGGAGAACTTCTGGCAACGGGGGACAAGGGAGGACGGGTCGTCATCTTCCAGAGGGATCCGATCGTAAGATTTATTAACATGAGACACGATAGACAGGCAGGCAGGAACGAACGAACTACGAGGCACGAAAACGAGAGAGAGAGAGAGAGAGACCAAAGGGAGGAAAGGAATGACCGACCGACCTAATTGAGTTATAGAAGATGAAAACATAAGATTTCGGATCCATGAGACGTCAAATTGTATTTCTATAAAGAATATTGAGCTATGGAGCAGGAAGGCCCTAATGAAAAATATATCAAATTAATGAAACACTCGATAGATAGATATCTATAGAATCAACTGTCAACACAAATCAAGGCTTTGAAACCGAACCTGAAATGAAGAAACGAAAGACATCAATCTTAAACGGATAAACCCATTAATGGGTGGCAGCAGACAAATGATGAGTTCAGCTATAATTAAATTAACCTTTTATCCTAATAAATAATACACTATTAAAGAATGCAAGAAATGACTACATATGAACTCGGATGTCCTTTTATGTTGTCTTGGTAAACAACTCCTCACTATGTTTTTATTGTGAGATATTGAGTTCATCTGTATTCTATATACCATACTCAATCAGACAGTTGTTTATTTTTTAAATAAAGCTTTTCTGACCCAACCAAATAAAGTAAATGTCTTAAAAGTGGTGATAGATTCTCTATGGGCAAAAATAATCGGTAGCATTAGAGCGATGCCTGACTATCGGTCGCGTTCTCATGTAGAGATACTATCACGTCTTTCTTTCCTTTCAGTCCAAGAGCTCCATCCCTCGCAGAGGCGAATACAATGTGTACAGCACCTTCCAAAGCCACGAGCCCGAGTTCGACTACTTGAAAAGCTTGGAGATTGAGGAGAAGATCAACAAGATTCGATGGTTGAAGAGAAAAAACCCTGCCCATTTTTTACTTTCACTAACGGTAAGGACGTTTGGAGTGGACTCAGCCCAACACGCTTCTCTTTTTGTGTTCTTTTCCCCATTAGATAAAACCATCAAGCTCTGGAAAGTCTCTGAGCGGATCGCCGTGCCGAGGGCTACAACCTCAAAGAGGACAATGGGCTCTTGCGAGATCCCTCTACCATCAATACGCTTCGTGTTCCTGTGTTAAAGCCAATGGAATTAATGGTAGAGGCATCTCCTCGACGAATCTTTGCCAACGCTCATACATACCACATCAACTCCATATCCGTCAACTCGGACGGAGAAACTTATTTATCAGCTGATGATCTGAGGATTAATCTATGGCACTTGGAGATCACGGATCAGTCATTCAACATTGTTGACATCAAACCAGCTAACATGGAGGATCTCACAGAGGTACAGCTCAATACCATCATTCCTTAATGACAAACACCAAATTCATATATATGTGAGGGCTACGAGACCTTGCACTTTGGGTACAGCAGTTAATATTTTATTAACATAAAGCATATGACTTCAATTATATCTTTATTGAGTCAGACATTTTGTCCTAATATCGTACAACATTACGACTGTGTGCTCAACAAGTAGCCCTTTCGTTCTTCATCCTAAATGATATCAATTGTTCATATGTTGGTCCTTAATAAACAAAAAGCTATATCTATATTTTTAATCCATTTAAGAACATTTTGTAAGTTAAACAAAGGCTTGCGTCAAAATAGTAATTAATTTAAGCTTTTAGAAATGGATGAAATGAAGATTTTGACTGATTTATTATTTAAAAAAATCCCAATTGCTCGACTATTATGATAAATAAGTTTCTTGACTGCGTGTATTGTTTATAACTTATTCGGGGATCTAAAGGTGTTTTTTAATCCAGAGGATGATGTATTGTGAAAACAGTTTTACAATAAATAATACTTACGCTTTAGCTATGGAGTGGTGTACCTTACATTACAATTATCAATACTTTAAGCTCTCTTAGCTCCTAATTACTTTTGTTTAAAATGTAATTTTTTAAGATTTATTATTTGGTTTTATTTCAACAATGATGAATGGAATAAAGTCATCACTCATATATGTATCCAGTTAGTGGACATAGTTAAATGTCGACTCTATCCTAACTAATACTGATGCTTTTAATTGGTCAGATGCGTGAATCGACTTATTAATATTTCTCGTCAATTTACGAATGGTTTTTGATTGTTCAAAAACCTGTAGCTGGAATTAATTGATCTCCTCATGACTACGGAGCTTTAAAAAAAATTATTGTACATATTGGACGTTTTCTTTTAGCTCATTGTTATAGCTTTTTATTTATATACATTTTGGATGTCATTCGTGAGTTTTTTTACCTTTCAACTTTATTAAATAGTTAACTTATTATACTGCTATACTCGTGCCCTGTTTTATAAGTAGCGTAGTTGTAAATTTTCATAGATTTTTTTCTTTGAACGAATGAAAATAATAAGTATATACTTAAAAGGATATTTAAAAAAATATATAAATTTGGTAAAACTATTTTTAATTAATGAAGCACCAGTACCTCACTCATATTTTTTGCTCTTATTTCAGGTTATCACTGCCAGTGAGTTTCATCCTCGTGAATGCAACTTGTTCGTGTATTCATCCAGCAAAGGAACGATCCGACTCTGTGACATGCGTCAAGCTGCACTTTGTGATGAACATGCTAAACGTAAGTGGAATATTACTTCTTAGATATAAAGATTTAATTTTATATAGTTCTTTGGGTAGTTATTTTTTGCCTTACTAATTAGTGTAACATTAATTATGAGGAAACTATTGAAGAAATATTTCCAAATCCTTTTGATCAGATTTGTTTCGTTGGTTATATTGACAAAGATATAAATAATATAAGAGTACAAAGATTTTTCACACGCCGCATTCTGTGTGGTATAAATGAACGTCGTACAGTTTAGGTATATTTTTATGGTCCACAATTGTGGTGGTGTACTCAATGTGATCTACCAGTCTTATCTGTAATATCTTTTAAAATGTTCAATTTTTTCATATAAATTACAATAAAAATGGAATTTCGTAATTATGAAATAATTAAACTAAATTATAGTATGTAGACGAGTATCTCGTGGGATTTTACAATCATCATCACTCGTCAATATTTGAAGGTGATCTGAAGTGTTTGTTGGGAACCATGGATCTCTTCATTTTCCATGAAGTCCTCGGAACATTAAGGATCCTGAGGATTTGCAAAAAACAATATTTGATTTGGAGATCAATATGATCCTTAAATGAGTTACAGACGCTCCTCGTCTTCCCATGACTTTATTGTCTAATTTGTACGACCCAATTTGTTATTAATACCTTGTTATTTGGTTCTTCATTATCTTATATAAAACAAAACTTATTTAGATAGTGATAGTTGTTATATCTAATTTGCTTTCGAAGTTTTGACCAACACATCTATTAAAGTATTTATTATTTACATTGTTATATATCATTCATATACAGCTATATATTTATTACAAGTAATATGCAGCATTTCATATGCTTAATACAAAATTGTAACCCTTAAAAAATGCTACAGAATTTTAACTATCTTCTATCTGAGTTTTAATTGAATACAAATCAACCCCTTATTTGCAATGCTTCATAGAATTTTAACGTCGACGAGTTGTGTTTTTTTATTACATTATATCAAAAGAACTGAATACCTTAAGAAAAGCAATGATATGTTTATATATATAATTTACTTTCTTCTTTCCTAGTATTTGAGGAGCCCGAGAATCCAACGAACCGCAGTTTTTTCTCGGAGATCATCTCAAGCATATCGGATGTCAAGTTCTCCAACTCTGGTCGCTACATGATATCTCGGGACTACCTATCAGTCAAAGTATGGGACTTGCACATGGAGACGAAGCCAATTGAGACATATAGCGTAAGAAGAAGAGACATTTCTATTTATAAAGATCCTCTTTTTCAAAGCTCCCTTTTTACATCTCTTCTTAGGTTCACGAATACTTACGCTCCAGGCTGTGTTCATTGTATGAGAATGATTGTATTTTTGACAAGTTTGAATGCTGTTGGAATGGTAATGATGGAGCCATCATGACGGGCTCATACAATAATTTCTTCCGTATGTTCGATCGCAAAACAAGGAAAGAGGTCACATTTGAAGCCTCCAGGAACATCGCCAAGCCCAAGACGATACTTAAGCCTCGAAAGGTAGGTCATGATATAATACACCATCGCCTTCAAGGCTCCTCCCTTTACCCCTTATCCAATTCCTTTGGAGAGTAGAAATAGAGATAATCTAATCAAATGATTTTCACATGATGAAAGCTGTAGTCTACTATGAAGGTGACATTATTAGATATTTTATATGTTTATTTTAATAGCTGGTTAGAGAAGACATTTAAAATGTCACTGTGTGCCACGAAATCAACTCTTCCTGCGTTACAATTGATTGCTAAATGGAACGAATATATGGGGAAATAGTATATACACATTTCAAAATTCTTGCTGACAATTTTATGGTGAAAAAAGCAGCATTTTAAATACAACCTCTACTAAAAGAGAGAGACTGCTGCTGCCTCCATATAGTTGAATATATTTTGATTCATCCCTATTGAAACTCCATTTGACTATTTATTCTCTTAAAGATGTGCTAGAAATGAAGAAACACATTGAAATCCCCAAATCGAACCATCAATTAATGTTCAAACAATATCTTATGAGTAAATAAATGTTTTTGTTTTCCCTCCTTTCTTGTTATTAACCCTCATTCTGTCCATGAAAAGGTTGAGGGGGGTTTCAAATATAAAAAAATGCTCGTGTTTTATCATGGAGGTTTTAAAAGTATGAATCTAAATAACTATGTAGGTACTTTAGGGAGAGGAGGAGTAGATAATCGGGGAAACAAAGGCAAGGACAGAGCGATGTGTCAAATCAAGTACATATTCCATTCCATGAAAAATCAGTTATTTGTAAATTTGATATTTGGACTTGGTTTTTTGTGGTCCTTTTCAAAGTAATAAAACATGCAATACAAGGCGACGTGTTGTGACCAAGAGCACCCAAAAAAAAGTATGAGATAAATGAAGATGAATGAATATCCCCCAAATAAGACAAGGACCCTCGTTGATTATTAAAAAAACATAAGTGGATCTTACATCACGTTAAGAAATGGTCCCTCTCTCAGGATAGTGAAGAATAAACAACATATGATCCACCATTTATTCATCAGAAAAAATGATTTTGGAAGTAGTTTATTAATATCTAAACTCTCTAAGTAGTAGTACAGATTATTCTATTGTACTGAAAGTATTTGTTGGGAGGCTCTACTTTCGTACACCTCTTCAGGGACTACTTGTTTATATTGTCCTAAAGACAAACGGTTATGACATAAAATAGTCTGGTATTCTTTTTTCATATTGCACCCAAGATGATGGTCCTACTAAAGAAGGCTTTTGAACTTAAAGATCCTTAATCATTTTCCCACTTGTTGTTGCCCTCATGGCCATTATTAACCAACAGGAATGTGACTTATGTATTCCTGTTGTTTTATTATGTCTATTATTTTATGGAGGTCTTACTTTTTGTGAGGATATAATCCCGAGCGGTAGATAAACGTTATTATACACACTCATATATGTTGTAAAAGTACATAATTTTATTTTAATCTGGCTTTTAAAAGCTTTGTACATTCATAGATGCCTCGCTTCGTGGTTCTTATAATTAGAATGATTGCATCCGCACTTGAAACGCATTTAGTTTAAGAATAGTGATGACGGAATACCACTCGTTTTGTTATTCGTGTTTTTATGTTATATACTTGTTCACCACATACAAATTGTGTTTTTAACGTATGTGACTCGTATTTTATTATTATTTTGGACTTCCAAAAGACCCTTATCATGGACATTTCTACACATTTAATTAATATCCTTTTTGTTTTGTGTATTTTCAGGTCAGCTCAGCCGGCAAGCGAAAAAAAGACGAAATATCCGTTGATTCCTTAGACTTCAATAAGAAAATCCTTCATACAGCATGGCATCCGAATGAAAATGTGATTGCTGTTGCGGCGACCAACAATCTCTTTCTATTACAAGATAAACTCTAGCTCAATTCATCCAGTTGCCAGGTTTGTTGCCACACTCAAACACACACACACACACATCTTCGTGCACTCGCATTTATTCCAACTACAAGAACTACAACAACTTCTTCCCTCCAGTGCTATTATTACAACCACTCCAACAACAACTACAACTATTGCATCCGTTTATAACACCTTTTTTCTTATTCCAGAAAAAAAATATAATATTGTATTCAGTAGTAGCAACAACGACAGCCTTCCGTTTTAATTTCCACCCTTTTTAAAACAGAACAAATGCTTTCACGATGGTAATGATGATGATGTTACGCCGCCACCACGAAGGAAGGCATAAGAGAGTAGCCCCATCTTTTTGTTTTATTGGCTGTATAATAAACAATCCTACTGCAAACAGCAGGTGGTTTTAGTACCCAGTGCTTTAACTTCTTCTTCCTTGCCTTGGAACTCGTGTGCAAGGCGGCTTTCTAGTATATAACGAAAGGGCCATCTTGGAGTACGATGAAATGAAACAACTCACTTAATATTTTTATCCATCTATTTGCTAAATAGTTGTTAGTTTTTTTTCATGGGTTCTTTGATTAAGTAAATATATTTTAATTCAAACTAGTGAAAATAATTCACATTTTTACATTTATTAAAGAAAGTAGGAATACCAACCCAATTATTTATTTTTTTAAATATACATTTGGTGAAAGGAGCAACTCCATTCATTTTAAGTAAACAAATTTTTTGCAGTAGCATATTTATTGTATAATAGGATACTACAACTATTTTCGAAATATATTTCTGTAAAAATAAATTTGTGGTTATTAACCAAAACCTATTTGTGAAAATGAAGTATATATTTTATCAAGATGCTTTTGTTAAAATATGTTTTTACACAACTAAAGAAATAGAACCTTCTTTTTATTACTTTTCTCTACTCCCAAGAAGACAATTTTGTTATATAGTAGACGCCTTGCTCCTGTGAACCGTCTATAATTGATTTATTTGCTTAACTCCTCCTCTTCATTATGTTCTAATATTAACTTGCACGAATGGAAGAGGAAAAACAGCAGATAATATATGTAATCGTTTTCAAAGGGATGATAATAATACCTTGTGTAATTCATCGGCCGTCCACTATTTTATTATTTTTTTATTTAAAAAAAAAACAAGAGCTTCCTTGGCCGAATTTTAATTTTATTTATAAGATTTATGAAGAAGATGAAAAAAGAACCGGGGAGGTTAGTCATTGATCTTATTATATAAACTAAATAAACGAAAATATACATTGATGATGGCTTATTTGTTCGTTAGTATCACTCTTATTGAACATTAGTTGATAATTTATAAAATCTCGAAAAACAAAGTATTTAAAAAATAATGGTCTTCTTAAATCGTTGAACTCCTCCAATAAGTACACAACAATACAAGAGGGCAGAAAACGCTGTAACCTTCAATTCATATTGTGCGGGAACCTTTGACTTAAATATAATTTTTATATTCTAAAATATTGATTGGCTTACAAAATACTCTTATGAATTAAATTGTGCTTTTTATTAACATGAAAAAATAAATTCCCACTTAATTAATATTTTTTGTCAATATTTTCCCACTATATGTACATTAAATCCTTCTTTCTTAAGGAATAATGCGCACATCATTCATTTTTTAATTAAATAGTTGTAGCGTCACATTTCCACCTGCCAAAGGGCTCCAGAATAACACCACCCCTATGACAAGGGTTATTATTAAGCCTTCGATCCTAAGGAGGCAAGTGCCATACTTCGTGCCCTCATATATATATACACAAATTGTACAATTACACAAATAAGGAGAGCCATCATCTTTTTCCTTCTTCCTTATATATCTATAATGACTTGCTTTCAGTATTATTATTATTATTTGAAGAGTGCTGAAAAGTTCCTCCCAGCCTCTCTCTCCACCCAATAAATATGCAGCGGATTTAAAAGCCATCATGAGCAAGACACTCTTTAATAATAAATATAATGAAACCCTCCCTCCCTCACCCAAACACAGCAGCCCACCCATCAAAAAGAATCAATGACGCCTTCCGAAGTCCTACTATTATTATAATTATATTGATCATTTATAATGAATATTATTATTACTATTATATTGTATTCTTTTAGAAAATATATAATAATCTGGAGGGCGAATTTGTGTGCGAACAAAACTTGCGAAGAAGACAGAAAAAACATGAAAAATACATAATAAAAAGCTAAGTCTTTGGAAATTTCTTTATTCTACTTTGGAAGGGGGGGGGGGGTGGATTGGGGAGAATAAAATGGTTGAGAGGGAATCCAATGTGACGAATGTAAACGTATATAAAATAAATAGATTTAAATTGGTGCACTTCCTTCTACTTGGGAAAGTGGAAGGAATAACATTTTTGAAGACAGGAACAAGGGGGGGAGCATCATCCATTGTAGGAATCTATTTAGGAAGATGTAGGTCATTGGTGTGCCGGAGTCACGGGTGATGGCGGTGAACATCGGGATGTTTGTTGTGGGCTCTCCATGGTTGGAGAGTTAAATAACTGACACCTTTTTATCATAAAATGCAAAGAGTGACATCATATCCCTCTAAGCATGGAATACTAGAGTTACCATCATTTAGGGTTCATGTTTGTAAGTGATGACGTCATTGAACATGCTACTTTTTAACAGGTACCTTCTTTCTTCAAGATTTGATTCATCTGCAGGATCTTCTTGGGAGATAAGGGATGATAGAGAAGGTTGGGATGTGCCCCCTCGCTAGGACACACGTTCCCGCTTTGATCTGAAAAGAATTGAATGTCCCTTCGGGGAATATTTGCTCTCTCTGCAAGAATCCCCGTGATGAACACGTCCTCTAAATGGATAAAAGGCACTTCAAAAGCGGTTTGGTAGAGTTTAGAGACTTGGGGCCCGGCTATGAGGTATCCGGAGCCGCTGTTGAACTCTGGGAAGGTGTCTTCCTCACACATCCATCGGGGACATACCCACTTCCGCCCATCCGAGAGAATGGTTGAGAAACGAATGGGACCCACACCTGAGAACTTGTAGCCTCCGATGCTCTTGGAGTCCAAGTCCATGATTTCAGGGTATCGATCCACGTTGATGTAGATATCATCGTCCATCTGAAAAAATATTTGCGTAATAATCGTATTTAATATTTCGTACATAGCGAATCTTGTTTTTTAGTTACAAAAATTGAGAGTTACATAATTATATAAAGCGCTCCACAATTGAAATACTATATCTTGATAATTTAAGTTGATATTTTTCATATCTAAGAGATCAGATCAGTGCAAAATATTATTTATTTTACATTAAACTAAAAAACTTGCAATCGCTAATATCCATAGGGTCTTAGTAATGAAGAAAAGTTTAAAATAAACCTTGACTAGTATTCTTATGTTTTAATTTCTATGTAATCAAGTTCTAACAACTTGAAACAATTAGAATCTTATTTTATGAAAAATATTGAAAAGAATAGAAATATCTGCAGGTTCAAAACAATTTTTTGGTTTAGCTCATAATATCGCACCTTGAATAGGAACTTAATTTTGAGTTCATAGTGAACGACAAACTTAAGCATGAAAATGGACTTGAGAGTGAGGTTATTATAGGTGTCCATGAAGTCCTCTACTATAATATCTCCAAATGTATCACTCTCGGACAGCAGACGAGATCGCGTTTGGCCCTCAGGTGCATTCCCGAGGAGGAAAACAGCCTTAAAGGATCCGGCAGGAGCCTGAGACTCCCAGTCCTGCATCCAAGTTCTCCGAATGGCATCCCGATGCTCAAAATGCCCCGGGCTAGAGTGAATGATGCCAAGTACATCAATTTCCTCTCCTCTCGAAAGAACGCGAGGATACCTGAGCACGCTCTCAATGTCCTTTTGAATGTAAGTCCCTGCAAGTCGATCACTGCTTGGCCTCCAATCACTCAAGTCACGTATTATGAAGAAGTGTAGAAACCCGAATCCCCCAAGGAGGATGGAGGTGAGAAGATAGAGAAATCGCTTCGGAGAGTCCCGTCTGAGGCCTCCACTATACCTTTTGAATTTCATAAGGAAAATGGGGTCTTAAGTCCCAAGTAAAAATCCCAATAAACTTGACTAAATCCACTAAAATATCCTTTAAAAACAACAACACAGAAATAGGGTATGTATGATTGTTGATCAAAAAATAATACTGATAAGATTATTAAATTATCACTCCTATCCCTACATACATAGTTCTTAATATCATGAAATGACGATTGTAGCAAAAAAAAAAAAAATTTTAGTTATATCTTGATGTAATCCTTCATATCATATAACAACAAAGCCACCAACAATATTTCTCTCTAATGCTATTCCTGTACAATAATAATAATGTCATAATCAACATGACCATGAGACAAGTATGTTTTTTAATACTGTATTTAAATATTAAAAACTTCTATAAGACTTTAATGATTATATGTGACTTAATAATGACCACTAATCCAATTAATTGGCTTTGCTCAATGAGTTTATTAATAATAATATAAAATGCTTTTAAGAATCAAATAATAATATTATTTGTTAAGCTGTTAATGTGAAATAGAAATAATTCCTTTGAATAATTCTGTTGGAAATATGTTTCTTGGAGGATCTTTATGATTTACATGGTGTGTGTTATTTAAACTTTGCTCTTTAAAAGTTGCAAATGAGTCCTTCTGACATCTAATGTCAATAAGTAAAACTTAAAAAACCTTGCAAAATAACGAACCTGTAAGGTATTTAAATGTATATTTATATGTGTACAGCAATGAATCACAACTTACCTGAGCTGTCATGCTTTTATTACTGAATACTTATTTCATCTACAGCTGCTGTGACCTGCAATGTTGGTGTATTGTGTTGTTGTTATCTTCATGATGATAAAAGCTGTTTCCCCCCTTTGAAAGCTTTGAGAGCTTCTTTAATGTTGTTGAAAGAAACGAAAAGAAGTTTATTCCCTCCCTTTTTTGCATACATTATGTTTTTGCCTCTAGTTGGGCAAAGCGGTGTCTAAAGCTGGCGGATTACAGGACATCACTTATTCACTTTTATGGGTAAATAAAATATTAAGTCAAATAGAGTTGTTTTTTTAATTTTCAAACATTTTGTGCCGTCTTTCTATACCAACACTTGTAAGGTCATGTGTAGCCCTCTTTTTTAATCACACTGTGCATTGACCACCGAGCTAGCGGCTGAGACATCACACTGTTAATGCGGATGCTCTATATGACAAAATGTGACGTCATAAAGTTAAAATCTTCCAATAGAAATGGAGGCCTTATGCATGCTGAAATGATTAAATTCAATCTGATTTAGAACATTTCGGCGTGTATACATCAGTGTTGAGGGTCTATTATAGTGGATACGATATTTGTTAGGATGAAAGTATATTTACTTAAATTTGGGCTATTTCTTTGGTTCTAAGTCTAATTACTAGTGGTTGCCGCGTGCGATGAAATGAGCGATAAACGATAATTATCGCTGAGGTCAAACCTTTTATCGTTTTTCGCAAAGTTTTCTAAAATTACCGCTCATTCACTTACCGTTAGTCCCAAAAAAAGAGGAACGATAAATTCAAAGACGACTTTTGTAAAAATACAAAAATGTGCATGGCGGCAATAGTCACAACAACCCACCTGACGTTTTCAGACCAGTTCAAGCTGAGAGTATATGTAGGGAGTATATAATGATGAGGACCTCCCAGGCTTGTGAACGGAACGCAAAATTGAACGGCGTTCAGCTGAACGCACGTTCAATGAACGGGAAATCTTTTTTTGAAAGGAATTTTTCGAAATACTCTTTTCTAAAAAAACGTCATCACTTTTTTTGGAAATTCTTTTCTAAAAAAAACGTCGTCACTTTTTCTTGGAGATTCTTTTCTAAAAAAACGTCGTCACTCTTTTTGGAATTTTGGAGGAGGGAGGGAAAGTCCGAGTCAGAGAGAGAGAGACTGATTTGTAGGCCATAGACTGTTTCCATTTTTTGTCTAGTTAAATTAATTTTCACTCTGGAAAAATAGTTTTTATGCTTTTAATAGTTAAACTAAATAAAGGTACTTATCATTGATCGCTTTTGTTATTGCAAGTGATTTTTATCGCTATCGTTTATCGCTTACCGTAGGATGGGTTTTGATTTTTTTACCGTATATCGTTTATCGCAGGTTGATAACAAAATTATCGTTATCGCAAGTTGAAAAAAAAGTTATCGAAGAACCACTGCTAATTACTAGCATACAAATAGATTGAGTAGAAAAACAATTATGATACTTATGGATCTCTGATAATATAAGGAGAGTCAAAAATTTGTTGTATCGAACCGGCTTTAATTTCTATGCAGAAGTTTCTGAGCTGCATCATTTTTCTTTATACAAATATAATAGTGGACATAAATTAATTTTATGCATTAATATCGTATTTTATTAATAACGAATAAATACATTAATAATATGTTATTAATTGATAATAATATTCACCCAACCTCTGCGTATAAGACTGCCCTGGGAGAACCGGTAAAATGTGTTAAAACCCCTGGGTAAATAATATCCTCAATTTTCATTGATGACATGATTTAGTATTTACTGACGATTGATGCTACATTATATTAGAAACTTAACTTTAAGATTAGCCACAAAGTTGCGAGTAATAGCAATACACTATGATGAAAATATTCTAGTCTTCAGGGATTAATGCAAATGGCGGAGTTCGAACCACCGATTGATAATCCGTGGATCGGTGCTACAAGGGGTAGATTTCTTCTGTCAATTATTTTAAACTTATATAAGACTACTTAATTTCGACACCATATCAGGATCATATCAATAAGTATAAGTAGATATTTCTAACCATTTTGACTGTTCTAAAATGATTTGCCTACCCCAAATATGTTTTTTTTTATAATTTAAATTTCTCGACAAGGAATTGTACCCCTCCACCTTTTTTCATCCAGAGTATACTCAATATTGCCTTCAATCCATAGATTTGGGAAAATCTACTCATCAACCGATACCGAGAAGACACAATTTACCAGAGGAGGAAGATTTTTCAACCGAATCCAAACTCCAACATTAATAAATAAAAAGTAATATTAAATGGTTTGATGTTTCAATAATTGCCAATTAATTAATATTATGTGTGATGATAATAATCCATTTCTTTTGGTACTTTATCGAGTTAGGACTACCCCCCCCCCCCTTTAGACCAATATCTACTAATATTTCTTATCTCTTAATGTCCACAAAAGTCATTTTATGCCGAATCTCATTCGATTGGTCAAGCGGTTTTTGCCGTGATGCTCAGTCAAATTAACGTATACACATACACTCTTTTAAATATACATATATATCAGGAAACAACCAGGACACTTTATTTCGCCGGGAGCCGGGCCGGGTATATTTTCGTTCCTTCGTCATTCTTAAAGTTTTTTTAGAAAATAATTTCCAAAAAGAAGTGACAACGTTTTTTTTTAGAAAAAAGAATCCTATAAAAACTCTAGAAAAAAGTGACGACATTTTTTTAAGAAAATAATTTCCTAACAAAGTACCGGGCCGGGACCCGGGCCAGGCCGGCTACCCGGTAATTTCCTAATATATATATATATATATATACATAATAATAATTAGTTTAGTTGATGAAACGATGTAAATAATATCAAACAATATAAAAAATATTTTATATTTTCTTCCCTCTCTTTTTTTTTACATATGTTACATAGTTAAATGTACTAAATTTATTAAACTATGACTTAACTACTAAGAAAAAATTCATCTTAAATGGAGGATTAGTATTTGTAGCTTAGTAACTATTATATACTTTCGTTCTGTAAATCATGCATTCAAATTAATCTGCCTTTAAATGTAGAAAGAATGGCATATTCTTAATTGTAATAAAGTAAAATATCAATGAGAAAAAGGAATTTTTCCTGATTCCCTAAATATTATCAATAAAACAATATACTTTGTCTTATCTTATTAATTTTGATAATGTTTTTTTAAATGTTGATAGCGACATCAATTAGCAGAGCAGGACAGAGACTCCATTTTTCTGGTTAAACACTTACATCTTAGGTAGTTCCGTGCCGTGAACTTCAAAACCATTCTGATTTTTAATTTTTTGTCTGTTTCTTCATCAAAACATAATATAATTTTATTTTATTCACTATCTTTTATTGTCCGATATTAAATGCACTTTCAGGCATTATGACGCTAAATGACGCTCTCTAATTGATAGAAATGTAGGTTTTTCTTCTCAAATATTTACTTCAACTAAAGATGATGAATTTGCATTGTTGATGATGCCCTGGATCCAAAATTAAATTTACGCACACATTGCTCATGCTATAAGTTGAAGTAAGTTTGGGCGTGAGGCTCCTACCTCTAATGTTACTAATCAATGCGAGCAGCATGTGTGAGTGAAACACTTGTTCACGTCGTCTCCCTCATGAATCCAAAGTTCCTCTTCCTTTTTATCAGGATTCGTTCAGCCTAGTTTATTTTGTGTGCTCTACTTGAAGATGAGGGACATTTTATTTCCAGGGTGAAAAAAGGATGTCAACTTCAACTAAGGCATTCAGTAGATCTTCTAAATCTACACTTTCTTTTATAAAGACCTAACTATATGTCTTTACTATCATATACACAAATTTAAAGTTATGAAACTTTGGAGGACCGGAGGTCTAAGAAGAGACTCTCCGAAGCGATTTCTCTATCTCCTCACCTCCGTCCTCCTTGGGGGATTCGGGTTTCTACACTTCTTCATCGTAAGTGACTTAAATGATTGGAGGCCAAGCAGTGATCGACTTGCAGGGACTTACATTCAAAAGGATATTGAGAGCGTGCTCAGATATCCTCGCGTTCTTTCGAGAGGAGAGGAAATCGATGTACTTGGCATCATTCACTCTAGCCCGGGGCATTTTGAGCATCGGGATGCCATTCGGAGGACTTGGATGCAGGACTGGGAGTCTCAAGCCCCTCCTGGATCCTTTAAGGCTGTTTTCCTCCTCGGGAATTCACCTGAATTAGAGGATAATCAAATGCAATCTCATCTACACTCAGAGATGGACACCTTCGGAGATATCATTCTAGAAGACTTTCAAGACACCTACAATAACCTCACTCTCAAATCTATTCTCATGCTGAAGTTCGTGGTTTATTATGATCTCAAAATCAAGTTCCTATTCAAGGTTTGGCCTAAATTTATAGTCTTTAATAAGATTTCATCATAGTGAATATATTTATATATTTTTCAGATGGATGATGATATCTACATTAATGTAGACCGATATCCTGAAATCATAGACTTAGGCTCCAATAGTATTGGTGGCAACAAGTTCACAAATTCTAGTCCAATTCGTTATTCATCTATTTTTTCATACGAGAAGAAATGGGTGTGCCCCAAGTGGATGTTTGAGGAAGATAAGTTTCCGCCGTATATAGAAGGATCCGGTTACCTCATACCCGGTGATAAGATAGGTCCTCTCTTCACCCATTCCCTTCAAGTGCCCATCGTTCATTTGGAAGACGTATTCATTACGGGAATACTTGCACAAAGGGCTGGGATTGCCCGGAAAACATTGAGTCCTTCGTTGACAAGAGTCGGAATGTTTGCTCAAGTAACCGAACAAAATTTATTTACCATTCCTTAACTCCACGGAAAATACTTCAGCTGCACCAGTTAATAGGAAAGGGTTCTAATGACATTTGCAAGTAGGCTTAGCTTTTGGGCCTTTCATTTATTATACTTTACTCAGGACTTTTATTTGATATCAATCAGTAAAAGGATTAATCTTTTTTTTTTAATGTCTACATAATTGTACCAAATCTTTGTTGAAGGTATTGACGAAATTGAATAAATATTTCCAACAACGGATTTCTCTTGGATGGAAAATCCTTTTTGCTGGTAATAAGTAAATAAAAAATAGTTTTCATATACTTTATTATTTTTATATTTAAAGCTTAACATTGATCCTACGATTTTTTTTTTTTTTTTTGCCTATATGGTTCGATAGAATTGCATCCGACAGGATATAAATAAGCATATATCATTACAATGAGTCACTCGAACCTAGGATCTTATCAATGAGGTAGACCAAAAATGACCATCCCCTCTCGGGATTCGAACCTACGCCCCCAACATTGAGAGATGAACACGCCTTAGCACGCACGGAATTTCACTTGTTCATTTCAACTGTCAAAACCAATAATACCATTATAGAGGTACTTAGACTTATTATTCCTGCACAGTTTTGCTAATTTATGAACCAAATAGTTCAGTTCTTGTGAAGATCAAAACATTGAAGTTCTCAGATCCTTGTCCAGAAATGCTGTCTCAAAAATAGTTTAATTTAAATATGTTTATTAAAAACTAAATGCAAGGGATTTTATTTATTTTGATATCGAACCAACTGTTGAATTTTTTTTAATTTTACAGCAATTACTTTTATACAATCACACATGCTCAAAAACGATATTTATTTGTTCAATACTCATGGAACTGCTATCGTACAATTTTGGCCTTAGATACTCCGTCTAATGGTGGCATATCCATTTTTTAGAATGTTACTTTTTCTATTATTCAACATTAGTTTATTCCCATGTTTTTATTGTTTCATATATTTAATTAGTGTTTGTATTTTTTTCTTCGTTATAATATTTTTTTGCATATTTGATTTGATGGAATTGCAGTATCCGTGTGGATGTGAACTATCATTATAGCATTGAAATAAGCTCATCGAATATAGGATCTTCTTAATGAGATTGATCAAAATGGACCTTCCCCTCTAGGGAATCGAACCTGAGCCCTCAACATTGAGATTCAAGCACGATTCCATAGAGCAATCATTCTTTCAACTTCTTGAAATATTGACTATATATATATATCAGAGCTGCGACTACCGAATGTAAATCGGTATTCGATACTACCGACGGTAGATTTCAAATATCGAACCGATTATACGATATTCGGTAGAAACTATCGATACTGTACCGATTGACAATTGGTACGGTATATTTGAAAGTATGACTTTTGTAGCATTCACATAGAGACATAAAGATATAGAGAGCTTATTCCCTTCAATAGCAGAGAGACATCGTTTAAATACTGTCGGTTTGCCCAAGCGCTCCCTTATTTGATGGAACTTGAACTTCTAAAATAAATAAACAACTATAACTTATAGTATTATAGAGCAATACATAAATCAAGGAGTACTAAAGAGATGGAGGGAACACTCCTAATGTAAACAATATATATTTATATATATATATATATATATATTATATATATATATATATATAATATATATATATATATATTATATACAGTGTTGTTCCCTAACGCGCGTGCGAGTAATATATTACTTTGTGATATTACTGCGCAATAACTAGAAAGAACAAACATATTAGATATTACTTTCAAGTAATAACTAATATGTAATATCCTAGTTACATATTACTTTCGTGAAAAAAATATTCGACAGGCATTTTTGATGAAAATTTATGATCTGTGAATGTATGTGACGTCACCCAATGGACATAATACTGCTTATTAATAAAATTAAAAATGCACGTCAATATTGATATTTAAGACAGGGGATTCCATTAGACCCAAACACACAGAAAATAACCTTTTCGTTATTTATGGAGAATTTTATCGTAAAGAAAATAAGTTCCTCAAAGCCCTCGGGCCCGCATGTCGATTGAGGCTTTTAGGATTGAAACCCAACGCCAACCCCAATTAGGAATGAGTGGAACCCTAGTTTACAATATTATACACCCCAAGCCCTCGGGTCCCATCTGCTGATATAGGCTTTTATTTAGGGTTGAAACCCACCGCCAACTCTGGCAAGGCATAAGAGGAGTCCTTGCTTTCAATCTCATACACCCCAAGCCCTCGGGTCCCGCCTGCTGATATAGGCTTTTATTTAGGGTTGAAACCCACCGCCAACTCTGGCTAGGTATAAAAGGATTCCTTACTTTCAATCTCATACACCCCAAGCCCTCGGGTCCCGCCTGCCGTTATGGGCTTATATTTAGGGTTGAAACCCACCGCCAATTCTGGCTAGGTATAAAAGGAGTCCTTTCTTTCAATCTCATACACCCCAAGCCCTCGGGTCCCGCCTGCGGTTGTGGGATTTTATTTAGGGTTAAAACCCACCGCCAACTCTTGTTAGGTTTAAAAGGAGTCCTTACTTTCAATCTCATACACCCCAAGCCCTCGGGTCCCGCCTGCCGTTATGGGCTTTTATTTAGGGTTGAAACCCACCGCCAACTCTCGTTAGGTATAAAAGGAGTCCTTACTTTCAATCTCAACACCCCAAGCCCTCGGGTCCCACCTGCCGTTATGGGCTTTTATTTAGGGTGAAACCCACCGCCAACTCTCGTTAGGTATAAAAGGAGTCCTTACTTTTTTTTTGCCTATATGGTTCGATAGAATTGCATCCGATAGGATATAAATAATCATTATAGCATTAAAATTAGTCTATCGAACCTAGGATCTTATCAATGAGGTAGACCAAAAATGACCATCCCCTCTCGGGATTCGAACCTGCGCCCCCAACATTGAGAGTTGAACACGCCTTAACACGCACGGCTATCGAGCTCCCTTTCCTTACTTTCAATCTCATACACCCCTAGCCAGAGTTGGCGGTGGGTTTCAACCCTAAATAAAAGCTTATATCAGCAGGCGGGACCCGAGGGCTTGGGGTGTATGAGATTGAAAGTAAGGACTCCTTTTATACCTAACCAGAGTTGGCGGTGGGTTTCAACCCTAAATAAAAGCCTATTTCAGCAGGCGGGACCCGAGGGCTTGGGGTGTATGAGATTGAAAGTAAGGACTCCTCTTATACCTTGCCAGAGTTGGCGGTGGGTTTCAACCCTAAATAAAAGCCTATATCAGTAGGCGGGACCCGAGGGCTTGGGGTGTATGAGATTGAAAGTAAGGACTCCTCTTATACCTTGCCAGAGTTGGCGGTGGGTTTCAACCCTAAATCAAAGCATATATCAGCAGGCGGAACCCGAGGGCTTGGGTTGGATAATTAAACCTATGCCTCTCATAATGTAAGAAGTCATTTTTTTAGTCTTTGAATTCACCCACTTTATCATGTTTGAGCCCTGTGCTCACTTTATAACATTACAATATCATATATAGGATTATTATAAAAATGCAAACTAGGTTTGGTGAGGATTTTTACAAATCCTGTTTGAATTGCCTTTACTTATTGTTTCGGAATGCTCAAAAAAGTAGTATATTACTCAAAGTAGTATATTACTTTTGTGAAGTAATAACTAATATTGAAAAAAGATATTACTACGCAGTAAAAAGTAGTATATTACTTACTACTTTCAAAGTAATATTCGACCAACTCTGTTCATGCATGTATAAAGCCTTAGCCTCTTTTACAAAGGTAAAAACGATATTCTTACCGTGTGCATTTGACAATAAATATGTTGAAACGTCTAATACATATAAAAGCACTTATTACCTCCGCCGAAGGAGGTATTGTTTTCACTGGCGTTTGTTGGTTTGTTAGTTTGTCAGCAGGATAACTCAAAAAGTACTGAACGGATTCGAATGAAACTTTGTGGAGTTGTTGGAAATGCCAAAAAAAACAAGTGATTAAATTTTGGCATCTCTAAGTGCTTTTTTAATATGCAAAATGAGCAAATACTAAATGAAATGGGGTCTCTATTCAGGGAGTAGGAAAGAACAAACGCTAAAAAAATATTCATTGACGTATATTGTTCATATATAAGCTCAGGACTATGTTAACCCAGTGACGTAGCTTAAACTTCTTCCTCTTCCCGTCTCTGAGTGCTTTTTTAATATGCAAAATGAGCTAAGAGAGAGGAAACAATGATTAGAGATAGAAAATCGGGCGTGTGAAAGGGAGAATGTTTGAATAGGAATGTTGTGGGGATCGGCGGAGTGTATACTCTCTGAGTGTATATATGCCTCTAGTTTAATCTATTTTACAGTTTTTGTCAACGATTGAGGGCAAAAAGCATTGCAAAAGTCACAAAAAATTATATAAATAACTTGATATGGTATGTTAAACAAGTTATTGTCACTTCTTGCAACTTGCAATTAAAAGCAAATCATTTTTCACCAGTCTTTTTTTGAGGTACGGTGCTGTCCATGACACTACGAAATTATTATTTTTATTTAATTAAATGAAACTATATTAAAAGCCCTCAAATAAAATCAACAATATTTTGAAATATACATATTAAATATTCAAGATATATATATATATATATGTATAACAAGCAAATATTCGTCTCAAAGTTAGCTGATACCAATGGTATATAAGTAAACCATTGGCGCCTATTAGTCGAATAAACTTAAATATCGGTAGTCCAGATCCTATTTTATATAATAACAAAAAATATCAATATGTATGGGAAAAATTGGTTTCTTATTTATAACATTAATCCATATACATATAATGAATTCAGTAAAAACTAATAAAACATATTTATATATAGGATATTCATTCTCAAATTCCTTTTCTTTTATTTATATATTTCATTCTTTGAAGTGATTCAGGTGCCTGGGGCTTTATTTTAACTTATAATGCTTCAAATAAAGAAAAGCAGCTTTAAAGTCAAGAAATCGTTTGTTGAATGTCAAACAAATATTTTTCTAATATGAAACATATTGCATTGGGTTTTTAATATGAAAAACTTTATCCCTTGAAAACTTTGTTGATGAACAAAAGATGGAGGAAGATATTTACTATTCGTATAGTTAGTGGCTCGTTTATTCTTTGATTCCCTTTGTTTTGCTTTAAAACACGACTTTGTAAGGCAAACATATAGTTCTACGTAAAGTACATTAAGCCTTATGATATTATAGTATATTTGAAGCAAAATTTACTATTTATTCGAAAAAGAAAATTATCAATTATTAAGATATTATAATAAAAAGTTGTCTTTAGGTTCAGCTTAAATAAAGTGGGAAACGACTTCTATTCCTTATGTCTTTTACGCATTTTTTTGCGTAGAAATAATTGACTTCACTTAATTTGAGGGGTTTCCATCTAAATTTGGCATTATTTTCCTAAGATTATGTCAAGTCTTACCTTTACTCCATATGACGGTTTTTGAATAAAATTGTGTTGATATAAATAATTTGCTTTCATCAGCCAAATAAAATAAATGCTGTTTATACATAAATAAAGTAAGAACAAGCAAATAGGAGCTTCGAACTTGTAAGAAATGGAGTAGTAAGATCTATAAGCAGATTCCGTAATGGTAAATAAGTCCATTATTATTGTGGTTATTTATATATATATGGGTCATTCCAAAAAAAATTACTTCATGAAATTTTGGGTTCATGGATTCAAATGAAATTTACACCATAGAATGATTAAGTCTTTTTCATTATATGTCTTAAGTTTCAGTTCGAAATTTGTTGTCTGAGCAAAGTTACATGCCTCTTAATTTTTCCCGCCAAAATCCCAGCCTTATTTTTTATTGGAAATTTTCGAGTTCCTTATGGAGTTTTTGATAAAACTTAATAAATTGAACATACTTAGTGTTTATATCTTATACTTGAATTGCCCATTTTGAGCATTTGAAAGCTCTATGGTAATGAAATTAAACTTTTTTTTTTGCCTTGATGCCACTTTTTTATAGCCAATCGGCTCTCCTGATTTCCTCTTTGTTTTGGACAAAAAAACTGAGGCCTTGAGTTGATAGAAGAGACTTTTTTCTACAAAATATCAAAAATTCAGAGATGTGTTTTTTGTTTAAGCCGAGAAATTAAGGATTCATTTTGGAAATTGAGTCGATCTTTTAGATTGCCTTATCATCATTATATTTGTGTATTATGATGACGTAAATGGAATATTTTATTCCTCCTTATATAGAGTATATTGATATAGACACACAGATAGAGAAAGACACACAGAGAGAGAGATATATAATTAACTTACTCCCATCCTGAAGAGTCTCGGATCCAGAAATAGTGAATAGTGACTTTACACATCGAATTGGAATCTTTGGGCACCTGGATCGTGATGAGAGGAGGTTCTTCATGACCTATTCCTACTCATTCGTCCGGCTTACGGAAATTGGCCTAAAAAATTGGTAAGTTTTGTTTCATAAATTTGTGTATGGAGTAACTTCTTTGTAAAAGAAGTTTAACTATAAATATAATTTAAATCATACTCGTAGATCAAACTATATATATATATATATATATTTAAATATACAAATAAGACGATAACCTCAATCGGCTTGTTGAAAGGAACAAATATGTTTATTACTCAGGTATAAATAACTGTACATATGTTAAGAGTGTCTATTGCCTGAATGATCTTCGGTGGTCCGGTGAGCAGGCTTCAAACCTGTAGCGGCTTAACGGCAAAGTGGTTCGATTTCACCTTCTGGGCAAAATTTGCTTCTACTTATGAAAAACAATGATAATTTAAATATATATTACTAATGATATATTATATAATCAAAAAACATATTTTCTGAAAATAAAGTTTTTGTAAAACAGTTTTTGTATTTTCCGTAACTGCTAAAACATTGTCTGAAGAGTTTGTGTTGTATTGACACTTATATTCCGACTTTCAAGAGTATACTTACTAGTGAATTGATCGAGTAACTGAACACGACGTGCATTTTATGATATAAGCTATTTTTTATTTTGAATTTGATCATAAAAAATTTGATACAAAAAAACATGGCAGAAAACAAAATTAAGTACATGGCAGGTCATTATAATATTGATTTCTATAATAAATTTTGTTTATTCATAACTTTGTTTAAGAAATAGTTATGTTTTATTCAACCGAAAGACCAGAAAATATGGTCTATATATATAAATATAGATAGATACAAAATATGTAAATAAATATAACAATATATATATATATGTTTAAGCCTTTTTTTCTCCTCAGAATCTGACGTCAATATTTAGTCCCATACCAGAAAGTGGATCACAAGTTAATCTTAATCACATAACCAGGGTAAATTTATTTTTTCTAGTATGAAAAAAGATAAGCACCTCCTTCCAACTTGACTATACATACATTATAATTCAGTTCTATTGAACGAGAAAACCTGAAAAATGTGGTCATATTTTATAAAGCGAAAATAGTATGATCAATAATGATAATAATATGTAGCCTTCATAAGCCTTTGGTGATCAATGATATATGAATGCATGTTATACGTATATAGATATATAATACATCCAAACTCCATTTGATCACTGCATCTTCTTCCTTTATTATAACATAAATCACTAATCCTGGAAATACTCATTTATCATCCGTACAAACACACACATGATGTGACTGGCATTAATTTTGGTTAGCCTTCTAACCCCCAAAATAAACAAATGATCAATAATGCTATTTACATTGTTTATCCATTTGCTTAATATTTAGCTCCTTATGTTCCAATGTTCCTGTGCATATTGTTGAATTATTGCGACTTTTTCCAACGGATTCTATGGATCAGAAAAAATATATGAGTTCAAAATAGGAAACATCAATATTTATTAATATAAACTATGAACATATGTCTTTTATATGAGTATCATATTATTTATGAGTTACAATTTTCATTCCTTTTACGTAACTCCTCTGGTTAATATATTTATGTTTTTTTCTCTTGGGTTGATGATTTTATATACAGGGTATTCACTAGAATTGAGACTCTCACTTTGGTAATTCCTACGTATCCCCAAATTGAATATTCTCTCCATTATTTATTTTGTTGTTGATAGACATATCAGCTTCAACTTTCATAAAAATAAGTTGTGTGAGATAGCCGTGCTTCCAATAGAAAATTGCTTCTGAACAGGATAAATGTGACTTGATTTTGGCCATATTTCGTAATGGAAAATCTACGGTTGAAATTATGAAAATTTTAAAGGCCACAGTGAGCGGAGCAACGGTCTACAGGACCATAAAAGCCTTTAAGGAGTTAGGCCAGGTTTCAAGGAAGGTTCAGGTCTGGAAAAAAATTGTGGGACACTGCCTGGAGAAGAAGAGGATCACGGAGAAACTCAGGACAAATCCAACTTGATCCATGAGAAAGATGCCCAAAGAGGAGTACATGAGCACCACTAGCATTTGGAGATTGATCAGGAAAGACCTGAGGATGCTCGCTTATAAGAAGAAGCCACTTCAGATTCTGTCCCAGGCCATAATGAACAAGCCTCTTATCCCTGGGAAGAAAATTATTCAACAACTCTACAAAGACAGGTCACCATCAGTTCTCTGGACAAATGAGAAAATTTTCACGGTCCAGGCCACCCACAACAGTCAAAATGACCGGATTTCCCCGTGGAGCTGAGGACAGCCTTCAGAAGGCAGAAGCCACCCTCCGTCATGGTCTGGGCGGGTGTGACGTCGGACGGGAAGAGGGCCCCTTTGATCTTCGTCGAGGAGGGGGTGAAGGTCGACCAAGCGGTTTATTTTTACCTTTTTCCGAGAAAGTAGTCCCATGGGTACAAAGAGAGTATCCAACGACACCTTTAGTGTTCCAGCAAGATGGGGATCCATCCCACACCAGCAAATTGGTTCAAAGTTTCTGTAATGATATGTTTGCAGACTTTTGTCCCAAGTACTTGTGGCCACCATCCTCCCCAGATCTAAACTCCATGTACTATGGAATATAGTCTATTCTGGAGAGAAGGGTGTTAATCAAGTCCTGACCATCAGTGGAGACTCTAAAAAAGAAACTGCTTCAGCCAAGGCCCTCCTTATCTGAGGAAGAAATATCTGCTTTTGTTGCCTCCACCGGTCGGAGTTTCAAAGCTGTACTGAAGGCCAAAGGAGGATACGTGGAAAATTCATAAAATATATTGTTTATTACATATTATACTATTATTTTTACCTAAGCAATATTTATGAGAAAATTAATACAAAGATAATACATCGTAATACGTGTGTCTCAATTGAAGTGAATCACCCTGTATATATTAATAAATAATCAGTTTGAATTTTGGAATTAACATGGAAAAATACCAATCGATGGGATTTGCTTCTTTTGCCAATGATGTAAAAGAAACTTCTATACATGTTCTGGCAAGATATGAGGGAACAAGTAGGGTAATATGCCTTGAGAGGGACATTGTAGCTGACAAATTTGGGGCTTTAATAAACCGAAATTGTTTTCCAATTTTTATATATAGGTTTTAAAGAAGAATCAGGTTCGAATCCGAGAGGGGATGTCATTTTTGGTCTACCTCATTGAAAAGATCCTAGGTTCGATAGACTAATTTTAATGCTATAACGCTTATTTTATACTGTCGGATGCAATTGTATCGATCCAAGTAGACAAAAAAAATCAATAAATCATAAAATAATACTTTTGAACCAAATTTACTAATTGAAACGTATGAGAACCTCTCTTTCTGATTTTTTTTATCAAATATGCTAAGGAAAATTGTTAATGCCGAGATATAAAAAAATATCTTTCAACTTGTTTTCTAAAAGTTACGTCTGCATCACTTTGCATTGAGCTCACCCCCCCCCCCCCCCGACCCCAGTTTTGCTTTTTATAAATTTCATTATTACTACTTCTGATGATCGTTCTATGTGTTTTGTTATAAAGAAGGTAAAATAAACTGTCTGCCAGAGGAAAAATAATTATTGAAGAAACAAAATATTTTATTATTATCATAATATATGTACACAGTGTTGCTTGAAAAGAAATTTTTCTTTCCTGAGTCTTTTAGTTTTATTTAATTCCTTAAAGCAATAATAAATATCGTAGAAAACTCTTCTCACCCAAAAAGAAACAAAACATTTGGTTTATTTAATATAAACATGGAAACAACTTTTTCATAAAATATGTTAAACCCAAAATAGTATTATGTATGGGGAAAAAACTAATAAAAATATGACATTTATTTATAGCCATTTTATCTTGTCTTTCATTGCAGCCTGAACTTCTCCATGGCGTAAGGCAGTGGTCCCAAACTTTTCTGCTAGGCCCCCTTTGGTACATAAGAAATTTTTGCGCCCCCCCCCCCAAAAAAAAAAAAAAAAAGTACATACACACATTTTATTCTCAGAGTCCATTGCAGTTTATTACATACATTGTAATTAATAAAAACTTCAACCTTTTTTTGTTTTAATAATAAAATTGCTAGCAGTGTTATTTAGTCTAATGTATTTATATTTTTATTCATTCGTTTTTCCCACGCCCCCCCCCTGCAATTGCTCTGCGCCCCCACTTTGGGAACCACTGGCGTAAGGCATTCAAACAACATTTCATCCTTTACAAGGAGGACAATATCTTAACTCCAATCCTTCCTGAAAATAATGGGTCAGATATCTAAGGTTTACGGGTTAGATTATATTTGTGAGTATTATTTCCTTGAATAAGATATTGGAACATTTAACTAATCAATTGCTTTTTTGGATTGAGTCCCATTCATTGAATCATTTTTTTTTTTTTTTTTTTTTTTTTTTTGCCTATATGTTCGATCGAATTGCATCCGATAGGATATAAATAAGCATTATAGCGTTAAAATTAGTCTATCGAACCTAGGATCTTATCAATGAGGTAGACCAAAAATGACCATCCCCTCTCGGGATTCGAACCTGCGCCCCCAACATTGAGAGTTGACACGCCTTAGCACGCACGGCTATCGAGCCCTTTTTTTTTTTTTTTTTTTTTTTTTGTCATGTCTGAACAGGCTTTGTGCACTTATATTATAAGTATGACGAAGTATGATCATATAAAATAAATACATATAGGTATTTTCAATATTGTCGTGATTTGCTACGAAGGAAAAAAAAACAAGTTTGCCTTTTTATTCGCCGGTTATTCTTTACCAGTTTCTTAAATGATTGAAAACTATATAGAAGAGTTACTGTGATTTGAAAATAGGCATCCAATAATACTTTTGAAATAACTTGTAAAGAAGTACATGCAAAATATAAAGGCAAATCTAGATTTTTTCTTCATTAAAAAGTCACAATAATGTATAGCGCAACCTCGAGAAAATACCTATATTTTTATTTATTTGATCAATACTTCGTCATACTAAACTATTGTTTTTATACTTTCATCACAGATGTCCAAATTACAAAACTGTTTTGAAATGCATTGGATATATGACACAATAGAATACTAGAAAAAAATTAATACTTATGACATTTGTAGTTATTATTTCTTTGCATGAAGATAAATGAGTGTGAACCATTAGAAATAATGAAAGTCCCTTTCAAAAAGGTCTTAAAGGCCAAACTTTTTATCGGTCGATATTTTAAGTATTTTTTTTGGAATCTACGAAAAAATGAGACTCAAATTAGAAATTTCAGCCTCGGGGCAAACTAAGACCTCAATTTTTGTTACATAGTTTTATGAAGGTTTTTTGTTGGGTAAAGTTATTCTTTCTCCACTTACATTTTAGAAACCTCTTGAGGATATACAAGAATTTATTCAGGTCTCTTTAATATTGATTACCATCGACGGTGTAGTTTATGGTTGAAGACGAGGACCTATTATTGTGAGGAAGATGTTTGTATCTACGATATATATTTATTTATATCTCTCTTTTCTACCCATTTCAGCTTCAGTAATGCCCATAATTCTATTCTAATGAAAGAAGTATGCAGTAATTGTTTTTGTGAAAAGAGGCGATTTGGTAACGGCATTCTCAATTTTGTCTTGGATTTTGGTATTTTTTTCTTTTGTGTTTTCCTCAAACCTCTTCACAGTTCTTGATTTCACGAATTCTCTTGCTTCTTCACAGGTTGCACTTTTTAATTTTCAAAAAAAAAACAAGTTTATCTTGATGTAAATTTGAAAGAGATTTTCCTCTGAGGATATTGTGTAGTTTTTCAATATTGAATAAAAACAGGTTTGTCTGTACGCCCATTGAAAATATATAATGGTATATAATTTATTTATTGTTGGAATGGAATTACCTAAGTAAAAATTGAAAAAAGATGTGTGAATGTGATAAATATAAACCCATTAAATACGTAGTCACGAACAATTTCATTTCCAAGATTTGAATGAGCTTTTCCTCCTAGGATACTGCGCAGTTTTTAAATTTTTAACTACTGGTTAATATAAATTAAACTTTCAGATATAAAGATCATATTAATTTTAATGACTGAAAGATCCTTTAAATCTACTATAAGTAACATTAAATTTACCTATAGAATTTATAATTATGACTAGCACTATTTAAAAAATTAGTGGCCGAGACGAGAGCAGTTAGCACATGAGGCAAAAGACATCATAAACAAACCTCTTGTTAAATGGGATAAGATATGAATCCCACAGCTATACATGAATCTTGGGTCATTAAAGCAGTTCACGATCATTTCGGAGAAGGATGGGAGGATCTTCAGCTGATCCTCACCTGATCATTGAGAAGCTGAAGGCCGATATTTTCAATGGCTCAAAGATAAGATATTCCAAAACTCCATGAACACACTAAAGTGCTCCGCCGGGAAATCGTTTGTGGATGTGGAAAACAACTTCCTGGGGAATACGAAGTCGGGCAGTCACGCCAGGTTCATCAGCAGCATGATCGAGGCTTTTCAAAAACTTAGGTATTTGATATACCTATAAAGACGCATTTCCTTCTCTCAAGCAAAGAGGAGTTTCAATGAAAAAGCCCTAGGACGATGAGCGACTAGCAGGAAAAAAAGCTCCATCAGGACATGAACCAAATGGATGAAAGATACCACGAGAGGTGAGACGTAGTCATGTTGGCAGAATAGAGCTGATCGCTGAAGAGAGATAACCAAGCAGGTGCTCACTCACAAACGAAGATACGTCGGTTTCTATTATGAACACTAAAAAATTTCTTAAGCAACGTTCATTAACAAGTATTTTACGCTTATCAAAATTTATAGAGTAAATAAAAATGAATGTATCTGAATAAATTGACTTTCATTCCTTGAGGAAAGTGTGAAAAGCGTCAAGTGTATAGAAGCTGATGATTATTTTAGTTCAAAAAATCTTGACCTTGACAAGATCATTTTCAGACAAATAGCATCAAAAGGAGTCTAATTCAGCTACAATACCATATACACTTTCCAAATTATATTTGTTGTTTGTTACCTGCGTAATTAAAACGAATAATTTTAACCATGAAAATAACTGGTGTGAGATAAATAAGTAAAGAATTAATTTGGGAAAATTATATCATATTTTTCATTAATTTTAGTTAATGTACATCAGAATAATTCATGACACTTTACCTCCATACCGGGCTTGACCTACGGAATTATAAACATAGACATATACAAAGCATGGTTTCTCTAAGTGAGGTCCAACAGTACAAAGGGATAGTAAAAATGGACCCCCAGTGACGTAAGCAGATGAATATGGTGGACACGACTCCTAGGAGGACATTGTTGGGTCAGAAGCATGTTCGATACCAATTTTAGAGGACAAACAGACAAAAAAACACAAATAACGTCGTTTCTGCCTTTCTGTGACATATGACCTTCTGAAAAACCAGCTCACATTTTAAAGGGATATTCTCAAATTTGAAATTCACGAATATTTGTTTAGATGAAAACTTTCACTGATTATCTGTCTATGATATCGGATATGTCTATCACGAAATTTAAAGACAACTCTAGTTTTTTTTTTCAGCTCTATAAAAATATACAACAATATAATTTAATATATTTAAAGTTAATAAAATTACGTATATGATTATTTTAAAAATACATTATAAAATATAATTAAAATTATAATAGATACTGGATATTTTGATTAAATAATGACACATTTTGTAAATAAATGAAATTTAAATATATTTTATATTTCCATAATTACAACTTCAATTCATCATTTTTCGTCTTTTTACTCACCTTAATCGTCAACTCGGAAAATTCAAAACAGAATCCTGGTTCTTACTTATAGAAATAAACCCCATATATATATCACACATTATTCATGTATTTCAACCACCATTAAATGTATTGCAATATTTTATTTATTATGGTAAAGCCATATTTATGTTTTTGTTAAAGTATATATCAAACAAAATATACATTTTGTATTAGGGTACGTCTAAGAGTCATCTAACTTTTCCTACATTCATTAGATAGAAAGAGACTGCATAATAATTTAATTAACTTTCTATATTTGCAACAACAAAAGAACTTCCACAGCTTGCATTTATTTTCGAGGTTTTGGATTAACGCTGTAATATATTTTTGTGCATTAATATTATATTGCACAAATACAGGAAGAATTTATATACTTGTATCATAAATCATGAAATTAATGCTACACACTATTTATATTATTATATTTGCAATTAGTACAAGTTTTGTGGTGGATATTGGCATGCAATGATAATAGAACTTCGACATAAGGTGTTATATACTGGATTAAAGCAATAATTAATCTGTTGTTATGCACCTTTATAATAAAAACGATATGCACAAGATATTCAATATAAAAAGAAGAAGAATATTCTACTCAGCGACTGATTGGCAGCTTATATATATATATATATATATATCATGCTTGTGAGCGTTCAGCTTTTTTTGCGTTCAGCGTTTAAAAAAAATTAGCTTTCCGTTCAGCGTTCCGTTCAATGTTTTTGCGTTCAGTGTTCCGTTAGCGTTCAGCGTTCAAATATTTAAAAAAGAATTTCCCAAAAAAGTACTGCGTAGTGATGACGTTTTTTTTTAGAAAAGAATTTCCGAAAAAAGTAATGCGTAGTGATGACATTTTTTTTTTTAGAAAATAATTTCCGAAAAAAGTACTGCGTAGTCTTTTTTTTAGAAAAGAATTTCCAAAAAATACTGCGTAGTGATGACTTTTTTTTAGAAAAGAATTTCCAAAAAAAGTACTGCGTAGTGATGACGTTTTTTTAGAAAAGAATTTCCAAAAAGTAGTAATGCGTAGTGATGACGTTTTTTTTTATTAAGAATTTCCAAAAAAAAGTACTGTGTAGTGATGACGTTTTTCCGAAAAAAAGTCCAAAAAATGTTTGGAAAAATTGAACGCTGAACGCAAAACTCTTTTTTTTGCGTTCAACGTTCAGCGTTCAAAAAAAAGTTGCGTTCCGTTCAGCGTTCCGTTCATTGAACGTGCGTTCAGCTGAACGCCGTTCAATTTTGCGATCCGTTCACAAGCCTGATATATATATATATATAATTTCATTGACTCTTCATCATTTCAATGAAAGTGGTTCCATCAAAAAGAAAAAGAAAATCAAAATTAACTAAAGCATTGATTCAGGAGGTGAAGAGTTACTTTGAAAAAACTACCAGTTGCAAACTCAGAAAAGCTTCTCAGCAAATTTCATCCACCAAAACAACGTTGTAGAGGATAGTTAGACATTATCTTCGATTCAGTTTTTATCATTGCACTTCAGTTCAATCATTAACTAATGTCCATAAGCGCTATAAGGCAGTTTTGTCAGTTGATACTGCAGTAACAATCTAACTTTGTCGATATAATCTTTTGGACTGTCGAGAAGTTTCTTTTGCCTTCATCAAAAACAAAATAAAAAATTGACTGAATGTAGACAAATTAAAATTCTTAAAATATGTATCTGTCAAAATAAATGATAGGAATTATGTTAAGGTAACGATCTTCGTTGTCATTATTAACGGAATGATTCCTATCGTTCATGCATTTATTGGCGAGGATGGTTATTTGTCGTCGATTAGTGGTGTTTCATACCTCAGATTGCTCCAGGACATAATTTGGTCCAGGTTTTGCCATTCTGCTACTCATTTTTCACTTTGGTTGATGCAAGACGACGCTCCACCACATTGCACAAATGCAGCTTTAGTATTTCTAAATGAAACGTTTCAAGACCGAGTCATCAGCAAAAGTGCGAAAAATCCCTGGCCAGCTCACAGTCTAGATCTCAACCCTTTGGACTTCCACTTCTGGGCTGAAGCACAAACTCGAGTTCATATGAAAAAACCATATTCCATTGAGTCTCTCATACGATGTATCCAAACCTTCTGAATGATATAGCCAGGAGATTATCAAAAAAACGTTTGCAAGAATGTCCTAAAGAGTGCGTCGTTCTGTCTTCAGGCTAGAGGGGGTCATTTCCAGTAACATTTGTGAGGTTTCAGAATACGTACTTCTTATGTCGTAGAACAATAAGTGTTTAAGAAGTAAATATTTCTGAATCCCCTTTAAATAAATAAATCAGAAATATTTACTTGTGATAACATATCTCTTTACCTAAAGAAAAATATTAAAAACAACAAAGCTTGTGGCCCTGATGGAATCATCGGAAATGTTTATTCTCTTTTACCAGAGCAAGTCATACCTTACCTGTATAAGATTGGCCAAGCAATGGAGAAGAAAGGAAAAATGCCAAAGATTTTAACAAAAGGAAGAATTGTTTTAATACCTAAAAAGGAAATGGGTCCGATTTTAGCCATTGGAGACCTATCACAATTTTAAACGAATCTTATAGAATCTTATCAGGCATTTTAGCTCAAGAAATGGCTACAGAACTTCAAAAAAATATTAGCATTCACCAAAAGGGATTTTTAAGCAAAGAAAGATAACTGATATCTCGCGTAACATCCAAGCATCTATTGATTCAGTTAATAAAAGACAAAGATTTGGAGCAATAATTGCTATCGATTTCTCGAAAGCTTTCGACTCTATTCAGCATAGACATGTCCTTAAAGAGGTAGCCAAAGTCTTGCCAAGAAAATTCTTTAACCCAGTTCGGGCGTTACTTTTAAATGGCTCCTCCACAATATCTATCAATGGCCAAGAAAGTAGCTCAATTACCTTGGGCAAGAGCTGTAGACAGGGCTGCCCCTCAGCTCCTCTTCTTTTTATTACCGCACTTGAGAATTTTGTGGTTAGAGTGCTTAGAAAATTTAAGGGCTTTGGAGTTGACTTCGAGGGAAACCGTCACTTGATTGACCTTTACGCTGATGACGTCACCCTAACTGTGGAAGGGAATTCAGCGGCCCAGGTTACAAAACGTGTGGAAATCTTAATAAATTATTTTACGAAGTTCGAAAAATCGTCTGGACTCTCTCTCAACAAAGCTAAAACAGCTATTTTACCAATTGGATCCTGGGACCCTTCTCTGGGAGTAAAAATTTCCTCTTGCGAGGTTAAAAAAAGAGTCGAATTTTGGGCATTGAGTGGTGCAATGAAGGTGTTCATGAAGTCAACTGGACCAATTTAGCATCTCTGGCTTTTCAGAAAACTAAGACGTTGAGGAAACTTAATATTCAGAAGAGAATCGATCTTTATAATACAAAAATCGTCCCGGTCATTTTATATAAAGCGTCTTCATGTCCTATAATCGCTGAGAGGGCAATCAAGGAGGAGGGAAAGTGGTTGAACAACTTGTTTCACCATAGTTACCTATCAGCAATCAAAAGGCCAAAAAAACTTTTAGGAGGAGGACTTTCTCAACTGTCCGTTATTTTACCTAAATTTATATTAATGTTTTTATTGATATAACTAAGACTGGAGACACAGAATGGAGGAGGACAATTTCGTATAGCAGATTATATACCTGGCTCATGTTGGGCACTGATATGACAAATGAAATAACCTCAAGGATTTCTTTAAATTGGGGGTCAGCTCAACGAATAGTCTGGAAATATTATCCATCTTTTGAAAGCGACTCCACGGTGGATATAATTAGAAAGAACCGAGAAAGGGCCTTCTTTTTCCAAAACTTAGGGAAACCGGAGGAGTTAGAAGAATTCGCCATTTGCCATGGATTATTGACTCTCCATAATCTGGGTGAACTAAGGCCTTTTAGTGATGGAAGGTTTAGATTTCCTTTATATAGATTTTCCGTAAAACATCTATTGCTAACTCCGTGGCACCTTAAATTGTCTAGAAAATCTTATAACGATGAGGTGGATTTAATTGCTAACAAATATTTAAAGCTGCTGGACCTCCCTCTTAAGTGGAAAAAAATTTCACTGGCTCCCTCACCAATATACATGATAACATGAAATTCACCGCCCAACTTCAGATATCGGGTGACATAATTAAATTCCTGCAACCCTGCAAAGATTGTGGCAAGATTTTCAATTCGACCCTCCATGCCTTTGTTGAATGTCAAGCAGTACAAATTCTTACTGAGTTTGTATGTCTGAACATAAAAGGGCTTGAAAAAGAGAGCTCGGCCAAATACCGGAAAGCGATTATCTTATTTGGACTTGGCAGAAAATGGACCACCCTATAAAAGCTATATTCCTTCTTTGAAGCGTCCAAAAGACAGGATGGACGGCGGATTGTGCCAGTTGGGATTTATAATTCCAAAATATTATAAAAAGATTGTAGGGGAGTTAGGAGTTTTTCCTGACAAAGAGCGGCGACTTTTATATACTTCTTCAGAGTACTATTCTTGGCTACACTTAGGTACCCCCTTAACTAATGAAGTTTTGGAAAAAATTCACCATTTCTTGCGTCGATGCAAAAATTATATGGCATGCTACCCCGGAATATTTATCAGACTCTTCGATTGATATTATTCACAAAAACAGGGGTGTCCGACCTTTTATTAATAGATTTGGTGATCCCTCATCCTTAGAAAAAACAGCTCTTTTGAATGGAATTATTACAATCCACGACGTGGGGGCAGCTTCCATTTTCGCGGAAGGTAGATTTAGGTTTCCTCTTCAGAGGTCTGTCAAAACCATGTGCCCTACAATGCCGTGGTTTTTAAAATTGAATCTTGACAGGCAGAAGTTTTGTGAAGAAAAAAAAATAATAAGTAAGTTTTTAAGCATTTTTAGTCTTCCTTCCTCATGGAAAAAAAGAATTTCGTGTTCGACCTGGAGTATTGCGGATGGGTCCAAATTTACAGCTCAATTTCAAATCTCGACTGGGCTCATTAATTTTTTTTATCCTTGCAATAATTGTGGCATTCTATACAATAATATAATACACGCTTTTGTAGATTGTCATTTATTAAGGACTATGAGGTATTTTATTCAATTAAATGTCTTTCCGCAAGAAGATATCGACTCCAATATCATTAAGGCATCGATCTTGTTTGGACCCTTCAGGCGAAAACAGAAGCTGGTATCTCATCATAAGGCAATTGAATATTCGCTGTTAAGCATAAAATCTTTAATAGCAAAGAAATTGACAAATCATTCGTATATAAAAATTGAAGACCTCAGAGCTATAATGATTGGGACAGCTGCTCGGTATTGCGCTATGGCAATTAAAATTCCAAGCGTCTCTGCATCTTCGTGGACATGTGCTGGTGACCTAATAAGGTTCATTCCCTCCAATACCTCAATATCATCAAATCTACCATACGTAGACACCGCCGTTACAGATTGAATAGAGATTAAGTTTGTTTTGTTTTTTAGGTGCATATTATATATTTAGGTTTTTTTTTCTTTAGACAGTAATTTTGAATTACAATGTTCATTTATGTTTTTGTTTTAACGTAACTGTCTTTAGATTTTTATATATTTATATATTTGTTTTCTATGTTATTGTGTATTTCACTATATTTTTTTAGAATAATAAATATATACTTTAACCCCAAAAAAAAAAAAAAGGACCACCCCACGAGAAAAGGCAATAAACTTCGCAATCTTGAACTCCAAGGCTCTAATTGCGAAGCAAATTACCTCTGGAGACCCTTTGCAATCGTCGGATATTAGGCCAGTACTCCTATCGGCAGCGGCAAGATATGCTTCCCTGGACCTGAAGATGCCCTCCCTTTCGGTTGACTCATCATGGACTGTGGCCTCGAAGGAAATTAAATACTTCCCTTCCTTTGCATCCATCCACCCATGGACGTCGGAACTATTTTCTGAGAGGGGGGCGGGATTTTTTTGGGGAGGGTCGGGGGAGAGACGCACACTTACAGTATCAATGATTAACGAACTATAATGCAGCATCTTACTTGTTAAGAAAATGAAACGAAATAAATGAATGAATCAATCAAACTTTTATTAAAACACATAACACTACGCTATAAAAACAGCATTCAGAAAAAGAACAGTTTGTGCTTTATGAGCTTCTCCACCTCCGACAGCATGGAGCGGGTTTGGGGCTGCAAGGTGTGCAGGATGGACACAACATCCTGAATGGTGAAAACTTCTCGCCCCCTACACACGTCCCTCAGTATGTCCAGCTCAATGCTAAGCTGCTCTCGTGAGAAGGGGATCAGTTCCGGGGAACCCACATCAACCCATTTCCCTTGGGCCGCCTCAAGGACTGCCTGCTCTCGCCCTGCAGCTATGCAGAGTCCCTCCTGATTAAAACGCCGCTCCACCTCTGAGCGCACCACGTCCAGAGCCTCAAACATTTTCCTCTTCCACAGGCTTAGATATTCTGCAATATTAAATATAACATCAATTAAATAACAACCAACCAATAGTTTACACATGGGCTGCTTATTTAAGCTGGGTCAAACTTTTTTTAATTATTTTTTTTTAATTAATTTCAAGTTCATTCATTCATTCATGAATTTGGTTTGTTATGAAAATGAAAAATACACAAACCGATGTTTGTGTATTATTAATTACAAGCTCATTTCTCAAATAGGCGTACGTGGATGTACAGTATTATTGAACTATTGTATTGTTTTTTATGTCATAATCTATGAATAGATACATAATATCTGTCTGTCTATATGTGCGTATTTGTTGCATTACTTCAACATATACAATTACAGGCTGATGAGTTAAGCTATGTGTTATTTAAAAATACTGTTGGCATTAATATTATTTATTTATTTACCCTCAATGTTCCCTAACTCCCCTACCTCCTTCTCCGCTGTATGGCGAACACGCGCTGGGGTCTTGCTCGTGCGCGCTGGAAGAGGAGGCTTTAAGTTGTAGCGCTCTGCGTACTACTTGGTCTTGTCCACAAGATCAGCGAAGGTGTCATCCTGTCGCAGTGAGTTGAGTCGCTGGCAAAGAAGTTTCGCAGCTTCCACTGATCCAAGGGCTGTGACCTTGATGCCATGCAGTGACCGAGCCACAGATTAAACATAAACATAGTAACGCAGGTAAACAAACCAAAGACTGTGCGCGTAGTGGTGCCCTTTTTGAGCAATCCTGCCACTTTGGCATGCGTCTCCCCCTTGACAGTCCTGTCACACTCCAGGGTCCTGAATGTCTGCAGCATCTCTCCATAGCAGGCCAGCAACCGTGACAGTGCCACAACTCTGACGCACCACCGAGTTGGACACAGGGCAAGCAGGTTTATCACTTTTCCACATCCAAAAAGAGACTGGTGTAATGATTTTCTCTTTGCTGAATCATTAATAACATCAGTAACTTCTCGAATGAAGTTTAGTGTATCAGCAACAAGGCGCACTTCTTTTGCCACTTCTAGTAACACAAAATCCAAAGAGTGATTTGCGCAGTGAACAAACACGGAGTCAGGACATGTTTCCTATAATCTTGCCTGCACTCCCGTGAACCTCCCAGACATGTTGCTGGCTCCATCAAAACAGTAGCCTTTCAGCTTATATATTGGTAAATTGAGCCGAACAAGGACATCTTTTATGCACAAAAACATCATCTCTGCTGTTGTGTCTGGGGGGTTGTAAAAGCCTAGAAAGAAATTCTGAATATCCAGATTGTGATCAGCAAACTGTATATTGCATGAAAACTGTTGTTTGCCACTGAGGTCGGTGGTCCCATCAGCAGTTAAGCCAAAAAAGGACTTTGGGATGCTTTAGCTCCGATTTTTCTCTGAATGTCATGCGCAAACAGCTCCAGAATTTCATTTTGGATGCTGCCAGACATCCAATTATCTCTTTTTTTGGATGGGAGGGGGTGCGGCCGCACCCCCCGCACCCCTAGTTCCGACGTCTATGCATCCACCGGAAGACATTACCTACAATAATAAAGAATTTTAAGAATTGCAAGTAATGCCATTTTAAAGCTCAAAATTTATGTTAATATGTTTTAGTACACATGTCAATTAATTTTTGTATTGTATTTTATTGATTGAAAATAGTGTTTTTAGTTCAGCCCCTATGATAAAATTGTAAATTAAAATATTTACTTATATGAATTTTCATACATTATCTTAGGTTTTTATGTATTCTGTTGTACATATAATAAAAATGAACTGTTGAATAAAAAAAAAGTGTTTAAGAATCAGGTCTATTTTAATTTCTTCTGGTGCTCGATATTCGGCCTTCTCCCTGAAAATCCCAAATGCCTTCGAATCTGGATGGCAGTATGGTGGGGATTTGATAAAATTGTACCCCATAGCTTCTGCTAAATATTTATCTTGTTAAAAAGAATTATTTAATCGTATGAAGCTTTAAAACAAAACTGACTTTTTGATAGAACTTTGTTTATGTCATGATAGCCCTCATTTGCTTTTCTTTTAGATGTTCTGTACCCGAAGTTATTAATCTTCAATATGTGCTGGACGGCTTTTCAGGCGAGGAATGATTTTAAACTAAAATGGTTAATGATGTCAAAGTACGTAATTCCTCTTCTTCTACGTTAAATATATACATTTATGCATCTGTAAAATGTGATATAAAATGTTTTGAGCCTAAAAAAGAATCAAAAACCATTCTATTCCTTTAAAATTATATATCTATGCAATGAATACTAAAACAATCAGGAAGGGTAAAGTCGCACAACCTTTCAAAACACAAATACAAAGCGGGATCGACTAATTTATTTATTTGCCGAGTGAATGAAGTAGTGGAAGTGTGTAGAGGAATCGTTTTAGAACTACCTATTTATCTTCAAACTAGACTACAATGGGGAAGGTTTGAGTTGCTCTGGGTTGCAAGAGTGGCTACAAACCAAAGGGCAACGAGGGGAAAAAGAGACGGTTTCATATGTTCCCCAAGGATGAGTCCCTACGCCAACTCTGGACAAAGGCTGTTCCGCCAAAAAGTTAGATACCTTCAAGACATTTTGCGTTGTGTGACGTACATTTCATGCCCTCCGATTATAAGCCAGAGTCTACCGACTCTAATCCATCACGTTCAGACAGATCTGGAAAAACTCTTTGTCTTAAGATATTAAAAAAAGATGCCGTCCCTTCCAATTTTCCAAATCTTCCTCACTACTATTCAAAGAAGCCTCCTCCAAAGCGTTCCTCCACCTCAACCTCCTCCTCATGACTCCTTAATGAAAACGAGCCAATTTTAAAAAAGATTAAGGCTTTTGAAGAGGCCAACTCATTTTTAACACTCGAAGAGCTTCAAATTAAAATGGATAGGACTTGCCTTCCGAGCGGCGTTCAAGAACATTATGATGAAAAAGATAAAGAGCTGGTGTTCTTCAAGAGAAAATTTAGTCATGGAGGACCGTCAATAGACTTCAGTCTAAAGATTAATGAAGAAATGACAATCCATATACAGTAAGCCAAACTTAATTCCTTAACCTTCTTTATTTATATATTGTTTCTCACATATCAAAACTTGACTATTCCTCAGTATTTTCTTATTAATATTGATTCATACAACTACGATGACTTTATTCCCTGCTATGTTGTATTTTTCAGGGTTAACGATAGAGATCTATCTTTTAATCATCTCGAACATATCACCAAGAACAATCATATTACAAAATGTGACACCCTTCTTAATATTTTGGCCTTCTTAAATTCATTGACATCAAACTCTTCCACCAATCAACTATTTAGCTTGGAAAATGAATTAAACACAGCTTTAAATCATTTGACAAATATCTTGCTCCATTTGGACGAAGCAAAAGAGAAGAAATTAAACTTTTTGATTGAACAACTATCCTTGTTGTTTAAATGTCCACAACAACGGAGATACAGTCCTGCCTTGTACGCCTTATCTATGTCCTGGAAAGGTTTCTCAACGAGTCTTTATAGAGATCTACGTAAAGAAGTTCTCACATTACCTACAATACGCCGCCTTACGGAACTTTCTTCATCTTTGAATTTAGAAACTGGATAGGGATAAAAATTTATTGACAGCTTTGAATAAAAAATTCGATGTAAAATTATTCTCCTTAGAAAATATTGATGATGAAAGTAAACTTTTAGATCAAATTAATCGAGGTGGGATAACTCGTCCTTCTAATGTTCATTTTTTAACGTGTTCCTTTGCTTATGCATTTTTTTTCAGAAATTCAAAATTCAAAAAGTATCTTCAAAGAGCTGATTACTTCCCCTTCTTCAAAAAATATTTTTGTTCTTTCGTTTATTAAACTTTTGGAAAATTATACTTACGCTTTGGAAATTATTTTAGCAGAATGCGAAGAAGACCATTCCTTTGAAAAATTTATTCCACAAATCGCTGCTAAAGTTTTTAATTGTATGTCCAAAAATTATGTTTCGGAAATCAATGATCAAATTCACAAAAACAAAAGAAAAACAAGCAGTCAAAATATGTAAATAATTCTAAGAGATTGAAAAAACTTAAAGGAGAATAAACAAAATGTATTTATGTTATTATAATTTGCAGAATGTCTTAAATGTATCTATGTTTATTTAATATATGTCCATAAAATTTGTAAATAGTAAAAAATATATATTTCGTTCTCAAAGTCATAATTTGTTATGAAATAAATAAGGAAAGGGGAGAATGTATGTACGCGTATTCTCCTTTTTCCTTTTATCGTATTTTTCCTCGTGAGCCTTCTTTTCCTTGTTTTTTTTTTCATCAGCAAGGTCTTTATTCTATTTAAAATATGTATCATACATAAATACACATAAATAAAAGATAATAAAAAGGAAAATTGTTTTTTTTTAAATTCCTTGTTGTTTTAGTATTCATTGATCTATGAGATAATTTTAAGTACATTTTAAAATAAAAATTACATTTCTGACTCAAAACACTGTACTCCTAACTCACAATTTAAAAATGGCATTTCTGATGCTCTTTACTGTATTTACTCTTTTGTTTTTTTATTGCAATTTTTATGAAAAATTAAATTCAATAATCCAACATGGTTAAATGAGAATCTGACGTTTATTTTTTGATTTCCTTTATCCCTTAGACGAAATATTTCACCAGGTGAGGCAGCCATTTTAAGTTGCCAAAGAACTGTTGCAGTTGGGTATATTGTTTTTTGTCTCTGTTGAGATTACAATTACTATACATACATGTCCATGCTTCACCTTCTTTTCATGACACAACGTATGCAATATAGCCTTTAGGTTATGAGATTCTTGCAGTCGATACAGTTCAAGGTCAGCCATTTTGGATTGATATATATTTCAGGATCGTCTTAGATACGAACACTTATAGAGAGGAACTTTGGTTGGAATCCCATTCAAAGTATACTCCCAAACTTTTGTGCTCCATCCTTAAAATGATTGATGATTAGGGTTAGTTTATATGTATATGTTTAATAAATATCCGTCTTAGAAAATTGCCTAAGAAAGGTCTCATTAAAGTATATAATTTATACTGATTAATTATACATTAATTTGGTTTCCCCCCTCTCTTTTATTATAAATATATGTCGATAATATAAGGAAACTATTTACATTAGTTACTAGCTATTGATTTTGCTATCACGATCTACAATGTAAATATGGCCGCAAGCAAATACTTTGTCTTAATAGTATAATTATATTTACAAAAATATATAAGTATTTGCAGTTTTATAAGTAAGAGAACTACGTTTCATATATGATTAGAACTATTTTGTAGCGGTGCTTACCGCTAAAATGTTCAAATAATGTTACAATCCATCACTGTGATCACTTACTTAAGAATCCAAATATTAGCTTATCTCAAGGCAGCTTAATCTTTTTTTCTTTATCAATGAGAAATTTTACGAGGAGCCTTATATATTTTTCTTCATATTCTCCCAAAGTAAAAATACTTATTAAACAAAGAACTATAAAACACTATCAAATATCCCATAATAAAACTGCATATATTGCTTTATATTCAAGAAAACCTACGTCATTAGTATCCAGTTCTTCCATTTTGTTGTTAAGTATTAAGAGGATCAAGCTTTAAAAGATCCGATGCTTGTCGCTAGTTATTTTGTAAAATAAATATATATTTAACGTCATGCTGGCATATGAATAAAAATACTCTTTTATTTGCCTTTTGTACTTTCAACCTTTCAATGTACATTATATACAGATATTACAGATTCTTTCATATTTATAAAAATATTTTTTTAAATGATAGATAAATGTTTTTGTTTTAATAGATTGTATAAATATGTAATTGTCTGGTCATTGTATAAATTAATTCCACTTATCTCTCTGATAATACATTTATTTAATCCTTGTCAACGATATAAATATTACTGTAGTACGATAATTCACTCAAGGAATGTTGCGATGAACTGGGACATCATAACTTAGAACTATTATTATATACTTTAAAATATTGACTTATACGATACCCATTGGTTTGATGTAAAAAATTATAAGCCGACTTTCTTTCGCAAATTTACTGTTCTACTGAACAAAATAATTTTATTATGGTGAAGAGAGGCAATCAAGCCATAAGTAGTTAGTAGTTATCTATTTTTATATTATTTCTGTTAATAATTCTGTAAAGACAATATTTTAAAACACAAGAATCCAAATTGAATGCAGATATTTTTCATATTTTTTCTTTTTTTTTAACAAGGTAGATTTTTGGCTAACTTGAGAGAATTGAATCTCTATTTTAAAAAAGACGTAGGAGCGACAGCGCTTGACTTTTTGGGAAGAAATTAACTTCAAATCCTTGGAAAACTAGGTTGAGAGAGCGATCTGGAAAAGGGGAATGACTAAGAGGTTTCGAGAGCACCGGAGGGGTATGTTCCATAGAGCAATTCTTTTAATGTAGTGTTAAGTATTTCTGTGTAAATACTTGTAATTTTATTATTTCTTAATCAAGTGGGATTCCGTTTGTATGATTTATTTAATTATGTGTAGTCAGTCTTTTAAGGATCTCAGTTTGGAAATATACCTCTCTCACTCTACATATACTCCCTACTCTGTGACTTCATCATTTCCTGATGGCGACAAGTTGGGATATTAACCTGTATTCATCTATACTTATTAAAAACATCAGTCATAATAATGGTTGGTGCTTATCAAAATCTATCGATGTTTAATTCTTTATGAACCATCAATGAAGAATTTGTAAACCATGTTTTAGATTTTTTCCCTTTTTCTTATATTTTAAGGTGTGATTCATTATTTTGTAAATATGTATATCTTGTAAATAAAGTAAATGTATGTATTACCAAATGTATAAATAATAATAATAATTAATCCAAATTTCTGGATAGTTTAAAATAAAAAAAACATCTTAAAATATTAAATTATCTGGCTAAGCATTTACAAGAAAAGATGATTCATCTGACACATGTTTGTTTGTTTAGCTCCTAGATTGGACCCACCTCACCGGAACTTAATCCGGTATCAGCCGGTAGTGATACTCTCTAGGAGCTATCTTTATGAATATATAGTAATTCAGATATTTTTAAGCATTTAAACGATTTAAAAATGAAATCCTCGAGGGATAAACGTTGCTCTCCGATCTCTCCCTCAAGTGCCAGCATTTTTTGTCTTAATGGCGGACAACCAAAAATGAGATGATACGGAGTTTCTTCCTCCTCTTCGCAGAGTCGGCAGATTGGAGTTATGGCCTTTCCCATCTTGTAAAGATGCCTGTTTAGGCCGATATGACTGGTGACTATTCCAACGATGACGCAGATTTGGGCTCGTTTATACTTTAAAATCTTGCTCCCGAGATAGGGATTGGTACGAAGAGCTTAGACTGGCGGCAAGTGCTCATTGCACGCCAAGCGGCCCGCCATTCCTTTAAAGTCGCTTGTCTGAGGGCATTTTTTGTTTGGCTAATGGATATAGGAACAGAAACAGGAGTTCCCTTCCTCCCACCGTCTTTAGCCAAAGCGTCTGCATACTCGTTCCCAGTACTGTTGTTGTGTCCCTTTACCCATCCGACTGTGATCGTGCATGTAGACCTGCATATGGCGTTTTTGCAAGCGATAATTTGAGCTGACACGAGTTCATCTGGTCTCATGTCCAGACTATTAATAGCGGATAGACTGTCCGATAAGATTAATAATCTTTGTCCCCCTATTTTATCTCCTTGGAGATTAATGGAGTGATTTCTTATAGCCTCCACCTCAGCTTGGTAAACGGTGTCTGTTCCCTTGAGCCTCAAGGTCTTTTGGTCAAGCACAATATCACCTCTAGTCAAAGCCCAACCAGCACCTGTTTGACCATCGATTTTTGAGCCATCAGTGTAGCCTACGAGATCGAAGTCATGGATGCACCATACGTATTTGACTTCGTAACTTAGATTTTCTGACCAGAAAGGTATACGAGGAGGAGGAGTTGGGATATCATTGACTTTTAAATATTTGTCAAGATATTGTTGATGTCCTCTAATCAAATGGTCAAACCATTTCAATGGGTTTTCAATTTTAGTTTGAATCCTGACCAGACATGCACGTTCCATTATATAGAGATGTAGTGGCATTAACCCACAGAGTACCTCCATTGTTGCCGTTGGTGTAGACCTAATTGCCCCAGTAATGCTCATGAGACCGAGTCGCTGTAGTTTGCTGAGCTCCCTTTTTAGATATCCATTTGTTTGAAGTTTTGGTGCAAAAACAATAGCACCGTAGCTCACAATAGACCTTACGTACGCTACGTAGATCCATTTAGACTTAAGTGGGCTAAGTCCCCAATCCGATCCAACAAAAGCTCTGAGAGCAAAAAGGTTCCTTTTGGCCTTCTAAATGCTTTTTCCACTGCAAATTATCATCAATAATTAAACCGAAATATCTGAAGGTACGAACTCTTTCGATCTGACACATATTTCTTCATGACTTAATAATGCCATAAGAATAATTGCAAACGGCTTTGAATAGTAGATATGTTACACACGGGTTTATCTCAAAAGACAAGTTTTGTAGAGACAGACTGCAGTATAGTTAATATACTGAAAACCTCTCTTAAAGCGAAAATTGTAATAAAAAATAAACTTTAGCCTACTTACAGTAGTACTTTTTCGAATTTACTGAGTTACAATAGTTAATATCATAGATACATCTAATTTGAAAAGGTAAATTTAAAGTTTAAATAGAAAACCAGCAGTTTTTTTCCACATGTGCATTAATGCATCAATAATTATTAGATGTAGATTTTAAACGTTAAATTTTCCTCTCAATTCTGCAACGTCATTTATCTCATCTCTTTTCTTCCTTCTTTATCCCTCTATATAGCCAATATACCTTTTCACTGAAAAGAAGCATAAGATTTCATATTAAAAAAATTGCAGATCATGTATTAGTATTTATTTTGTAAAATTTTAAGTTAATTTCAATTCTTGCCTCACTTCAGCATTACATTTTTTTCTCACAATTTATTTCACTCAATCATACAAAACAAACACAATAAGTTGAAACGAAACTCGATATAAAATCTATATCACAAAATATAAAACACAGAAAACAGTATGCATAAAAACATAAAACAAAGGGTTAACTATAGATTATCAATATTATTTTATAAAAAGTGTGCAGTCCTCACAATGCCATCTATGATGTCTCCAAAAATACAGGTGGAGTTACTTTTTCCGATCTTAACTTATATAAAAAATATTGTGCTTTCGTGGTAATAAAATTAATAGTGTCTTGGTGTATAAAAATAGGCAAATTCCACTCTACATAATTGAATATTTAATTTCTCGTTAAAAACTATTTTTAAATAGTCTAAAACATCTGAGACATAAGGGCATTCTAAAATGAAATGTCTTGACGTCTCCAACGAGTTCCGGCAGAAAAAGCAAAGTCTATCATTTGGCGACCTCCCATAGATGCTTCCTAGTGTCAAAGTGTTAGTGACCACCCTGTACTTAAACCAAAACAGAGAGTGACTCAATTTATTTGATTTCAAACCCCTTAAAACTTCAAAAACGGAAGATTTTAAACTATAACCTTCCATTCTCCTTAGTATTTGATTTAAAAAATGGTTTTATACTTATTTTCTACTAAAATATTTCTTACCCTTTCGTTAGTAATTAACTTTAAAAAATAAAAAAACAATTCCTTGGGCCAAATTCCCTTGTTCTAAAATCAACAAATCGTAAAACTCTCTCTCTCTCCAGCAGTTCATTCGTCGTAAAATTATTATTGATGTTAAAAATCTCTCCCACGAAAAGTATTTTCTTTCTTAGCGAGGTATTTTTTTAAAATCTATTCTTTTGTTGCCCATTATGGGTTCCTGCCATTCCATCTTCGCTAGCACATTATTTGCTAGCTCACTATAAAGTTTTACATTCTTACTCCAAAATGAGCTTATATTAGCAGCAACTTCTAAACATTTGTCTGGTCCGCTGCCCTTTTCTTCTTCCAGCGATTGTTTCATTTTCTCAATATATAAAACTTCTAACACTCCCGCCCATAGCGAATTTTTTTCAATCAGTCTCTTAAACCATTTGAAGAGCAAGACTTTCCAAAAACAATCTATACTTAATAGGCCCAACCCACCAAATCTTAAAGGAGTGATGATACGACTCCAGGATATATTCCTGGGACGTCCTTTTGGAAATAAAAATGCTTCGCATATATCATTAATCTTACTGCATAAAACTTTGGAAATAGGAGTTAACCTTAAAATATGAATAACTTTAGATAAAATTAAAGTGTTCCAGATAAAAATCCTAGCTACCACATTATTTTTTAAAAGTTGGAGTACATACTTGTAGCTTTAGTAATTTTATCCTGAATGAGGTCACAATTATCTAAAAAATCTTGTTCGTCTAGCGATATATAAGTTCCTAGAATTTTCATTCGACTCGTGGATTTTAAACCTTTTTGTACCAGAGGAGAATCTAAATTACACATAATTTGTGTTTTATTTACATTGATTTCAAGCCCAGAATGCTTTTTATAGTTATCTAAAATATCTAATGTACTATTTATGGAAATTGAAATATCATCACTAGTTCCAGAAAAAACAGTGGTCATATCATCCGCAAAAGCCAGAACATTTGTAATATTTTCCCAATCCTTATACCACGTATACCTTTACATTTCCTTATTTCTTCTATCACGGGTTAATTGCTAAAACAAATAAAATTGGAGAAATAGGGTCACCTTGTCGACATCCCCTCTCAACTCTAAAAACATTACTATAGTGTCCATAAAATGTTAAAAGACCACAAAGACCTACCCCTATCATGTTAATAAAAGAATCACCTAACCCATGGCACTTTAAACAATCTAAAATCCACTTGTGGGAAATGCTGTCAAAAGCTTTTTTTAAATCTACTCCCATAATTGCTATCTTTGTTCCAGTATCTTTAATTTGAGCAAGGGCATCCTTAATGCTCCTACCTACATCCTCCATCAGTCTACCGGGCACAAATCCTTTTTGAACTGGGCTTATTATATCCTTTAAATATACTTTCAGCCTCTCTGTTAAAACTCCTCTGTGTATTTTAAAAACTGTGTTGAGCAGAGTTAAGGGGCGTAGATTTTCCACGACTCTTGAATCCTTTCCCATTTTAGGTATCAACACCAGTTTACCCGTAGATATGAAGTCCTCAAAGTACCCATTCGAGTGAGCTTCGTTAAAAACTTGACCCAAAAGAGGAACCAAAAGATCATTAAAAGCCATATAAAACTCCATGGGGAACCCATCTGGGCCAGGTGATTTGTTCTTTTTCTTGTAAGATTTTATGTAATTTGCTATTTCTGCATTATCAATCTCCTTTTCTAAAATCTTTTTTTTTTACATCTAAATGAGGAACTTTCAGATTAGATACATTTTTTGTAAATCTAAGGTATTTTGTTGTATTAAAAGTACATTTTAGACACATCCTATTCTTGTGATCTATACAATCCCTACATGAATATAATTTTCATAAAATTTTGTAATAACACGTTCTATATTAAAAATATATTTTTCTATTTCACCCCTCTCGTCGAACAGAGCTTTAATTGTATTTTCCCCCTGCTAAAACGTTCTCTTTGTTTTACTTTGTTGAAAATAACCTGATCTTTAGGAATGTTTCGAAAACCAGACCTAATCAAATGACCTTGATTATAGAAATTTTCAATATTAATTAGTTCTTCGTTTTCCTTCCAATCTGTATATCCTAATTCTTTCTTGTTGGCTAATTTTATGAATTTATTTTTCCTCTCCAAACTTAATTTGATACCTAATTTGATGTATAATTTCCTTGATTTGTCTAAAATTATTTTTAGAGCGGAAGCAGGGGAACTTATTGTTCCAAGTCTAAGTTTCTCTAAAACCCCTTCAATTAGACCCTCAATCAACAATTTGATATATTTGTCCTCAAGCAGAGATATGTTCAATTTCCAAGTTTCCTTGGATTGAACCTTAGGAAACGTCAGGGTCTACATGATCGGCTTGTGGTCAGACATGAAACATGGGATAGTACCATAATCCGTAACCAGGTTTAGTATATTTTCAGATACAAAAAATTATCTAATCGGGCACTTTTGATAACTGAAGTTTTTTCTTTAACAAAAAAGGTATGTTCTGGCTTTTGACTGAATACGGCTGCTGAATCTGAAAGATTGTGTTGGGATAAAATATTTCTTAAAACATTCCTAGCTTTAGGGTTGTTAAAATTACTGTAATTCCAGGTATCACGTTTCTGTTCTAATGCTATATTAAAATCACCTAATAAAATAAGGTCTTCGTTATTTGAAATTATTTCTCTAATAAAATTTTCTTCACCTAAATTATAAAAATCAGGGACGTCCTTATTTGGCCCATAAACAGATATTAAATTAATTGATCTGCCTCTCCAGTTTACAGTAAGTACCAAGTAGTCACCCCCTCCGTCACAATCTTTAACTTTGGCCTTTAATGCACTTTTAATAAAAAGGAGTATTCCTCTGGAAGGGTGCCTAGCCTTCACATTCACTGCAGGAACCAGGAAGGTGTCAAAACCATCGGGGACGCAATAATCTTTATTCATGTTTCTAATTCTAGAGTCACAAATAGAAATTATGTCAGGATTGTATGACATTAAATTTTCTATAAACATTTTTCTCTTTTTCTTATTAAGAACGGAGTTTGCATTGGCAGATATTACTTTTATCTCCATATTAATGTTAAAGGTATAAGAACGGGGGGCAGGGGTGGGACCATCAAGATATTTTTACAATTAACAAAAATACATACATTATTCACCTCCATCTATAGGCAGCGCCGCTCCTTTAACTCTCTTTCTTTCCTCCTCCTCCTCCTCCGGACTTTGTAAGACACGTTTCGTGATGTTTTTAGATTTAGTTGGAGTCCTTGGTCTTCTCCTCATGATCTTATTCCATTTATCCTTGGTGCAAGTAACTTTTCCTTCGTTACTATGAGGATCATCACTTTCTTTTTCCTTTTCCTCGCCGGTTTCGTCCTCCCCGTGATTAAGATTAACACTTTCTTCAATTTCTACTTCGGTTTCGTTCACATCCGTCAGGTCTAGGTTTCCGTCCTTTCTTCTTCTTGCTCCTCTTGGCGTGCCGCTTCCTCGGCTAGTTTCCTTTCCTCTGCTCCTTCAATTCTTTCTGAGAGCCCCACGACCTGGCGAAAATATTTTTCGAATTCTAGATACTTGATTTTCTTTTGAGCGGAGCATTTGGCTTGGACGTGTCCAAACTTCAGACACTTGAAGCATTGAGTTTGTTGCATCTCTGCCTGTAGCTCAACTTTTCTTTTTTTATAAAAAATAAACTTTAGCCTACTTACAGTAGTACTTTTTCGAATTTACTGAGTTACAATAGTTAATATCATAGATACATCTAAATTTGAAAAGGTAAATTTAAAGTTTAAATAGAAAACCAGCAGTTTTTTTCAACATGTGCCTTAATGCATCAATAATTATTAGATGTAGATTTTAAACGTTAAATTTTCCTCTCAATTCTGCAACGTCATTTTATCTCATCTCTTTTCTTCCTTCTTTATCCCTCTATATAGCCAATATACCTTTTCACTGAAAAGAAGCATAAGATTTCATATATAAAAAATTGCAGATCATGTATTAGTATTTATTTTGTAAATTTTTTAAGTTAATTTCAATTCTTGCCTCACTTCAGCATTACATTTTGTATGGCTACTTTTAAAACCTTCCACAAATTTGGTTTTGACATTTTAGCCGTTTGAATTCACTATTCATTTAGTGAACTATAAAGTAGCATACAATATATTCTCCATTTCGGCATGACCCTTCATATCCTTTCACAAGTATTTTTGGAACAATTTTGATGTGTGAAAACATAGAGTAATAATATATATGCCTTTGATAAGATCCCATGATTCTCTATTCCTCATTCTTTAATAACACTTCTCAATATAAACAATAATTATCTCTATACAGTCAAAAGCTATCTAAATTATTATTTCATTCACGCGCAGCTTAAAGTCATTGGATGATTGCCTGATATCCCCATTAAAGAGATGCTGGGAGTTTTTTAAATATATCTTTGAGGAGGAGAAACAAAAGGCTTAAACATGATATATATATATAATAGATATATATATATATATAATATATATATATATAAGCGGGGAGCGTCCGTGTTTCCGTCCGGACTGAAATCTCTTAAAACTACTGGACCGTTTTAGATGAAAATTGGCACACAGATGCATGTTTGAAATGTTAGCAAAATTGTGGATTTTCTGTTTCTTGGTGATAAAGAAGACGACATACAAAGTTTGAACAACATCGGTCAATATTACGGGGTCGCTCAACGAGGTCAAAGTTTTAAAAATTTAGTTAAAATTAGTTTTCCGCAAATTTCTGGAAAATGGTGGGCGTTACAGACTTCAAGAATAATTATTAATTTAAGGGAAATCTAATTTACTACTAGACGTATTTTGATATTTTTTACTGAAACAAAGTTTTCTGTAAAAACAAAGAAAAAAATGGAGTGTGTAATGTTAGCATATTTCATAGCTTTTTTGTATTAATTAACTTCACTCGCCTGTAGAAGATGACTTGTTGGCTTCAGAGTAAAATAGTATTTTTAAGTTTAGTAAATCTTTGGATGATAAATCCAAAAATGACCTTGGTTGCATTCTATCAATTCAGAATTCAGTACAATCTGAGTTTACATTATATGATTCAGAACCTGTATTGACCTATAAGAAATCGATTATGAAAAAAAAAAAATAAAATTGTTTTTTAGATTTGTGTCAAGGTATCCTCTCAAATTTTACTTTGTCTCTGACGCATTTATAATCCATTATATGCGTCATTTTGTACACGAAATACGTCTTTTTTAATGTACATATAACTCTCTACTTATTAAACTGACATGATTTAGTATACCAAAATATTAAAGCTGGTTAACCAAGCTTTCATTTGATATGTTTGGTGTTCTAAAAATCGCTATACTTTAAGAGAAATAAGCAAATACATTTTGCACGTACTCTCCCAAAAAAATTGATCCTTTGATATTAGAATATACAATTACCACTTGGTAAACCTGTGTTTCTGCATAGAAAGAAAAAGAAAAAAGAGAAGTGAGGCAAAATACTCTCTGCATCTCTTTTTTTCTTTTTCTTTCTATCCAGGTAACACTGGTTACCAAGCAGAAATTTGCGGAATACTAAGTTTGTGAGGGAAACAGACCTTAAAGAATATAAGAGAGGAGGCAAAAGTCCAGTGTTTTGAAGCTATCAAGCTCAATTCTTACCTCCTTGATCATAATTCATGACATTTTTTTCATTCGGGTTCCCATCACCTCCATAGGTACTTTCAAGTTCAAATCTAACCATAAATGTGGGAGGAGATAGCGTACGGACATACAGGCGGACGGACGGACAGAGATTGGGAATTATTATATAGATTTTTAGATACGTTTTGTTTTCCTTAGTGATACAATACTTGAAAGAAGGATTGAATGATCCTCTGGCCAATAGGATCACTTTTTCCACAGCTTTAAAATTTGGACATAATTATCATATTTTTGGTGTGTTTGATTTTATATCAGCTTGTTCTGCATATTAGTTTTGATTACATACACTTAAAATAAGATATGATTATCATCTTATATTACAATTGATGGAGTGATAAGAGGATCGATCTTAGCTCTATGAAATTGTTGATTAACATACGAAAAAAACTTATCTTAAACAATCTGGGTGATACCACGTCAACTGTACACACCTCACGGCATGACCATCACCGATTTTGATGATTTTTGGTACACTTATTACAGGTTATAGGATAACACCTTGTGCAAAATTTCAGATGGCCGGGGCTCCCAGGGGCCATTTTAGAGGCGCGCAAAGTTTTGAAAAATGTCAAAAACCCGTGCCCATCTCATACTTCAAAAGACGATAGCTCCCTTCAGAAGGATCGGAATTTTATTTTTTCGCATCAAAATACTCAAGACATATACAGCTTTCATTTGAGTACAAACACGAAATAGTACAGTCAAAAATAAAAATTTGGCGCTTTAGCGCGTACTTCAAAAGGGCGCCCCTGCCAGGCCGTAAGATTTTTTTGGCCAGTTTTTTTTTTCTGAAGGTAATTAACTTGTTATAGTTCAAACCAAAAAAATTAGAGTTGGCTCTCAATGGGATCATCCCCAAAGAGGCTATTATCTAGTGGCATATGTAATAATTTACTACTAATCTCCTTTTTTATACTATGGCATGTTTTGTCTATTATTTTATCATTATAATTCCTTTGATTTATAAATACTTTTTGTAAACAAAAAACACATGTACATAAAATATAAATCCTTAAAAATATATTCTTTATTTCTGAAAAACATTTATAAGCATAATACAAGGCACAAATTTATATTCTATTAATTAGTAATCTTTTCATCACTGATTCAACCTTGATTCCGTTGAATCACTGTATTCACTCACTCTTATCATATAATCATTCATTCGAATAAATGAATGGAGTTTTTGTGTTCCAACAATAGTTTTTGCTTTTCATATCTTTGTCTTCAAATAGTTTCTTCCTTTTGAAGTCATTTGGTCGCAATAACAAAAGCCCATGTTGTCCATTCTAGATTTGGTAAATAAAAATAGTTGTCTTGCTGTCGATTTGATTTTGTATGGACGCCGAAGGCTCTCTTTCATGGCTTCCTTTTTATTGTTCCACCAATTCCATCGGATGGTCCTTTGCCGTGGCTAGTGCAAAAAAGTGCCACTCAGCAGAGACTTGAAAATCTTCCTTGTGTATGTAAGATTTAGAAAAACTTTGCAATTTTTATATTGGCTTGCACAACCATCAGAGAAATAATATATTTTTATTTGTGAAAATTATCCTTTAAATTTTTAGTAGACGATCTTGAAATAAATGCACTGCTATTGCATCATGATTGTTGCAGTCGGAAATTATCGTATAGGACATGGTATAAATCATTATTTTTTTATAATAGAAGATAAGTATTGTCGCTAGAGATGAATTCCAGTGAAATCCTTGAGGAGCGTCTTGGACTACGAAACTGTAGTTTTCAGAAAAGTCACCAATGACAACAAACTCTCCTTCGGTCATTCTTCTTTCTTCTGTTTCAAAAAATCGCTTTGTGTCATAGCAATAAAATCGTGCTTGGCTAGTTTTAATAACTTTCAAAAAATCTTTCCACAAAGTCTGAACGGTTATGGCTGTAACCGAGAGTTCACACCTATCACTTGAAATCCATTGTTGAAATATTACCTCTTGAATATGATGTTCTTCATTTTTTGAAAAGTTTTTTCTTTTGAGGAATCAACGACTCTGCAGATATCACATGTTCGAAAATGACAGGACGTAATGCGGGATTGCATACTATATCTGCAATGGCATGGCGATAAGTCTAATAATCTGTTATTTCGGGCATTCTTGAACCGTAATCATCAGTTTTAGATTGATGAATAGTGTACACACACACACACTGTGTGTACACTAGCGCCAGCAAGAACACATTCTTGGATCGAAGGGAATCAAATTTGGAGAATCTGACGCCTTAATCTGGGTTTAATGGTTTAAAGTTTTGAAATAGTTCTTTAAGTTGTTCATAATTAATCTCTTGTGTTGATCTTCTTTCCACTAATTATCGTACGACAACAAAATCTTTTTTCCCTGTAGAATTTCGACTTGATTCATCTGAGCGATAAAACTCAACCACTTTTTTCCATGACATCAGTGGGCGTTGATTTACCCTGCTTGGATTTGGAAGCGCCATCATGCCTTAATATAGAGTAATCCTTTGCATCAACTGCCATTCGTTGAGAGCATCCAAATTCTGCATCATATATTTTACTTCACGTAAAATGTATTTGAATATTCAAGTACCTGTTAAAGCTGGGTTTCACAACCTGGGGGAAATTGCCCCCTTAGGGGGGGGGGGGCAAAGAAGTAAATAGCTTAAATAATAATACCTTAACGAGATTTTTTGGCTGTTCCGTAAAAGGAACAAGAGGCAGCACAAAATAAAAACATACTGGGCAAATTAAAGATGGGAACCCCTGCGTGACAGTGTAGGTATGAAAAGAAGGAGACTATGTAGTATTCAATTATTACAATTGCCACTAGTTAATAGCCTCTTTGAGGGTGATCCCATTGAGAGCCCAATCTATTTTTTTGGGTTTGAACTATATAAGTTTATTATACCTTCAGAAAAAAAAATGGCCAAAAAAAAAATCTTGTACGCGCTAAAGTGCCAAATTTTTATTTTGACTGTACTATTTCGTGTTTGTACTCAAATGAAAGCTGTATATGTCTTGAGTATTTTGATGCGAAAAAAATAAAATTCCGATCTTCTGAAGGGAGCTATCGTCTTTTGAAGTATGAGATGGGCACGGGTTTTTTGACATTTTTCAAAACTTTGCGCGCCTCTAAAATTGGCCCCTGGGAGCCCCGGCCATCAGAAATTTTGCACAGGTGTTATCCTATAACTTTTAA
>CP045893.1:19017587-19034639 GCA_013387185.1 Caligus rogercresseyi | reverse complement strand
CTCCGATATTGAGGAGGAGGATGAGACGAGCGGGGCAAATATAAGACTGGAATCATGCCACCCTTCCTACTCCCATTCGAGAACTTTATCCCAAGCAATGATCAGAATCAATGTAAAACAATAATAGAACAAGGCACGGATCACTCTGGATGATGAATACTTTTTCCTTCTTTCTATAATAAGTACACTAATAGAGAGGTTTGTGATGAAGTTAACAGATGGCCGTGTTGAAGTGTGGTTTCTCTTTGTTTCTAGCTCAGGTAGGGATCGAAAGTAACCGTACCCAAAAGAGCAAGGTCTGAATTTTTTTCCTTCTGATCCCATCACTTTGGATATAGTTTTATTAGGTCCGCCTGACCCAACTGGATTCAATAGGTACTTCAAAGTTCAAATCGGACCATAAATTGGGAGGAGATAGCGGTGAGGACATATAGACGGACGGACGGACAGAGATTGTGTGAATTATTATATAGATTCTTTTCGCGTCATGAAATATTTTTATATCTGAATATGCTTCAATTATTACCTACACCGAAGGAGGTATTGTTTTCACTGGCGTTGGTTGTTGGTTTGTTGGTCAGCAGGATAACTCAAAAAGTACGGAACGGATTCGGATGAAACTTTGTGGAGTTGTTGGAAATGCCAAAAGAAACAAGTGATTAAATTTGGCATCTCTGAGTGCTTATTTAAGATGCAAAATGAGCTAAATACTAAAAATATAATAATGAAATGGGGTCTCTATTCAGGGAGTAGGAAAGAACAAACGCTTAAAAAATATTCATTGACGTAATATTGTTCATTTATCAGCTAAGGACTACGTCACTGGGTGCTTAAACTTCTTTCTCTTCCCGTCTTCCTCTTAATATAATATTAAATAAAATATAGAAATATTAAGAGCATGATGGAGAAAAGAAAGGAGTTTAAACATCCAGTGACGTATTTCTGAATTGACGAATAACTAGTATGACGTCAATGGATGTTTTTAGGATGGCTCTCTCCTCACTCATTATTCACCAAACACACCTACTTATGTAGACATATATGATTGGATTGTAATTCCGTTAAGTGATTCATTTGGTGGGGATCGGCGGAGGTTTGCACTCTCTGAGTGTATACATGCCTCTAGTTTTTTAAGTTCTTTATTGGGTTAATATTAGTCCAGGAAGCAGGGTTTATATTATATTACTACCTCCGCCGAAGGATGGATGGGTTTTCACTGCATTGCGTTTGTTGGTTGGTTTGTCAGCAGGATAACTCAAAAAGTACGGAACGGATTCGGATGAAACTTTGTGGAGTTGTTGGAAGTGCCAGAAGGAACAAGTGATTAAATTTTGGCATCTTGAGTGCAGAATAAGATGCAAAACGAGCTAAATACTAATAAGTATTTCAAGTTAGCCTACTGGCCAATAGATGTCGCTGTGCTGTGAAATGGGGTGACAGGAGCGTCTTCCTCTCAAAATTTCCGTCCAGGGGAACCCCCCCGTCCCTCTACGCCCCCCAGTCGTGAAAAATCCGCCTCGGAAGGCTCCTAAGGACCCGTGACGGCGGAGGTTTACACTCTCTGAGTGTTACATGCTCTAGTTACTTATGTTTATAAGTATAAAATATTGGTTATTATTACAACAATAAATAGTCGATGCTTATGACAATACTAAACATTAGCCTATAGTGGTTTAAAACGGAGGGTTGTGAATGAATTATTTTTACATACGCATTTAATGAGTAATGACCGACGATGAGTACACTGAAAATCCTATGTATATTATGATAAAATGTTTCCAAATTGTTCCCAAATAAATATTATTACCCTTTTGTGCTATGAATTAACGCTCAGTATATCGAAGATATAAATATAATATTAGCCGTTAGAACGTAAAATAAATACTCTTTCAATATTTTATGAAAAAAAGGAACTGAACAAAAAGACATCTCAAGGACCGATCCCAAGCACCGACAGTCCTAAGGACCGATCCTAAGACTGGACTGAAACAGACCGAATAAATTGGTACCGACCACAACACTACTTAATAATATAATGTTAAAAATCAACAAAGTAAAAAAAACTTCATAAGAGATGTACCCTCCAATACCCCAATATAAGAGTATACACAGTTTACTTGATTTCCCTCAGTGAAAGTCAACGAGTGCAATTGCTTTAGAGGGACGTTGACGATTACCACATATGCAACAAAGTTAAGGTCTTTGTTTGCCCCTAGGCTAAAATTAATAATTTTATATATAGTCGTACTAATCGAAAAATCGGCTTTATATTTCAAAAGTTGAAAAGCTATTGTAGTGTTTATTTAAGGCCATATTTTTTTGTTTCGATACTATGACTATAATCAATATATAATTATATTTTTGGAAAATGACAATGCATTCAGAACAGTTGTTATTATAGGATATCTGGCATGAAAGTAAAGACAAAGATCAATTTATTAGGACGAAGTATGGTCATATTAAGTAACTACTTTTAGGTGATTCATTGAGGATGCATTAAATATTATTGTGATTTGTAGAAGAAAAAAAAACCGTTTTACCTTTTATTTACATATAATTATTTACAAGTGTCAAAAATAATATGATTTATTAAGAGTTACTGTGATTTGGAACATTGCATTCCAATATTGTTTATCAAAATTATTTAAAGAACTTGCAAATAAAAAGGCAAACTTGTTTTTATCTTCGTAACAAATCACAACGATATTAATGCAGCCTAAGAAGCACCTAAACGTAGTTGCTACATATTTAAATAAACGCTAAAATATGGTCGACTTTTTGAAAAAATTTCGATAGTACGAAAGATATATGATTATAAAAATAGATTTGAAATGCACAGATATAGTACAAAAAATAAATACAACTGAAATTTGTGGGTATTCTTACTTTGCACGAAGATAACTGGGCCTGAACCATTAGAAAATGATGAAAATCATGATTTTCAAAAAAAAAAGTCATAAAGGCCAAACCTTTTTTCGGACGAATTTTAAGTGGCATTTTTGGAATCTACGTAAAAAATGGGACTCAAATTAGGAATTTCAGCCTAGGGGTTGTGCCGAGTACTGCTGGAATGTGTAAGGGGTCCCGGAGGCCACAGACCCACAGGGGACGACGACAGTCTTGAGGACATTGAGGTAAACCTTCACTTGGGTCCGAAAGAAGTGTGGAGGCATGACTGACCCATTACTGCAGATGACCCCTAACAACATGATGTAGCTGAGTTTTTGGTTCCGAAGACCAAAAGAACATCCTGGATCCCTGCTGATCCACCTGTCATTCTTCCTGTTTGCTGCTCCTGTCCAGGTGAAGACTTTCTCATCACTGAAGAACCGAAGATGGTCGGCGCATTTTGTATTCAGAGACCACAAGCAGCTTCTTCCCTTCGCGACCCTTCTGGGCATCGGTGAGGAGATGTCTGATCTTCAGGGCATAGCTTGTATCTTAAGTTTTTATTGTGACTCGGATACGGTCGACAGGTAGACTCCACACTTCCTGGACAGGATGGATATGGCGTCCCTGGATTGGCCATGGTGGACCTCTTGAGACCAGCCACAAATGTGGGTGTGCAGATCCGGTCACTCCTGGCTTGTGCTCCTTCCTTTTGGACATCCCCGACTCCTCCCACTTCTTGGTGATGTCGTAGACCGTCTTCTTGGGTACTTGGAGCAACTTGATGATGGCTGCAGGACGGTGCCTTGCCCACAGCAACTCGATGACCGTATCCGTCCGGGTCTCGCTCCCTCTCCGTATCAGTGTATTTGTTTTGTTTTCGGGTGCAATTCGACAGTACTTCACGAAACCTCCACATGTGTAATAGCAAGACAATGTATAATGAATTAAATAATAGTTCGAAACTAATTTCTTCTCTTTCTTTATTAATATTTTTAAAGATCTTTTTGTAGAAAAAAAACGAACCTTTTTTTTTCTCATTCTAATTATTGCAACTTTAAATTAATCCAACTGCAAGATTTAGTCGTTAACCCCCCTTCTAAATTTTAATTGATTCTTTTTCTTCCCAATTATTTTTATAACTTTTATACTTTTAGTCTTATTTGAAATAGATAATTTTTTATTATAATAGTTCTAGTTACTTATCTTTATTAACATTTATGGTCCTAAATTATCTAGCTTTTTTGTTATATTTGATCTAAGCTTACTTCCAATCATTTATGATCAACAAGAACGAAATTATCCAACTAAAACAATATTTTTCTACACAATAATAGGGTCTTTACATTCACTATTATTTGTTATTATAAGCATATGTTCTATAGATTAGTGATCGCAATTAAATTCATTTGAGAGAATATTCCAAATAAGTTTTTTTATCATATGCTAATAGCTTTTTGGTAAAACTACCGATTTTCACTCACTTTCTCATCCGCTTGATAACCCTAATTATGTTTGAGCTCTCCTCAAGAGGGATGAAAACATCTGAAAAAAAACTCAAAGGCGTAGATAGCAAAGAAGCTTGCAAAATATGAGCCAATAAGACCGGGAGAGATCAGAGGGATCCTTCTAGAGCTGCAGGAAGATACGCGGCCTTTTCACTCAAAATCCCATCGTTGGACGGTTCATCATGGACATTCGCGGCTGAATTGATAAAATGCTCAAAGTCATCGCTTTTTACCAAATTTTGAGGAAAATATTCAAAAAAATTAAGTAATTTGCATGATGCAACTTGTTTTACAGCTTATTCTTTTAATACTTGTTAATTAGATAGAATTTATTGTTTTGTTCAAGTTCGATGCTAAATTTTAAACTATAATGTTATTTTTGTATTTTATACATTATCATAGTTTTTAAATTCCTGTGCTATATTGTATATTTGAACAGGTAATATAAAATACCAAGTTAAGGTATTTTACTTTGGTTTCCCAAAAGCGAATAGATAAAATACAGATAGGTATGTAGATGTGAAAAGAGTATGTATTTTAGAATAAGTGATGAGATGAGAATGAGAGAGCAAATGTGAACAGGAGATAAAGAGAGGAAAACGTCCTTATTTATACAAACTTCTATAAAATGAATATTCTCAATCCGAGGATTAAAAAAAAGTGCTCTCAAGATGTTCCCTCAATTACACACCTGAATCATACAATAATAATAATAAGATTTAAAACCTCCCTGCGAGGAAGGGAAAAAGAATAAGGAATGTCCTTTCGTGCTATGCACGATAGAGATGGAAAGTCGAGGGATATTTTGGGCGTGTGAAAGGGAGAAGTCTGAAGGGTGCAATTGAGTTAGCTTCTTGTTATCACTATTTCTTTCCTCCGAAAGGAAGCAAAACAGAGATTCAATATAAATAAATACTTCTGTTCTGGCCGACTTGCCTGCTTCATAAAGAAATAAATATTCCTCAAGAGAGGAGAGAGAATAGTGATAACAAGGAGCTTGAGCTCAATTGACACCCTTCAGACATTCTTCCTTTCACACGCCAAAAATATAACGGACTTTCCATGTCGATAGTGTGTCCATCGGGCGGGCATGCCCGTCCGCCACCCGCCCGCCCGACGGGCGGGCTGGGTCGGGCGAAAAAAATATTAAAAGTCGGCGGGCTTTTTTCATTTTTTACATATTTAAGTAACGGTTTTCAAACAAAACATCTTCACTTTTTTTTCTCGGATTCTTTCTAAAAAAAACTCATCACTTTTTCCCCGGAACTCTTTCTAAAAAAAACGTCCTCATTTTTCTCGGAATCTGTGAATTGAATTTCTTTTCTATTAAATATTTTACAATGGAGGGACGGCCGCAAGTCGGGCGCCTACAAACTACCTCCTCCTCGGGCGGGACGGGGCTCAATTATAAACTTCCCTGCGGGGAGGGCTTGAAAAATCGGCCCGAGGGACGTTGCTAATGCACGAGAGATGGAAAAAACTCTCTCTTATTTTTGAACGGGAGAAAAACTAGCATGCTTTCATATTATTCTTGGTTTTCAACATGTTCGGATATGTAGTGTGGAATGTAGTGTTGGGATTGTCTTATCATGTTTTAGCAGCTTGTCTATGTACACCTTGACTGGGGCCGTTTTCCTAAGAGGGTGATAGGCCCGTACGACAGTTTGCTTTAATATACTGGGGAGCCAGATTTCTACAGCAGAAATTTTATTAAAATTAGGAGGATATGGCTTATCCGAAAAAAATATAATAGTACTACGATTGTATTTCTTATAAGGGTTGAAGTACATGCGAAAATTAAATACACTCGCATATTTGGGCGCCTACAGCTAATAACAGTTCATGTTACATAAGTATCTTAAAATTTGTATCATGGTTTTTGTGGAGATAAAATAGGTTTTCTAAAAGTCAATGAGTTACAACAATTTTTCTGTTTTGTACCAGAATTCCTCATAAAAAGTTTGACTTTGTACAAAGAATATGTTATAAGTCACATGATATGTTTTTTTCCTTTTCTTTTTTCCTCTCTTTACCTTGAAAAGTAGATAGTAAAATCAGAAAAGGGGATTTTCTGTTTTGTATAAATATTAATCATAAAAAGTTTGACTTTGTACAAAGAATATGTTTTAAGTCACATGAGATGCTTTTTCTTTTTCTATTTTCCTCTCTTTACCTTGAAAAGTAAGTAGTAAAATCAGAAAAGGTGATTTTTATGGTTCATTTCTGGTCCCATCACTTTGCAAATAGTTTTATTAGGTCCGTCTTGACCCAAGAATTCTATAGGTACCTTCAAAGTTCAAATCTGACCATAAATGTGGGAGGAGATAGCGTGCGGACATACAAACGGACGGACAGAGATTGGTGAATTATTCAATAGATAGATAAATAGGTATTATAATCTAAAATTTGCACTCCAACATAAGAATACTAAACGATAAATTCAAACTTTATGAAGCTTTCATAAGAGGTAATTTTGATCCTCAGGTTGGGTTCTATCATGCCGGGTCTGATAATTCTGAATACAGGGAGGTCGTACACATTCTTGCCGGCGAGACATCAGCGAGTCTATTGAGATAGTTCTTGAGAGAGACATTTCCATAACACGGTTAATGGGATGGGGTTGTTTGATGGACGTCTTAAAGATGCCCTTTTGAGAGAACCGTTCGGGACTGGTCTGCCGGTAGGAGACGATGTGGTTGATATTCATTATCTACACTTTTTTAAACTCTGTGCATCGCACATTAAATATTAGTGTATAAATAAATCTAAAAAAATACCAATGAAAACCTTAGGTATCATCTAAAATATAAAAATAAATATTTCAAAAAACATTAAAACATACCATGAAGAACAATGTCGAATCCATAAATAATAGTCTAATAAAACTTTAAGACCCTTAAAAAATCTAAAATGGCTGTAAGACTTTGTTGGGAAGTACTTAATTTGTTTTGATTCAAAAGTCCAAGAGTCGTTAAAAGGAGAAGGAATTTATAAAGAAAGAGCTCCATATCTGACGGCAGGTGCTAAAATGATTGCTTTCGCATTTGATATAGCATACTCGATTGCTTTCGAGACAACAGATTGGTTGGTTTTCCTCTTGTTTAGTCCAGACAAAACAACTGCTATAATTATATTTTCTTTGGACCTTTCCATTTTTTTACGTTCAAAACAATGAATCGTTTAAGAACGGAGACAAAAAGACAGTCTACAAAAGCGTATAGCGTGTTATCATTCAATTTGCCACAGTCTTTGCAGTGTGAGTTGAATATTATACAGTTGGAAGAAATCTGCAATTGAGCTGTGAATTTTCTTCTATCATGTATTCCGATGAGAGATCGTGCTATTCTCAATGCCCAACTGTCCGGGAGTTTGAGCAGCCTTATATAATATTCCGTTATTTTCTTAACGTTACCGTGACTACTCGGGAACGTCATTTTTAAATGCCAGGGACATGGCATCGAATGCATTTTTGCTGCCCTTAATAGGGTGTATTTAAATCTCCCATCTTTGAATGGGTGTGCATGATGAGAAAAATTTATAGACAAAGTGTCGTTAGTAATAGCCCAATCCTCAAGTTTATCTGGACTCTCCATATTCTTATAAAAGAATGGCCTATGGGTATTTTGGCGTATGATGTCCACAGTTGAGTCACTTTTATAAATAGGGACGCAACTCCAAACAATTCTTTGAGCCGCTGCCCATACTTCAGAGAATGTCCTGGTAACATTGGTTGTAAGGTATGTACCAAACATTAATCTATTAAATAAACCGCTATATGAGACCGAATTCCTCCATTCCTTTTCTGGAGACTTTGCCAAGTTGATAAATATTTTTTATATATTTTGGGTAAGATTGACGAAAGTTTTGTTAATCCTCCCCAATAAGGAACCTCGGCCGCTTTATAGCTTCAATGTATCTCTTATGAAAGAGACCAAAGAGCTATTTCTTCTTGAATAACATTTTCAGCTATCCAGGGGGATACAGTGGCTTTGTACAAAATAATTGGGACGACCTGAGTATTGCCAATCCTTTTTTGTAGATTAAACCCCCACCATATGTTGATACAGTTGTTTACCCATGCGGATATTATGTCCCAGTTGTTGATGTGTATTACTTCGGGTCCCCACTCAATTCCTAATATAGACAATTCCTTTTTATTTGCATTCAGCTCTCTTCTTCCAAGGGATTCCATTCCCTATAGGAAGAATGAATGTTTTAGAGCGATTCAGCTCCAACCCAGATCTCTCCTTGAATTTTTCAAAAGCATTCAGTAAGACTTCGATTCTCTTAGTTTTATGTATCTCTTTAATAACTCGGTACTGTGTCACAGGCACTCTTATTTCAGCTCTTTACTGCATAGTGATAGGAGACATGAATGTAATTATTGCTTACTCATCCATTGTTCACATATCTCTAGCAGCTAAAAGAACTCTGACTTTAACTCTATTAGGGATTAATACTATACTAATTAATTTAGTGGCCCTTGGATTTATCTCTTCTATAACATTTTTTCTACAGGATTAATATACATGTGGGTCCCGAAGAATTTTAATGAAGAAAGGGTTTATTAAAATTAATTACTTTATGATTTTTAACATGTTTAAGAAACGCAGGATGACCTCCAACAATCAGCTTACTATCATAAGTTTGAGCATATTTTTCTATTATTTCAACTTAACAAATTACCCCACTAATCATTACAATTTTATTGGTCTCCATGTTATTTATTATAAAGCTTTTTCATTCCCGACACAAGAGTCCCCAATAATAAATAACTCAATTTTAAATACTCCTTACACTTTTATTATATCCTTTTTACTTCTTTAAGATCCTCTATTGATATGCTAATATTCCTTTTTACTAATTACAGAGAAATTATAATTTTGCTGGCTTAAGTCATTTATAAAGGTCAAAACTAATTAATAACAAAATGACTAAAGAAAACTCGTCTCTAAATTTACAATAATTTTTTATATATTAAACTACTTAGTTACCTACATTATTACCAGACTTGTTCACGTTCGCGAAAAAGTTGTTGTTCACTAAAAGTTATCTTTCGTTTTAAGATTGAATCGTTCGTCGTCCATCGTTCATAATTCTGAAAAAAATTGGACGACGTTTTAGAAAAGAAACTTTTCACATGAAAACGAAAAATATATATTTTTTTTTGGCGCCATATACAAACGACCAACCATAAGAATTCTTTGTTGTAGTTCGCGAACGACGAACGATTACATATGAACGACGAATCAAAAAGTCTGATTATTACTATTCTATCTAATCTCCCCCCCTCCTCCAATTAATCTTAGTAATATATGCCCAGCGACCATATTTGCTATTAATCGCGCTCTCAAAGTCAGAGGACGAATCAAATTCCTAATAAATTCAATTAAAACTAATAAAGGAGTTAACCCTATTGGAGAACAAGCCTCAGGAACAAGATGACTAAAACCTTCTTCACCCACTTGGCCTCATGCTCTTCGAGACAAAAAATGGAAAGGAGACCAGATCCGACGCAGCCGGGAATCGTCCCCAACCCCCTCCTCTGGCAGGCAGATACCCTGGTATGTGCTGCAAGAACTGCTGGAATAAAAGTCCACAGTTGCGACAGGCCAGGACGTGGAGAGCTGCCAGGGATGCAGCAATAGCTCTCGCCGAGGGAGTGGCGCTATAGATTACTCCGATCTCATGGCATGATTTCCCCCAAAAATCGATGTGGTTTTTTATTTATATTTTATATATTCATGTATATATACATATATACACTTATTAATTAGTTTGTGTTTTTATTATTGTTTTATTTTATTTTAATTAAATTATATTTATTATTTTAGACCAGCTACTTCGTGCTGAAATATAACGGATTACATACACACTATGAAAAATTCAAAATACTAACTGACTACCTCATCATAAAGGTATATGAACTCGAAAATTGAGTTCTATCCCACTCAAAATTGGAGGGGACAGGCATGGTGAAGGGATGTTAAAGTACTCTCTAGAGAGATCGGACAACCGCCAGTCCTTGCAAAAAGCCTTGGAATTTTAAGATGTCTAATCCGATTGGGCATTGAAGAAAAGGGGCATGAAGTAAAATTATACAGTTAAATTTAACTTTAGTTGTGAAAAGAAATTTATATATTGCCTCTAGGTTGACTCGTGAGACAAAGTGTAATTAATGAGTTATAATTGGATAATTATTAATTAAAGAAGGAAGAGCAGAAATCAAATTACTCATATTGTTGCTTAAATTTATGACCTGTTTTTTCTCTTTCTTTTTTCAGCTGTTCTATCATAGTTGCAATATAATTCCATACGACTCATATTATTTTTATATTTTTTTACTCTTATTTAAGACAAATCCTATAAGTATATCTTATATTACTTCTTCGTATAACTGCGGCTCCTAAAAAATTTGTGCAAAGATCTTTGCATCTTAAAATGTCATTCTTAGACAGTTTATAATGAACTCGGGCTTTCCTATTTAAATAGCTAACCCAATGGACTTCTACAATACAAAAAAAAAAAAAATTCAAAAGAGTCACAACAACACAATAGCTTTAATTATGCTTTCATGTAACCTTTCCATCTCTTTTATATTCAGTACAATGAACAATAGGAGAAGGGAGATAAATTGAAATTCTACGAAAGGCGTGTAGTGTATTATGATAAAATTACCCAAATTCCTTACAATGTGAGTGAATAAAAATGCAATAGTAAGAAATCAGTAATTTGGCAGTGAATTTCCTTTCATCAGTCATTCGCATGAGAGAAAGAGTTAACAAACGGCAATTAGAAAAATTACATATAAATATATATATGGGGTGATTCTTATTTCACGTTTTTTGATTTGAGGGTCGGGCTCCCCTAAGATTTTACTTTAGTGCATAGAGATCATCTTGTGAAAGTTTGAACGAAATCGAATAATGGGAAGTGTTTGCTCAACGGGCCCAAAAGTTATTTAGTAAGCTTATGTAGTAAAAATTTCTTCGTCATTCAATTACCTTCATGTCCTTAATATATACAGTTTATCAAAACAATTTGCTGCAAAATGTAGATATGGAATCAAGGATTTCAAATTATATATTATTTTTTATGTGCGTACAAATTACGCGAGTTATTTGCATTAAAAAAATTAGAAAACTGGCGATAGGCCTATTTCACAGGGATTTCAATTTTTTATGTTCAACTGTGTACTTTAAAAAATGTAGTTATCATATCTCTATATAAGCCAGGGTTACCTTAGAGAAATGAACTGTCAAATCAGCTTTTTTTACTTCAACACATGACGTCATATTACGTTTTATACCTACTTAGGAATAACACATATGAAGGGAAATAATAGCAACAGTTTAACACAAGAATGACAGCTATGGATAAGCAAGTTAAGCTGTTATCACCCACACAGCTCATACACCTGCATGAATATCAAGGGAAAGGTGAGAGTGACGTCTAGGGTTGCCAACTATCAGGGGAAAAAATAAGGGACACCTCATTTGTGGGCAGCGCGAAAAAAAATGAAGTGGGGTTCAGGGGGCAATTTCCTGCATTTTGACCAATTTTAGGGCAAATAATGTAAGGGTGACATTTCCACAGTTTACGCAATTTATTTGAACACAAACACAACAATTACAAGATAATGGACCACGGGAACACAAATTGGTTGTGCATTTTTTCTTTATTCTTTATTTATTAATGTTGCTGCTGCTATCATCTCATTGCTTCCATTTGTATTTCTTTTGGCTTCTTGCAGCAGCTAGAAGCCTTTTATTTTTAGGGCTGCAGAGTAGAACTCTGAGCAAGACATGCCATAGTTGAGGCTGACAATGAGCTCTGCCTTGATGAGTGCAGTGGAACATTTGTTCCTCACGTCGGACCATTTAGCATTCATGAGAGAGAAGATCCTCTCCACAAAACGGTAATACGGGACAAATTGCGTCCCGTTACAAATCAATACGGAACCCGTACTTTTGTTTCCTAATACGGGATGATTCCGTATTTCAAGGGACGGTTGGCAACCCTAGTGACGTCACAATCGACAATCACAAATAAAAGAGCCTCCGATGATCATATTCGAGAATCCGTGTATTCAATATTTGCTCGCCAGAATGAGGATACCAATTAAGAATTCTGGCCTAGACTCCAAACTAGTCAGAGATCCCTTGCTCCCTCCCTCCTTCCTTCCTCACTGGGCATTGGAGTTCCGTGCCTCGTCTTCGTGAGAGGAGCCTGTGCCTCGTCTTCGTAAAAGAAGTTCCTTTCCTCGTCTTCGTAAAGGACTCCTACCCCTCGTCAACAAGTCTGATATTATATATATATATATAGTGTAACTTCTTTTTGTAAATTAAGCTACTTTAAGGAACCAAAAATAGTTTTTTGTTAAATATTGTTAAACGACCAAATATTTTCTATGATAACTACCTACTTTTGCACAAAACAAGTATTATTGGCGCCATGCACCAAATATTATATATATATATACAGGGTCTTGCAGGTAAATCCGCACAAAGTTCAATATCCTCCAGAGCCAAAGTGGGAACAAAAGTGATACCTATTTGAATAAGAAAGTTGTTTCTTAGACATAATACAAGACTACTATTCAATATGGCCGCCCTCAGCCTAAAGGATGTCCTCCAAACAACGCTTGAACCTCTCACAGGGCGCGGAGACCTCTGCAGCATCCAGCTTGTTCATCTCCGACTTGGTGGAGGCCTTCAGGGACGCCACATTGCTGTGGTGTGTGGTGCACATCTCCCTCTCCAACTTCCCTACAAGTTGTAGGCGCATGGGTTTAGGTCGGGGCTATTGGGGGGCCAGGTGTTGAAATCCCAGAAGTTGGACACATTCTTCTTCAGCCAGGACTGCACAATTTTGGCCATTTGGGCGGGCACCGAGTCCTGCTGGAGTGTGTACAGGGTCCCGGAGGCCACAGAGTCCATCCAGGGGACGACGACAGGTGGGCCCCACGCTTTCTGGCGAGGATGGACAATGACGTCCCCGGATTGACCTGGATGGACCTCTTGAGACCAGCCGCAAATGTGGGCGTGCAGATCCGGTCACTCTTGGGCTTGTGCTCCTTCCTCTTGGACATCTCTGACTCCTCCCGCTTCTTGGTGATGTCGTAGACCGTCCTTCTGGGGTACTTGAGCAACTTGATGATGGCTGCAGGACGGTGTCCTGCGCACAGCAACTCGATGACCGTGTCCCTCCGGGTCTGCTCCATCTCCGTATCAATGTATTTGTTTTGTTTTCGGGCGCAATTCGACAGTACATTAACGAAGCCTCTAAAATGTGCAATATCTAAGCTCTACTTGCACTCCTTATGGATTTGGACAAAGTTGAACTTTGTGCAGATTTACCTGCAAGACCCTGTATATATATAATATATATATACACAAAAAATAAATAACTTAGTATGAGTATGTGATAATAAATTAGGAGTAGTAGGTTATTTGTGTATCTGTTTGCCTCAATAATATTAATAATATACCTACTTATATTTTATTTTGTAAAAATACTATAATTACAAATGTTTGTATGTAATTTTCTGAAGTATGTATATATAACAGACCAAAAATATTGCACGATTTTAGAGATATAGAAACCCCGATACTTTATCTTTATTACACAAAGACTTTATGTTTATACACATGCTACATTTAAATGCATCTTGTAAAGAATGTGGTTCATTGCCGAATATTAGTTTTATAAAATATATGCATACCCATCCATTAATGATTTAAATGTGTACATCAAAGTTTGGTACGACTTCTAAATGTTCTTGCTGATTATTTAGTTAATTAACTATGACTAAAATACATTTTTCTCATTATATGTTAACTCTTTGTATAAAAACATCCATATGATTTTTAAATTTATTCACCAAAATAATAATATTTACTTCTACATGATGGGTTTATTCATTTAAAGAAAAAAATAATTCAGACAAGGGAGTGAAATAAGTAATCTATTATTTTTATGATCATCGAGTTGCAAAGTATAAGTGGCACCGCTTTTACTTTTAAGCCTTATGTATATGAAAAGTTGTGTTTAGTGTATTTTATTTTTTCCCCGCATGATGGAGTTGAAGCATGTATATATATATATATACATATATATATATATATATATATATATATAATATATATATATATATATATATTATATATATATATATATATATATATAATTATATATATATCTATAATAATATACTATATATATATATTATATATATACTATATATATATATATGTAATATATAATGTATTTTTTAATATGGGCACTAATATAACAAAAGCAATGAGTGCATGAGGCACATAATTATTAGTGATAAACTTAGTTTTGAATTATGCCTCATACCTCATACCAGAATAGATGCGATTATTATTCGTAAGATATCTTCTTGTTTATGTAATGAGAACATGAAGAAAAATTTATACTTTTTGATTAGGAATACAGACCTTCTGTAAAACTAGCTTAAGAGAACTATAAATATACAATATATCATTCTCATACATCAAAATAAATGTATATATTAAAAATACAAAAAGACGAGAACCTAAATCGGCTCCTTCAAAGGAATAAATATTTATATACTCAGGTATAAATAATTTTATGTAAGAGTTTCTATTGCCTGAATGATCTTCGGTGGTCCGGTTTGCAGGCTTCAAACCTGTAGCTGCTTAACGGCAAAGTGGTTCGATTTCACCTTCTGGGCAAAATTTGCTTCTACTTATGAAAAACAATGATAATTTAAATATATTACTAATGATATATTATGTAATCAGTATAAGTATTTTGAGTCGGCTGTGAAATACAATTATAAGTTTATTTGGATTAGAAATGGAATCAAAACTACCACAATGCTGAATACATAACATATTTCATACATACTATATCCCGGTAGATTCACATTAAAAATAAAACATTCTTTTTTTTCTTTTAAATTGTAATTATGCACTAACTGACGTTGAAGTTGAGCTATTCAAGAGTTCTTGTAAATGATAGTAGTAATTAAATAGAGCTGCCGAAATAATGAGTCGAAAGTACTCATAGTTGATACTATTTTGTGAGTGAATATCATGGGAGGACTTGCGTGAAGGGAAGAGTTCTTTGTTTCAACAACCGTTTAAAAACATTGCTCCCATAGCATTTCTCTCATTTAAATCTTGTTCCAATATATTTTTTTAATTGTCTAAATACTTGGTATCTTCTGCGCTTAACTAATACGGTTTTTTCTTTTAAAGTTAAGGATTCTATATATTTACTTTATATATGTTTATAGTACGTTCATTATCATGAATAAATTTAATTCCAATTGCTTAAAGAATTTATTACACTTAAGTATGCATATCTTTCTCTACAAATATAACTGTGCTACCATTAAGTAAATAATATTATTCATAGAGTTTAAAAAATCCTTTGTGATTTGGGTAAATTCCTACATCAAGCTACAAATAAGGTTGGAATATCATTTTTTTTAATAATTGCTTCCCTAATTTACTTAATGAGTAAAAAAATAATAATTCAAAATTGAGTGAAATTGTTTTTATATGGCCTCCTTGGACTGTAAACGACAATAAAATATATTTATATAAATTATGAGTTACCTCCTACGTGTCAGGCGTACTCGACGGGCAAGCCTTTGCATTTTTCGCATTTGCAGCTAGCGTTCCTGCATTGACTCTTTTCATGAGGGTATTCTTGTAGGGCGGCGTTTTCGCCTGGGATTGTACTTAGGAAGGATTTTCTACCATGGAAGGTTAATTTTATTTATTCTATCTTAGCCATAAAAGTTCGAGTCGGGTTAACTTGACTTTACGATATTTTTTCTTAAAATTGCCTCATTTCATAGTATTTATATCCGTTACTTGAACGAATTTGGTGACTTTAAATTTAAAAATATTAGGTCAAATGAAATATTTACGTCATCTTTTGTTGGTAAGAGAGTATTTCTATTCAATACGATAACAAATTATTTCATCTCAAGTGTAAGTCTTCAATGTCTTAAATTTAACTCAAAACAGGACTAGTGTTCCATTGATATCACAGTCCCATAATCACTATGACTAACACAAAGACCGTGGGTATCCTGTCACTAATCGAGAAGGGGTCGGGAGTTTTTGCAATATATGAATGAATTAGTAAATTGAAGTGATCAAATATTGAAAAAGGTTGACCTCCTATGTAGGTGTGAAGAATATTCTTATTTTGTTTGTTTTTTAATCAATTGTTTTTCAATCTCTCATTTCAAAGGTCAAATGTCAGTTGTTTTATTTAATTTCTCAGTTACCAAAACCTACTTGGTATCATTAAATTGCTCAGATACACAATCAAAAGGAGTAATTATAAACTTTATCTTCACATTAGCAAAAGTAATCATAATATAATTGTTTTTGAAACTCTTTAATTATCGAAACATAATTGATCAATCACTCAACCTTTTTGATTTATTAGAACTGACTCGAACTGTATCATTAAACAATGAAGTAAATGATAATTAACCTTCCTTGGTAGAAAATCCTTCTTTAGGTAAAATCCCAGGCGAAACCGCCGCAGACAAGAACACCCTGATGCAAAAGAGCTCAATGCAGGAGCGCTAACTGCAAATACGGAAAATGCAAAGGCGTGCCCGTTGAGTACCCTAGAACCT
>CP045893.1:19002176-19017487 GCA_013387185.1 Caligus rogercresseyi | reverse complement strand
GGTTATGAATTATTGTTATGTTATTGTCTGACGTTTGTGTGACGTGTTCTTGTTTATATTGATTGCTTGTATTTGCTGTGTCATTCTATTATAAGTAACTAAAAGCTAAGGAGTGATTCCTACTCCTAAGTATTTGAAATATATATATCATCACAATTTTAGTTACTTATAATCATGGAGGCTGCGTGGAGGCCGAAGACTTTAGACCTCAGTCCAAATTCGCCGGATGCCATGAAAGAGTGGCGGCATTGGAAGAGAATTTTCGAAAATTATGTGGAGGACTACAAGGATAAAGTCCCAAATCTACTTCGAGCCTTAATCGCCTGCGTGAGCCCCAGAATTTTTGAGTTCATAGAGGATTGCGACAGTTATGAGTCCGCCCTGGACAAATTGGACTCAATTTATATTAAAGTCCCGAACGAGGTATTTGCTCGTTATCTCCTCAACATTAGACGCCAAAGATCAGGGGAATCTCTTGACGATTTTTTTAATGATTTGCAAAGACTAAGAAGAGACTGTGGATTTAAAGCGCGAACAGCAAAAGAGTGTGGGGATGATGCTGTTCGAGATTCCTTCATATCGGGTCTGAGTTCGCCGAATATCCGCCAGAGGCTTTTGGAAAACACCTCTCTTGACATGGACTCGGCGTATCGTCAAGCTTCTGCCCTGGACGTCGCTCAGAAGAATAGTGAAGCCTATTTTAATTCCGATCTAACGGTGGCTCTGGTGCCGAAAACAAAAAATGTTTCCCAATCATGCGGGAGAGAGACTTTTTCGGACCAAGTGGAGGAGGAGAGTCCCTTGGCATTAAACGTCGTTAAGAAGAATAACAAAAAATGTTTCTTCTGTGGAACCATTCCATATCATAGGCGAGACGTATGCCCTGCAAGAAATGTAACTTGCTATAAATGTTCAAAACCAGGACATTTCGCCAAGATGTGTGGCTCTAATAATGCGACAGCTGCGGTTTTGTCATCCTATATCGCAGCTACGAAATCATCGGTCCCGGAAGGGTTAGCACATGCCTCTACCTACATTACTATTCAAGGTAAAAACTTATCCTCTTTAATTGACTCATGTGCCTCAGATAGCTTCATTAGTGAAAAAGCTGTCCAATCATTGAAACTAAAGATTGTCCCTTTAATAAAAAGCATTGGCATGGCCAATAGCTCATTGAGCTGCAAATCAAAAGGGTTTGTTGAGTTTGATTTTATACTTGGACTGAACAAAAAGAAATATCAATTGAGGTTTGGAGTTGTGGGTCATCTTTGCGCCGATATTATTCTTGGATGGGACTTCCAGCGACTTCATTCTAGGGTCGTATTTGAAGGAAATGGAGAGAAACCCGAGCTCGTTTTGAGCAAATGCAACTACGTAGCGGCACTGCCTGAAGCCAATTTGGAGGAGCCTTCACTATTCCCAAACATAGGACCTTTGTGTCCTCCCATTTCAACAAAGTCCAGACGGTTCTCAGAAGAGGACGAGAAGTTTATTCAGGGAGAAATAAGAAAGTTACTATTGGATGGGGTCATTGAAGAGAGCAAGTCACCGTGGAGGGCTCAAATTGTGGTTGTCAAGGATGACACAAAGAGGCATCGTAAACGTATGTGCATTGATTATTCGCGGACTGTAAATATTTATACCGAATTGGATGCCTATCCCCTCCCCAGGATTGATGATATGGTAAACAAGTTAGCTAAATTAAAGTATATTCAACGTTTGATTTAAAAAGTGCCTACTATCAAATCCCAATAAAAGAATCCGATAAGAAGTATACTGCTTTTGAAGCATGTGGTCGTCTATATCAATATTGTAGGATACCTTTTGGTGTTACTAACGGGGTTGCGGCTTTTCAGCGCGCTATGGATAGATTGATAGAGGAAGAAGGACTATCAGACACTTTTCCTTACCTGGACAATATAACTATTGGAGGAAATAACGAAAAAGATCTTGCCACGAAAGTTTGTTTATTCAAAAGTGTTATTAGAAAGAGAAATATTACACTAAATGACAATAAGTCAATTGAGGGAGTAAATGAAATAAGTGTATTAGGATATGTCGTTGGGAATGGTGTTGTAAAACCGGACCCTGAAAGAATGCGACCCTTGATGAAACTCCCGCCTCCAAACAACTTGAAGTCCTTGAAGAGAGTCCGAGGAATGTTTGCATATTATTCGAAGTGGATTCCAAATTTCTCAGATAAAATCCTCCCCTTGGTCAAGAGTGAGTCTTTTCCTTTAAGTACGGAAGCCATGAATGCATTTCAACTGCTGAAAGAAGAATTAAATTATGCTTCGTTAAAATCAATTGATGAAAAATTACCTTTTAGAGTGGAATGTGATGCCTCAAACTATGCTATCTCGGGAATACTGAGCCAGGGAGGAAGACCCGTTGCCTTTATGTCAAGAAGCTTACAGGCGAGTGAGCGGAGGTATCATATTGTTGAAAAGGAGGCTTTGGCTATTATGGAATCAATTAGAAAATGGCATCATTTTTTGTCCAGATCCTATTTTGAGCTAATAACGGATGCGAGGTCCATCTCGTATATGTTTGACGAACGGCGAAGATCTAAATTAAGAATAATAAAATTAATGAGTGGCGTATGGAGTTGGCTGAATACAGTTTTTCAATTACTCATCGTTCAGGAGAGGAAAATGTATCTGCAGACATGTTTAGCAGATCATGTTGTTTATTCAAAGATAACAGCAAGTCTGTACTCCATGAACTACATTATAAATTGTGTCATCCTGGAGTCACTAGATTACTACATTATGTGCGTTCAAGAAACCTACCATTTTCCACAAGTGATGTACGCAATGTGTGTTCTTCTTGCCGTATATGTGCAGAACTAAAACCTAGATTTTATAAGCCTCCGGTTGGAACTCTCATTAAAGCTACTCGACCAATGGAACGCTTAAGCATAGATTTCAAAGGCCCACTCAGTTCTTCAACCAAAAATATATATATGCTTACAATTGTTGATGAATTTTCTCGCTTCCCTTTTGCGTTCCCATGCCCTGATCTTCAAACATCCACTGTCATCCGCTGCCTTGAGAAGTTATTTAGCTTTTGTGGAACGCCCAGTTATATACACTCAGATAGAGGGACGTCTTTTCTGTCTCGAGAGTTTAAACAGTTTCTCTTGGGTTTAGGAGTATCTTCTAGTAGTTCGACACCGTATCATCCTGAAGGAAATAGTCAAGTTGAAAGATATAATGGGATAATTTGGAAGTCAATATGTCTTAGCCTAAAGTCTCAAAATTTACCTGAAAAACTTTGGGAGCGAGTTCTACCACAGGCCATGAACTCAATAAGGTCCTTGTTATGCACCTCCACGAATAGCACTCCACATGAGCGATTCTTTCAATTCCAAAGACGATCTTCCCATGGAAATTCCCTACCAAGTTGGCTAATGAATCCAGGACCTGTAATGCTAAGAAGATTTGTACGAACGTCTAAGACTGACCCATTGGTGGACGAGGTGGAACTACTCGACAGTAATCCTTCTTTTGCAAGAGTCAGATACCCTGGAGGAAAGGAATCTTCAGTCTCAGTTAGGGATTTGGCCCCATGTCCTTCGGAGAGTGGTCCTCAAATACCTGAGGATTCTTCAAGTCCGCCCCTTCCTCTCGAAGATATGGTATCACCTTCCAAGGAGGTCACTCTACGTCGATCCACTCGTGTTTCTAAGCCCCCGGAGCGCTATGGAGTTGACTCTTGAAGTATGCTTTGTTTTCAAGTAGGGGAGAATGTTATGAATTATTGTTATGTTATTGTCTGACGTTTGTGTGACGTGTTCTTGTTTATATTGATTGCTTGTATTTGCTGTGTCATTCTATTATAAGTAACTAAAAGCTAAGGAGTGATTCCTACTCCTAAGTATTTGAAATATATATATCATCACACTCGGCTTATTTCTGAAAAATAAAAAGTTTCCATCAATTAATGAATTTTTTAGCGTAAAAAACAGATTTAGCATTCTTATCAATCCTGAAAAAATCATGAAGCAGTTAGCATTTTATATATGAAGATTTAAACAAACACCCTTATGAAGAAAATTTTGCCTTGACGTGAATGCCTATATTAAAAGGTGAGATCTGAACATCCAGGAATGGAATGCATTCAATCTTATTCAGAGCAAATACTTTTTTTGCCTATATGGTTCGACAGAATTGCAGTATCCGATATGATTTAAATAAGCATTATAGCATTAAAATTAGTCTATCAAACCTAGGATATTATCAATGAGGTAGAACACCGAAAATGACCATCCATTCCCGGATTCGAACCTGCACCCCCAACATTGAGAGTTGAACACGCCTTGACGGACACGGCTATCGCACTGCCTAAGGCAAATATTTCTTCAATGGCAATCAATTCAAAGACAGGGCAAAAAACTGACCTGTTTAAGAATAGAAACATGTTAAAAATTGATAATTTCTAGGAAATAAGTTCAATATAATGTTCTAAGGTACTTATTTAATGTGTCAATGTTATAACTCAGATGTTTTGTTTACAGGAAAAAATATTTATGGCTTGTAACCAAACTTCAAACAACTACATTGTATATAAGATGTGGCTTTTTAGTTATATAACTTGATAGTGTTAAAAAACAATTGAATATTGCTATATACATATGTAGCTTTTAAATACAATATAGAGTTAATACTTTTTTATACTAGAAACGGTAAATCAATAATTGCACTAATTAGAATTGAACTGCATTTAAATTGATGAAAAATAAAGTTGATAAGAAAGAAGATAAATCAAATTATATTGCAATACTTAACCACCACCACATAACCTGTAATTACTTTTGATAAAACTGCAAATTCCTTCTTTTGGATTAATACACTATTACATTAGAAAAGGTTTTTACATTTTTTAAACAAATTTTTAGAAAGCCTATTAATTTAACTTTGAATATAAAATACTTAACTTATTTTGGGAGTGATATTAATTATTCCTTATTGTAGAAATTTGGAACAAATATAATGTCGTATATGCTCAGAAATATGCGGAAAAAATTAACTAAACAGGAAGGAAAATAAAGAAAAGGCTAAATATGCTTTAAAAATATAACAAATATGTATTCTGGGCGAAAAGTGACGTTGTTCTTTTTAGAAAAGAAGTTTAATAAATGTTTGTTAATGTACTTCTGGATAAAAGTGACAGCATTGCTTTATAAAAAAGTCTACAAAAAGTCGCTATTGTAGAGATTCTAGAAAAGAAGTCGCAATTTCAATAACTTTTTAAATAAAAAACGATAAATATAAAAAGGCCATAGCTGCGTTATATGTGTTAGAAGGTCGTTTATGCCCAAAAAGTAGATTTACTTTTTTTTTCCTGCAGCCCTGTTAATGAGTCTTTAAAGTGCTGAAACCTTTTTTCATGTTCAACATGAAAATGAATGTTGTTTTGAAGATTAATGTGTATATACATTTAAGGTACTTGTTTTCAAGAGTAATTTACCTGGAGCAAAATAAAAAAAACATAGAACATATATGTTTATGATGAATGATACCGAAATGAGTTCTGAGTTTCACTGCGAAATAGTATGATATAATAATCACTTCAAAGGAATAAAGAAGTATATTTTGCCTTGTATTTTATATACTTTTCTTCCCATAACTCATATTTTTCGTTGATTTGAATAGCAGTTAAAGCTGAGATATTTCATTTCTTTGTCTCTCATCAGTTAGACATGGTTATAGGCTGGTGTTGTAGATGAGTCTAGGATTCCTCCAGTACATATGTAGATACAAATATAGGCAATACAGCAAGGCTCATATGAGTAAGTGTGTAGTATATGATTGAAGACTACACATTAAGCACGTGCTTCCGTGGATCAAAAACCAGAAATATGTCGTTTCCAGCAATTCGTTGCATCATTTCAAACAGCAAAAATAGTTCAGGACTGACGCCAGGGTTCATTAGAGCACTTCATGTAATATATTATGTGGCTGTACTTAGGCCTAAGCTGCATGGACTTTTCAATTTAGTTGATTCAGGAGAGGAAGGCATGCACGAAGAGCTATACATATTTGGTGGCACATAAGGTCGAATCAGAGGGGACATGGACGACAGACATTGATCCAAATGTTCTCCGAATAGCTTGCCTGTCATTTAAGAAGAAACTCAATGCTGTGGGGGTTGCAAAAGGCAGATATACGGAATAATTTCTTAATCAAACTGTGTTTTCGAATATGTCCAATAAAAAATAAAACATCACCTTTTATGAGGATTTAGGTTTCTCCACATGCATTTCTTTTCATATGAAATCTCCTGAAAGTAGCTAATGTTATACACTGAAGTGTTATTTTTGCATATATTTATTAAAGGCATACTTATACAACTAAATTATTTACAAATAATTAAATAGGCTTTCTGTTTATAAAATATTTATGCATGGCCACTTCCTTTAAAATATTATTAAAGAAAAACAAATGAAATATGACATTTTTTAGAACCAACTGTTAATTTTAGCTTATAATGTCTATTTACGTATTTAAATTGTCTAATTTTAGACTACAATGCCCATTTATGTATTTAAATACACAATTACTTCATGTAAATAAAGACAAAAAAAAACCACTTAAAATGTTGAATTTTCATGGCAAAGGCCAACATATCTTAAAACTCACGACTCCAAAATGGCTTATCGAAAATGAGGAATTCTTAAAAAAAAAAAGAAGCTTTTACTGAATTTTAATCCCAATATTAATTCTAAAAAGCTTTTACAAATTTTGAAAAAATTATAAAGACACATCAATAGCACATATAAGTCAAAAGTGGCAGACAATTGGAGGACTTCGAGAGGATGTGGAAGAGATAATGAATGATGGTTCGTTGTTTGTTCAGGAAATTACATCATAAACTCTTAACGCCTTTGGAATTTCGGAAATTGCAGAAGAAGAAATGAATAAAAGGGTGCAACTGGAAAGTAGGAGACTTCAAAACATGAAAAACGAAAAACAGCCTCTGAGTAAAAAAAAATAGAAACTCTTGTCATTAATGGACAAACAATATCAGATTCACGTTCAATTTTGAAGATCTTCTATAACTCTTTTAAAAAGTACTTGAGACATCAAGGACGCACTTTCCTCGTCCTAAAAAGTCTTCCACACTTACTATTTTTAACAATGATAATATTTTAGAATATATAAAGGAAAATTTTGAAGATGAAAAAGCCAGTGGCCCTGACAACATTACACTTTGCCCTGAGGAGATTTCCCCTTATTTACTAAGAATTGGATCAGAAATGGAAAAAAGAGGATCGATGCCAGCAGCTCTAACACAAGGCCGAATTTCTCTCATTCCGAAAAAGGGAACGGAAATGCAATAAGTCATTGGAGACCACTGACCATTCTCAATGAGTCATATAGAATCATTGCAGGAGTACTAGCCAAAAATATGGAACCTATATTAAATAAAAAGTTGGAACCTGAGCATAAAGGCTTCTTGAAAAATCGCAACATTTCAGACATATCCAGAAATATTTGTGCATCGATCAACTCTACTATGAATAGAAGAAAATTTGGAGCAATAGTTGGCGTGAATTTAGCAAAGCATTTGACTCTATTTTACATTTATCTTACAAACGGTGAAAAAATATATCCCTAAGCGCTTTTTTAACCCCATTTGTGTTCTTTTATTTAATGGTTCATCTAAGATTATTATCAACGGCTACCATAGTGATTCTATCCACTTAGGAAAAAGTTGTCGCTAGGGTTGCCCTGTGTCTCCTCTACTATTTGCTGCTGCAATGGAGCAATTGAACGCCATATTAAACCGCATGTATCGGGGTTTTGGAGTGCAATTAGGTTCCACAAAACATATCGTAGATCTATACGCTGATGATATAACTTTAATGGTCGAAGGAAATTCCAAAAAACAAATTACAAAACGAATGGAAATTCTTCTAGCTTTAAAAAAAATCATAAGATGTCTGGAATGAAAAAATTAATTATGAAAAAACTTATATACTCCCCATAGGCTGCTGGACTCCTGCAGAACAAATCAACATCGGAAGATGCAGAACTGTAAAAACAGTGAAGATACTTGGGGTGGAGTGGAATAACAACGGACCCGCGCTGGCCAATTTTCAAAATTTAAAATACAAGCAATTAGATGGTGCAAAGGATGGAGATGTCTAGACCTACAAAAAAGGATAGACTTTTACAACACCAAACTTATTTCTCATATGGTTTATATGGCAACAGCTTCTCCTACAATTGGGGAACTACTCATGAAGGAAGAGGAAAATTGGCTGGAGGCTCTATTCTCCCGCCGGTACATTCCTGCCTTGAAACGACGCCGATCTCAACTGGGAGGTGGACTGGTGCTTATAAATGATATAGTACCCAAAATCTACAAAAAGTATTTGCAGAATTAGCATCAGCTTATAAAGCTGAATGGAGAGAACACTTGGCTTCTTCTGGGGTGTATATGACACTTTTATTCGGAACGGACATCTCGAATAATGTAGTATCTCAATTTTTAAGAGATTGGGCCGCTGCACAGAGAATATTATGGAAACAGTCTCCGATATACAATAATAACAGCACTTTGGATATTATTCACCAAAACAGGGGCAAGGAACCTTTTTTTTAAACCTATGTCAGCCTGAAGAATTAGAGAGTATAGCTCTTCGAGAGAATATTTATGCATTGCATGATTTGAGCGATAACTCTGTTTTTAAAACTGGCCGTTTTTTATTCCCTCTCTAAAGAGATGCTAGAAGACATATGCCTCTTTTGCCATGGTTTTAAAATTCCGTGATCAAGATTTTAGTTCACACTCTACAAATTTGACAGCGGAAGAACATCTCAAGAGTTTGAAGTTACCGCAAGAATGGAAAACAAGAATTCTGCTGTCCATGATGGGGATCAACGACGTAAAAAAAATTACAGCCCAATTACAAATATCGGCAAATTTAATAACATTCTCATCACATTGTAAGGATTGCGGATGTATATACAACAACATTAGCCATGCATTTAGTGACCGCCCAGCCTTGATTATTATAAAGATTTTTTAGAAATGAATTGTACATATATCACTAATTTTAAAGCCGAATACCTGAGAGGATACATTCTCTTTGGCATTACAGCGTATGAAATAAATGTCAAGTGGAAGAACGTGCAATAAGCGCCGCATTAAGGAACTGCAAGGCCTATACAGCTACAAAACCTTTCAAATAACTCGTTAACTGAAGAACATAAGCTGAGAGCTATCTTTATTGGAGCGGCTGACAGATATTTGACATTATCTTTGAGAATCCCCAATGTCAACAGCCAAGAATGGACCCCTGCAGCTGCAGTAATTAAATATGTACCACGCCTTTCCCCTATCTACGCCAAATCTCTCTAGTTTATTGTAAAAAAATATATGAAATTCAAGACTTCAAACACAATTTAGATTTGTCTTATATATATTTTTTTTATGTCTGTAAGATTGATTGTAGTTGTTGTTTTTATGATTATGTTTTTTTAAAATGAATAATATGATTTTGAAGGTTTAGGTCTTAAAAGGAAATTAATTTTAAACTATAATGTTTATGTAGGTTTTTATGAAACACAACTTTTCCTTTTATATATTACATATAGTGTACTTTTTTGTTCTATTTGTATATATAATTTGTTTTAAATAAATACCTTGTTGATCAGAAAAAAAAGATACAGCCGAGGGGGTTTGTTCCATATTTGAATTCAAGTTGTCATTCTATAATATTTTAAATTACTGTATAGACTTACCGGTTAATCAGAAGTGTTTGCATGTGTTTCTACCTTCCCTGCAAATAAACATGATCCTTCTTCTGCCGATTTTATGTTAATAGCTCTTAAAGGTAGATACTCATGTTGATAATATTAAAGCACACAGTTCTTTTACATTGGTCTATCGATAGGGATAAATTGCTTTATCAAGGTCGTAATATTATCTAATTTATCAACATAAAAAACCGAAGATTTTATTTTCTTCTTTTGAGGGTAGCTAAGCAACATATTCCATTGACTACGTGGCACTGCAAATTCCTCGTTAAAGATACTCACTCAGAAAGAGCAAATGAAATTGGCAAATTCCATTTATCTTCATTTGGTTTAGCTGGAGGATGGAGGAAAAAAATATTGATGTCACTTGTGGGAATTAATGACCCACAGAAATGTACAAATTATAGAAGCAAAACGTGGACTATTGAATAATGCTAATTTTCTCAATTTAAAAAAAAAGATGGGTGTTTATTTTTTGAGATTCCGATTTATTAGCCTTTTTAAGCATAAATGATCAATAATAAACAATCGTCAATTCTCAAAAATGAGCGAGCAAGACGCGAAAAGGAAAAGGATCTCAGATCTGCTTGACGTGGAAATTGAGGTGGCAAAGATCATGGACATTGTCAAGTGCTCCAGGAGCCTCGTTTTTAATGCTGCCCAGATGAAAAAGGACGGGGATGGCCTCGAGAAGAAAGCAGAAAGTGGGGGCCATAATTTAAAGAGGACTCCCGAGTTCCTGGAGAGACTGGAGAAGAAGATCATGGAGGACTCCACAAAATCCATGAACCGCCTCTCCAATGACTTCTCTGTAGACCCAGTGACCATCAAATGAGTAGTGCGAGAGGAACTGGGGTTAACCTCATACACGAGGATTCTGAGGCACTTGTTGACTAAGGATATGAAGAGGAAAAGGCTAACAAGATCCAAGAAAGTCCTCACATTGTTGAAGGGTAATAGCTCCATTGTGAAAATCTTCTCCGACAAGAAGATTTTCACCGTGGACCAAGTCTACAACAGGAGGAATGACCGGTGGCTTGGAGAAACAACAGAAGAGGTACAGGGGGTGTACCGTACAACACATCCGGAGCAGACAATGGTCCTGGGAGTCGTGGAGTCAGACGGGAAGAAGATGTTTCCCTTCTTTTTCAAGGCCGTGGAGAAGATTCGCAAGGAGATCTACTACAAGGTCCTCAGGTACACAGGTTTGCCATGGCTGAAGGCCAATTATCCCGAGGGAAACTATGTGTGGACGCAGGATGGTGCTCCATCACACACGTCGGACCTGTGCCAGAAGTTCAGCACTGCTAACATTGCTCATTTTTGGCTGACATGTGGCCCTCCTCCTCGCCTGATCTGAACCCGCTGGACTTCACCGTGAGGGGCAAATTGGAGACCAACAGGACTCCTCATCCAAATGCGGATGCTCTAATGGCCACCATCAGTGCGGATTGGGACAACATGTCGGAGGAGTTCCTCATCAACTACTGCAAATCTTTCCGGCGCCGTGTGGAAGCTGTCATTGAAACTGAAGGAGGCCACATCGAGCGAGAGTGCTCACAAAGGCCCTGCCTAAAAGATTTGTTAAAAATAATTATTATTATTTAATTAATATAAACTTATATTATTACATTTCTAAAATTGCCTCTTGAGTCCACGTTTTGCTTCTATACCCTGTACTGCTCAATTACAAATCTCCGCTTATCTAATCCAATCTTCGAAGCGCTGCAAGGATTGTGGGTACATGTATGTGGACATCAAAGATGCTTTCTGTGATTGCCACGCTCTAAAAATTATTGGAAATTTCATCACTCTGAATTCTGAGTTCATCCTCAAATTCAATGAGGAAAATATTAGGATTACTTTCTTTGTTATAAATATATCTATATAAATAAATAAATAAATATATATATATATCAAATTAGGATATATTCGTAATTTATCCTTATTTCTGAAATGCATTAATACTTGCCTTCATACATATTAACATATATATTCGAATTGGTCATTTAGTCCCTTGATGAATAAATCCCCGCCAGGATTTATGGAAATCATTTTTACAATTGTTTGGATAGGAAATGAGTATTGCTTTTGGGTAATCTTCATATTTATTTTATTCCCTCAGTCCCAAATGTTATTTAATATATTTCTGAAGAAACAAAAGAATGAATTGTTTTAGATGACTCGGGGCAGTATACACACATATGCTGTAAATATTATTATATTATTTTGCCTATATGGCTCGATAGAATTGCACCCGATAGGATATAAATAAGCATTATAGCAAGTAAATATTTATTTCGATTTTCTCTTGTATTGAAAGGATTTCTACTTCTTTATTATTGTTATTATTACAGAAAGTTTTAGACGACACAATTTAAGTTGAACTATGATTTGATTAATATATTTAATTAAACTTATAATATTACATGCCCCTTTTACATAACAGGCTTTTTATAACATTAAGTGTTCAACACATTATATCATATTATACGAGGTATGATCAAAAAGTATCCGACTTTTGGTTTTATTGGTCAAACGAACACAGCTATGGGGGCGGGACTTGCTGTGTGGTTGGGAGCATGACTACTGCGCATGCTCATTTTTTTCTACAGCTCCAATACAAGTCAGTCGGCGTCAGGCCATTCATGATTGAACAGGTGCAAGTGAGTGTCGTCGGATTTTATTTTCTTTAAAATGTCAGAAAAAGTCGAACAGCAAAAATTGATTGAATGGAACCAAAACTAATATTCACCTCGTCTACAAGTTCTCTGATCGTGATTCGGCGGTTCTGCATCACCAGGTTCCTCACTTGATCAATGATGGCATCGTTTTTCGATGTTGAGGGCCTCCCTGAGCGTGGTTCACTTTCAACTGACAAGCGGCCATCTTTGAAGCGGTTGTACCACTCCTTTATCTGTGTGGTGCCCATCGCTTCATTTCCAAAACACTTTTTTAATCTTGCGAATTGTTTCCACTTGCAAATCACCAAGATTAAAACAAAATTTTATGCAATAACGCTGTTCGACTTTTTCTGACATTTTAAAGAAAATAAAATCCGACGACACTCACTTGCACCTGTTCAATCATGAATGGCCTTCTATATAAATACATTATACATTATAGCATATATTATATATAATATATATATATATATATATATATTATATATATACGTAAATATATTTATATATGTATATATATTATATATATATATATATTAGACCTCCCAAAAAAAACCCACTTTTTTAGTTCTTTTACATATACCCAGCGATTCTGGTTCATTTTGGATGCTGAAAACGAGTATCTAAATAAAAATTTCTAGCATTTTTAGAAATCGGACGTCACTGGTGTCAAAGGTTTCGTTATGAAGCAAAACTTTTCGGTTATTACTTATTTTGAAAAAAACTAATTTTACAAAATTTAGCTATGATCAATTGATGACTTTGTTATTTTTTGCAAATTTTCGTCAAATAATATTTAGTGCCAATAAATGAACATAAGTGCTGACGCACCAACCATTTTTTAAATAACAGCTCCTACTAGGGTTCTTTATAGTTTCAAGAAGAAAAAGAAAAAGAGGGTACTCATGTTGATGTTTTAAGTTATCTTTTTATTACGTTTTTAAAACGACTAATGATAGTAAATTTTCCCCATCGAATCCCAATCTACTCCCTCTGAATCCCTCTCATCAGTATTGATACCAATTCTTTTAATTTTTGTTTTTCTCAAAATACAGTTTTTCAATGGAAATGTCATTATGGTAATCTCGTGAATTCGCCAATAGACATTTTTTCAACATATATTATATATATTATTATTATTATTATTATATATATATATATATTATTATATATATATGCTCATATTTGACAATCAAAAAATTATGGATTGAACTATGAATTCCGTAAATGAATCTAACGGGCGTCATAACCAGACGATACCATCAGCTCAATCACAGAGCTGGTAGCGTTGACACGATTGAAACACTTTCGGGTTGCGTGAGGAAACGCACGACGTGAAAGTTCAACAGCCTGAAGAATGTTCTGACGCTGTTTCTCGCTCTTGGTCAGCACTTTAGTAAAGTCAGACCCGAACTTGACGGCCCTCTCTGCCGCGTCATTGACAACTTGAAGAGAGGTGACGATGCCGCTTAACTCAATGAATGTTGAATCAGAAGCCCATTGTGTGACCGGGAGCTCCAAGAAGGTTGGATGGATGTTTGTAAGCTGAAGGTAGAAACGCTCAATGAGATATAGGTGGTGGCATTTGGTATAAAAATTCTTGTTATTCTTTGGTAAATTAATCATAGCTTATTACAATTATTAAAGGAATGTTTACCCGGCTAAGAGTTTTGTCGGCTTCGATGATGTCCAAAGCACTTTCGGCACTGACATCGAAACGAGTTTGCAATTCCTTGAGAAAGAGCTCCTTCTTCTCCTCGGCGTTTTTTCGCTTCCGTCGCAGTGAATCCACCACCCCACGAAATAGATCATGGAGGCGATGGAGCTTCTTAATTAATTTTTCCTCGCCATGAGTGGCAAATAAGACGGTGCCCAGAGACGAAGTAGGGAATCGGCGGTGCTACGGGCAGCTAGCTGCGCGTCCGGTCTACCCAAAGGCCAAAGATGAAAGTAAAAGTACCGTATCACCTCTTCGGTTAACGGGAATGGACCTGGTTTGAAAATTTCTAGAGTATAACCAATACCCAGTGCCTCGCTTAAGCACTTCTTCAGTGTCCGAGTTTCCATTTTATGTTAAAGGCACTTGACTGATAGATCAAAGAGTGAAATTGAATCTGATACGGTGTTTAAATCACGTGTTTATAAATAAAAACAGGTTTTGATGAAATAAGATTAAATGGTTATTGTATTGTATTAAAAGATAACTTAAAAACATCACTTGAGTACCCTCTTTTTCTTTTTCCTTCCTGAAACTATAAAGAACCCTAGTAGGAGCTGTTATTTAAAAAATGGTTGGTGCGTCAGCACTTATGTTCATTTATTGGCACTAAATATTATTTGACGAAAATTTGCAAAAAATAACAAAGTCATCAATTGATCATAGCTAAATTTTGTAAAATTAGTTTTTTCAAAATAAGTAATAACCGAAAAGTTTTGCTTCATAACGAAACCTTTGACACCAGTGACGTCCGATTTCTAAACATGCTAGAATTTTTTATTTAGATACTCGTTTTCAGCATCAAAAATGAACCAGAATCGCTGGGTATATGTAAAAGAACTAAAAAAGTGGTTTTTTTTGGGAGGTCTAATATATATACGTAAATATATTTATATATGTATATATAAATTAGACAGATAGATATATATAAATAACTCCTTTTCAGAGTTTTTTGTTGCAAAAAACATGAATTTATTGATGAACTTGTGGATAATTGTATACAAACTACTTCTTTTGAGTGAATTACTCAATTCCTCGATGGCAAAAGAAACTTAATATTAATGTAAATATATACATATTATTGTTACATACAAAAAATGCACTAAATTCTGGAACCACGACTCTACCCATGGTTGCCAA